>CP125978.1:77645114-78051817 GCA_030063025.1 Avena longiglumis
TGTTCAACCACAAATTTTTAACTTAGAAATTGGGATGAGGAGATCCTTGATAGCTTCAGTGTCTTGATGCTCAAATTGTCCATTGCCGGGGACACAACTAAGTACTTAGATTTTTCCTCCTCGAGAGGTGGTGCACTTTCCCCACAAGACTCGACATGCATCGAGACAAGATCTTTCAGAAGCCTTCCCTTAGACCAATTGGACGCGTTCCAACCTATCACCCCCTACCACCTTCTGTCCATCTAGCTAAGTTATTGCAACCTATATGATCCAGGCAGAGCCCATATGCCATGTGGCTACACTAGAACTTCGAAACACTAAGTATCTAAAATCCCTTTGTTCCTGGGTGGCTTTCCACAAGTGAGATACACTAGGTATTTCCCCTGGGTAACCACTCAACACAATCCATTCTTTCCATTCCACCTAGGTGATTCATTCACATAGTTGTTTTATTAAGCAAAAACATAAGTCAAAAGACTTAGTAAAATTTCCATAGCATGTGTATATAATCCACCCTTGTTTACTAGTATCTAGGCTAAGCATGATATCAACAAGTATCTTAACTTAGAGAATAATTCTACCAAGACTACAACTACTAGGATTTCCCATAGCATAGCATATATATACTTAGCAAAAAAATCATGTAAGCCCTATACAAAATATCACTAGTGCATATTCAAAATAATGGGACAAATACATGAAGCACCACTTGCCTTGTTAGTTGGGGGATTAGCAACAATCTTCACAATCACAATCACCACTAACACCAAAATCTACACATAAAATGATAGCACCAAATTTACATTCCAAATAATCAAGCAAAAATATATGAATGCATGCAAATGCCATGTGATGATTTTTCTTAACTAAACAAGACAGTCAAACAGTACTGAACACAAAACCAACTAAATATAGTCTAAATAATCTTGAATCTGTTTAAAAATCATTTTCCAAATAATTTATATGGCCAAAACAAGCCTATAATTGTCTCTGCATAAAAACCCATTTTTACAGAAACAAAATACAATACTAATCCAACAGTAGTGTAGGATTTATTTTTTTGAATCCATTGATATATTATTTGCATTTTTTGGATAAACAGATCAAAAGTTATGAATTTTACAAGTTTGAATCCCTAATAGATTGTTGACATGCTTAGTTGTTGTCGTCGTTCGTCGGCGGTTGATGGTGCTGCTGATAGTAGTCGGGGAAGTAGTTCATGAAGTTACCAAAGGTGTGAGTGAAGGCACTCACATCTTCACTTACTCCATGCAGAGTCTAGTCAATCTCCCCAACGCACTGGTTGAGCTACAGAAAATCCTGATAGGGGACATTGTTGAACCCCTGTTGCTGCTGTGGCTGATTGGGCCATTGGTCCCAAGGCTGCTCCTCCTGCTTCTGTTGTTGTCCCTCCCAAGAAGGGTTGTACTCCTACTCCTATTGCTGCTCCTTCTCATCCAGCTACCCTCCTTGTTCCTCTTCATCGGAGTCAGGATAGAGCTCTGCCATGATTTTAGTCACTTGATCCTTGGTGAGGATCCAGTTGTCCCTTCCCTAAACCTCAAAGGCTTGCGGGAAAGGCCGTGGCATCTGACCATTCTACACATCATTAAGATAACCAAATTGATAGGCTCGGAGCCTCCTGTTAGCTCGGTAAACACCAAGGAAGGCACAAGCAATCATATATCTGACATCCATAAGTATGGATCCATCAACAGGTTGAGCAATATGAATTGTAATTTGAAGGGCTTGGATTAGGTGGGTTACCATTCCACCAATACGAATATCACCTTTCTTTTTGTTGCTCGGGTGGCGGAGGTACTAGAGAAATAGAGATGCAGGAGTGGGACTCTGTGGCGCATTAGGGAAGAGCGCCTTGGTGATCATGGCCATGTCTGCATTGGCCATCGATCCGGTATCTCCTCTTCCTAACAAGGTGTTAGTAATAAACATAGCAAAGTAACGGATGGTTGGGTTCTGAATGGTGGACATCTTATGGTATAAGTCCCTACCACCATTAACAGAAACAACCTCCCAAGTAGTTGCACTCGAGACACTATACAGGTTTGTAACAGTTGGTTCCCCTTCTTGAGGGAATCCATAAACATTGCAGAACTTTTGATAGGTAATTTGATATGGTCGTTGGTTAACGGTGAAATTTATCATGAATGCATTCCATTTCTCCATGTAGTCATCATATAAGGAGGCGAGGAACTCATGGGTGAGACCTTCGTAGGTGTAGTGGTTGGCGTTGGCGAGGCCAACGAGCCCTGCATTTGCACACAGGTATTCGAAGTCCCCCTTCAACTCTGCTTAGTTGAGAAAGCTTTTATCGGCCCATCGTGTGGGCAACACCTTCCTCGCCAAAACCGTGGCATACTTGTTGTTGAGCTCAGCCCGGAGCCCCAAGTCCTCACCACGTTGGCGCTTGCTCTTGCGAAAAATACTACCGAGCTTTTTCATCTTGATGCACTAAGAAATTTCAACATAAAACCTTAGGCATATAGTTTCTACGTGATAAATGAGCGATTCTACATGGAGTAATTCAATCCTAACATGAGAAATTAAAAAGGAAACTCAATCAAGCTGAGTTCATCCACTAATTCAATGAGAAGATTTCAACCATGGAATTCTGAAAATAAAGCATGGATAGGGAGAGAAACATACCGATCTAATGATTCCCCCTCTCAAACCATCGAAACCCAGGAAGAATTGAGAGTTCTTGAGAGGTTTTGAGAGTTTTGGAGAGAGAGAGGTTGAGAGAAATAAAGAGAGGAGGAAGAATCTTGCCCTGCCCCGACCCATTTAAGTGTTCGGGCCAAAGTATACGGTGGGAACTATATGGTCGGCTGGGTAGCTCCCTCCGTATAGTTGTGGCGGCGGAGAGGGTTAGGGTTTCCCTTCGCCAGATCAAAACTATACGGCCACAACTATACGGCCGGACCAAGTGATCCCGCCGTATAGTTGGTCGTCAAATCTGCTCTATCTAAATCCCAGCTTTTGAGAATTTTGTCGATAACTATACGGCCGCAACTATACGGCTGGAATAAAAGTTAACGCCGTATAGTTGGTCGTTAGACCTTCTGTAGCATGCTTTTTCACCCAAATTTTAAGAGATGCATTTTTTATTTGAACAATATTATTAAGCTACTTTCTACAGATAAAACTCAAACTTTATTTTCTACTCTAAATCTATACTTGTTTAGTCGATATTTCTGCTACTTTTTGACAGATGCATCTTTACGGGCGTGCTTCCGCAAAAATGTCTGTGAAAAAGTTGTAGAAATGCGATGAATATCTTTATTATTAATTTGATTTATTTTATTGATATGATGGGTTGACCCCCGTTAAGCATTTTATTGAGAATGGTTGAATATTTCAACCCCTTCTCTGTTCTTGAATTCTTACTTTCGGTTGCCCTTTATCAAAGGCACTTACCATAGGAACTCGTTTTGCTGGTGGAACATACCTTTATCCTGCTTCTAGTTTCTTTGGAAAATACCGGATTATTTTAGCATCATAAACATTAAAGATTATTTTCCCTATAACACAATCAACTGATGATCCTGTAGTGCTTAGGAAAGGTCTTCCAAGTATTATAGATAATCTTTCATCCTCCAGCCTTTCAAGAATAATAAAGTTAGTGGGAATAACATACTCACCTGTTCTAAGTAGAACATCTTCAATCATACCAACAGGTTGTTTAGTGGATTTGTCATACATCTGTAAAGTGATAGAAGTGCGAGAGTATTTCCCTAATCCTAGATTTTTATAGAGGGAGTGTGGAATTACACTAACTCCTGCACCTAAATCACATAAAGCATTATGAATATCAGTTTTTCCTATTGAGCATGAAATAGTTGGTATACCAGGATCTCCTGACTTAGACAACAGTCTCCCATTAGTAGGGTTACTAGTCACCATGGCGACGGTTTCAGTTATTTCTTTCTTTCTACTAAGAATATCACAAAGATATTTAGAATAGGCAGACACTTATATTGCGTCGACAACTGGAATTTATAGACGAAAGCTCATTTAGTGATTTTGCGAAAGAATCATAGATTGGATCATCTGGTGCTTTTTTTTATGGTCTGGATATGGAAGTTTCTTACCTTTATATTTTACCTTTTGTGGAGGATCAGGCTCTTTAGTTGCTTTATTTTGTTGTTGCTTATCATTTTTCTTGTTTTCTATTGCAATAACTTCATCTTCTTTGCTTGTGTCTTTTGCTTCTCTTGGATCGATGGTCTCCGCATCAGAGTTATAACTATCATCTTCTGTATCATTCTTCTCCTCTAAGGTTTGATCTTGTGTGTCTTGAGCAGTCTCATCTTGAGGATCCACCAATGTATCATCTTCTTGTCTTGCTTTGAGCAAGGCTTTTTCCTTTTGATCTTTTTCATCTTCATATTCCAGTGGTCCTAATGGTCCCTTAACAACTGCACCTCTTCTTGTAAAAACATTAGTAGAAATAGGAATATTTATATCATCGCGCAGAAAAATTTGATAACCAGATGCTATTTGTTCACATTGGGTTTCAATCATACTGAGGTACTTGTTAAATAATTTTATTTCTTGGCCAATTTCCTCATAATTTTCTGTAAGTTCGGCCAAAATATTTTTATGTCTTTGAAATTGCATATGCAAGCTACTATAAGATTTGGCTTGTCGATGTTTTAATTCTTGAAAAACTTTTCTAGTTTCATCCTCTTCAGTAAAAACTTGTTACAAATCTACTTTGTTTTCCTTAACGAGTTCATAATGTATACCCTTTTCTTTCATGGTTTTGCGTACTTCAGGCATAAGATCAGGATTTATACGAAGTATTCCTTTTTTCGGTTTTGTACCAAAATCAGGATTATATAAAGAATCATTCTTAGCCCTAGTAGACATCAATTCCAAACATGCTTTAATAGTTAAAGTATTTATCGATCCTCCTGCTGATGAATCTAGCAACTCTCTGCATTGAGTATTAAGGTCGTGGTAAAATAAGTAGCAAACAGTTTACTTAGAATATCCATGATTAGGAATACTATTGATCATTCCAAAAAATCTTTTCCAGGCTTGTGGGTAGTTTTCTCCCATGTTTTGACTAAAGTTGTCTATATTCTTTCTAAGTTTTGTTACCTTTATAAAAGGATTAAACCTGTTTATGAATTTAGAAATGCAGTTTTCCCAATATTTAATATAATGGCGAGGGAGAGAATATAACCTGTCTAGAGCTTTACCTTTGAGAGACCAACGGAATAATTTTAGACGAGAGAATTCTCTTGGCAAACCTTTTGGTCCAAGTGATGTTATCACATCGTCGAACACTATAAGATGCCTTCCTGAGTCCTCATCTTCCCTTCCACTGAAATCTTTTTCCTACAAAATTTTAATAATTTCACCGTCAAATTGATATTCCCTAACTCCAGGATTAGGAAATTCTATTGGTTGTTTAAGAAATGATGAGTTTGGAGCACTATATTCTCTGAGAGTCTTCTCAGCTTTCTTAGGGTTTTTCCTATGGATGGACATGATTTCTATGAAGTTACTTTGGTTGTCAACTTCAACTTTATTCGATCTGAGAAGTTTTTCAATAATTTTCTCGCGCCTTTGAGCATGCATGCGTTTAAAATAATCTGGTAGATAAGCCCTACCAAAGCATGTAGACCCTTTGTCTCCTAGGGAGACCATCTTGTAATAGTAACACCTGAAATGTCAAGAGACAAAACACTTAGCGCTTAGCTCCCCGGCAACGACACTAGAAAATAGCTTGATGGCTGCAAGTGCACAGATCGTCTGTAGCTAGTTTCGAAGTTAGGATGTCGATCCCAGAGGGAGCACAAAGGTAATGCTTATTAGTGAAGTCTCTGTCACACCCAAAGTTGTCACGGGTCTTCGACTGAATTGACTACAAGTGTTGAAATAGGAATAGGTTTTGGATTAAACGGAAGTATTTAAATAAAACTAAAATGTAAACTTCAGAAATAAAAAGCATAAAACTAAAGTACGATTTGTTTGTTGTTTTCTGAAGATGATGAAGTAGGCACGGCGAGTTTCAGTTCATGGTGATAATGAATGTGCCGGGTGGATAAGTGATAAGTGTAACAATTATAATCTTATAAGTATGTGTGTAGGCAAGCAACCCATAATTAGCCGAAATTCCTCTTGGTAGATCTCATACCAACTTCAATAATCCTACTAGCCTGTTTACCACAACCATGGTCACTCACTAGACGATTAAGATCCTTCTGGTTGCTTAGCAATTAAGCTTCTTGGATCGGACTAATGAAATAAGCTTGGTGGTTCCTCATTATCCTCGAGTCAAAGTAGTTTCCCATTAATATCCCCGTGTCACTCGTGGGTCACCGTTCTGCTAGCAAACAAGATTTTATCTATGTAGAACAAAGCATCAATGTTGTATGGGCCCTTAATTGGACAACAAGCATTAAGCATCCCACATATAGTCAAGCACACATAATATAGTAATTAAAATCAACCACAAACTTGATGGAAAATATATAGGCACATCACATCTCACCAATCCCCTACATCTCCCACGCCCAAGGGAACTTACTCACACATGAGAGAAGAAAGTATCACCAATATAATTAAATAAAGGGAGTTCTTCCTGATATTATTATGGAGATCCACAATAATAAATAGAAATAAATCCAACACAAGTCAAGATAGAAAGAACAATATCAAAGCCTAATCTTGCAAGGTGGAGATTTCTCTCTCTCTCAAGTACAAGTAGTGGATATGGAGGTGTGGTGGCTGGGAGATCGAAGATCGTGGAGCGAGATGAAGAACGTCTTCTCCTTCTTCTTCGGATCTCTTCTTTCTCTCTTCTGGATGGGATGACGGCTCGTGTGTTCTGTTTTCGACCTATGCCTCTTCATGAAAGTTGTCCCTTTTAATAAGACGAAGGAGATGGCAACTATACGGAGGGAACTATACGGCCGGAGAAATATTCCCATCGTATAGTTGCTCATTAAAGCTTCAGTGTCTTCTCCTCGATTGCTTCCAAAAATAGACTTGCTTGTTTTTGTTTGAATATTGTGTTTTTGCTATTAAACCTCTGCGTTGACGTTCAGAACCTGAAACACACATTAAAAACAAGTTTTCTTTGCTATCAAAGTATGAGCGTTAGGTAAAGCTACAAAACCATCAAATCCAAATGAAAACCATCGATAGAAACCATCAAAAATGTGTAGAATCTCATAGCTATCAGTAGCCCAAGCCTGGTATAATTAGTATCCAATCCTCATAAGGCTTCCAACCCCTTAAGTGTGTGACCCTATAGGTTCATAAACGTATAGACATAACACGAGTACACTTACTCCGTCAATAGTTTGTAGCGGCCTCTATCAAGACGTGCCAAATCCTAAACGCATATAAAGATCATTCGGACGAACCATCACAAGGTTAAGTACATATCTTTCCCTTTGCCTCACGGTATTTGGTCTAGCTTCAAGATGACCTATCTTTCTCGATACTGTGATTCAGAATCCCTTTACTAGGTTAAGTATTAACCATATGTAGCACAACCATGCATTTCT
This sequence comes from Avena longiglumis, assembly GCA_030063025.1. Classification (NCBI taxonomy): domain Eukaryota; kingdom Viridiplantae; phylum Streptophyta; class Magnoliopsida; order Poales; family Poaceae; genus Avena; species Avena longiglumis. Next base: position 77,652,662 of record CP125978.1, read on the forward strand.
GAATCCGATCACTCGAGGGGCCCAGAGACATATCTCTCAAATAGAGAGGGGAAAATCCCATCTTGATTGACCAATGCCTTGCAGCATGTATCAGGACAAACCCGAAAGCTACCTTTATAACTACCCAGTTATGGAGCAGTGGTTGATAGCCCTAAAGTAGGTCGATCCACATCTCAAGTACATGCGACAATCTCAGGTCTAAGGACAAAACATACACGATATGTAGAGTGAGAGCTGCAAGTATAATTGCCAGTCTCAAGTTGGGTCAGTCCAAACTCATGTTCATAACATGTGTCCACATTATTGGTTTGACATCTCCATGTCTATGACTTGCGAAACATAGTCATAAACCAATCGATGTGCTAGTATAATATTCACGTGTGTCCTCACATGAACTCTAACTAGGGACAACTATTAGATAACCATACAAGTAAAAAGTTTCACAAACAATTCACATAATTGAAAATCAATACAAGTTGCCTGATATATGGATATTCAAGGAACATTACAATAACTCATGGATACACATGAAATATAATCATCTCTATGATTGCCTCTTGGGCATATTTCCTTCAAGATGTACGCGAACAATATATTCACAGACTGTGTTGAGTTTTATTCATAATATTTGTTATGACGATTGATATTCATATTTATCTCCTTCTTTTATATATAGTTGGAAAAATTGCGGAAGAATTTTCCAACCAAGGGAGCGCCTGGTAGCAATTTAAGAGGAATTGGAGGGATTTCTTGTTGACCATATCATAAACCCAGAAGGAAAATACCATACCAAGGGATTCTAGTGATTTAATGATCTCCATGTAATCGAATAGACGGGTTGTGATCTCCATATAATCAAATTATATATATATGTAATCGAGTTTATCTATATAATCATGACGATGTTGTGTGTAATGGGTTCCTTCGTTGCATGTCACTTATGACAAACGCAACCATCCTCTACCGATCCTTCTGTCGCGGCAGACCCCCCCCCCCCATTCGGCTGCCGCGGCAAAAATCGGCCCCAAAATTCTGCCACGGCAGAAAACCCCATCGGCTGCCGCGGCAGCCGAGTTTGTAAAATGCTGCCGTGGTAGAGAATGTCTAGTACCGGTTTGTGATACAAACCGGGACTAAAGACCCTCCACCCCGCACTCTGTTGTGCTGCCATGTGCAGAGCCTCTAGTCCTGGTTCGTAACTGACCCGAGACTAAAGGCTAGGACCTCTAGTCCCGATTCCGTAGTCCCGGTTGCAAAACCAGGACTAGAGGATGTCTAGAACCGGGGCCTGTTCTCCACTAGTTATAGGTGCAGGCAGGTTTGGCGGACAGACACACACGGCTTGTCATGCATGAAGGGATACGGGTAGGCTACACTAGCCCAAATCAAAATTTCTACCGCGTAAACCAGGATAACTGTTGTCATAGATCATGGTATTACCACTAGACGTGCAGTTGTGGAACTTGATGAAGCGCGTCGAGGCAGTGTAGACGATCTACGTCTCCTCCTTGTTCTCGTCCCACGAGCAGCTCCCCTTGCGCGGCTCGTCCAAGCTCTACAGATGCAGCGCCTCCGAGGTATCCACACGTACAGGATGGAAGCGTCAGACGCCGGACTGCTAGGTCCGCGTGTGCAACACATGCATGAGGTGTGGCGGCTGGGTGGAATGGTCTAACCCTGGTCAGCTCATCGCACCCTCTATTATATAGGAGTCCCTAGTGGGCTTCTACATTAGCAACCCATTATTAGCCTAAGCCTGGTCTAATTCGGATCTAATCCTCATTAGGCTTCCAGCCACTTAAGTGTGTGACCCTATAGGTTCATATACGCATAGACATGACACGAATACACTTATTCTGTCAATAGTTGGTAGCGGCCTCTAGCAAGATGTGCCAACTTCTAAACACATATAAAGATCATATCGGACGAACCATCACAAGGTTTAGTACATGTCTTTACCTTTGCCTCATGATATTTGGTATAGCTCCAAGCTGACCTCCCTTTCTCGATACTGTGATTCAGAATCCCTTTCTAGGTTAACTCTAACCATATGTAGAACAACCATGCATTTCTAGATCTGATCACTCGAGGGGCCCATCTTTCTCAAGTAGAGAGGGGAAAATCCCATATTGATTGACCATGCCTTGCAGCATGCTTCAGGACAAACTCGAAAGCTACCTTTATAACTACCCAGTTATGGAGCAGTGTTTGATAGCCCCAAAGTAGGTCGATCCACATCTCAAGTACATGCGACAATCTCAGGTCTAAGGACAAAACGTACACAATGTGTAGAGAGAGCTGCAACTAATTGCCAGTCTCAAGTTGGGTCAGTCCAAGCCCATGTTCATAACATGTGTCCACATCATTGGTTTGACATCTCCATGTCTATGAATTGCGAAACATAGTCATCAACCAATCGATGTTCTAGTCTAATATTCACATGTATCCTCGCATGAACTCCGACTAAGGACAACTATTAAATAACCATACAAGTAAAGAGTTTCACAAACAATTCACATAATTGTCAATCAATACAAGTTGCCTGATATGGATATTTAAGGAACATTACAATAACTCATGGATACATAAGAAATATAATCATCTCTATGGTTGCCTCTAGGGCATATTTCCTTCAATTCGTCCGGTTATAGCTCACCTCGGCGTACAGGTTCGGCTCATCCCACGGCCTGGCCCTGGCGGACACGTGCACCATGGTGAATATGTGTAGCTCAGGGCAACTCTCCCGGGCAAACCCATCCGGTCGCCCCAAACGGTCTGTTTTGTCCGTTTAGATCGTGTCGCGGTCGATTTGGGATCATAGTCTAGCCTGTCCAGCTAGCCGTACCCAGAGGCAAGCCAATTTGTCCGCGCTGGCCAGCACTAGCTAGAGCTGGCCAGGAATTTCATATGTTTGCAGATTTTCACAAAATAAATTTTGGGAAGCAAATAAATTAGATTAGGTAATCAGATTAAAATAGTGCTTACATATAAATAGTTCAGGCTCACATGGTTCGATAGAAAACAACCAAACCATCATTCAAATTACACGAAACAAATAAGGGATTAAATGTTTAGGTTTCCCGCACGAGCCCGTATATGCTCAACCAAATCCAGTTGAAGCCGGTCATGGGTCTGCTTGACGCAAATTTTCATGCACTCGAATGAAATCTTCCCAAGATGCTGGACCTGGCTCTGGCTCAAAATCCTTCCTAGCGGCCTCTTGCTCTTTCGCAAACCTCTTGCACTTCTCATCTGCAGGACTGCAGATTGTCTTCACAAAGGTGGCCCAGGAGGGATAGATACCATCAGCTAGATAGTAACCCATATCATATGGATTGTCATTGATCTGATAGGAAACCTGTGGGGAATTGCCTTCTGCTAGCCTAGCACACTAGAGACCGCTGCAGCACGTTGATGTCATTATTTGATCCAGCCATACCAAAAAAGGAGTGCCAAATCCAGAGATCATGTGATGCAACAGCCTCTAGTATGACGGTGCACCCCTCTGCATGCCCTTTGAACTGCCCTTGCCAACCAAAGGGACAGTTCTTCCACTCCCAATACATGCAGTCGATGTTGCGAAGCATCCCAGAAAACCCCCTTCTCTTGTTGATGTACGAAAGGCGAGCAGTGTCTTCGGTGTTTGGCCCTTTTAGGTAAACCTTCCCAAACACCGCAATAACCACGCTGCAAAACCGGTACATAGCCTTATGGCATGTGGACTCGTTCATGCGCATGTAGTCGTCGAGGAGATCACAGATCACTCCATATGCAAGCTGCCGAATGGCAGTAGAATATTTCTGGTAAGAGGAGAAGCCAATCTTACCAGTACTTGGCCTCGAAGTAGTCATCATATTCTCTGACCCCATTGAGAATGTCTAAAACAAGTTCTTGAACATCCGATAGCAGCGACGGAATGCCTTATTTTTAAAGACCGGATCCGTTGGGTGGAAGTAGTCCTTGTAAAGGCGTATGTGGCCTTCTTCTCGGTCGCGCTCATGGTTGGCTTTGTGCCGCTTGGCCGAGCCACCTCTACGCGGCGGCAGGAGGTAGTGGTCGTGCACCATCTGTGTAGCTGCCAGCAGAATCTCAGTCTCACCGTCGGACTCCTCCTTGGACTATGACTCCACAAAATTATTGTAGAAGAACTCCATTTCCCTTTGACTCCTACCCATATGTAAATTATACGGCCGTCAATGGCGATGCCAACTCCCGCAGCAGGCCGGATAACCTAGAAAGGACCAGTGAACGTACCTCGGTCAAATTATCAAGAAAGTTGTGCACCATGTAGAGGGTGTCGCGTGTCCATGAAGGGAATATGCCCTAAGAGGCAATAATAAAATGTTTATTATGTGTATTACAAGTATATGATAGATGTTTATTTTGCATGCTATAATTGTATTAATACGGAAATATTAATACATGTGTGTTTAATAAACAAACATAAAGTTCCTAGTTATGCCTCTCTCATAAACTAGCTCGTTGATTAACAAGATGATCAAGGTTTCCTGATCATGGACATTGGATGTTGTTAATAACAGGATCACAACATTAGTGTAATGGTGTGATGAACATTCATCCAAAGTATAGCATTACGATCAAAGTCATTGAGTTTATATTGCTATAACAACTTACGAAGTGATCCTAATCCTTAGACCATGAGATCATGTCAATCACTAACACCGGAAGAGTTTCTTGATAACATCAAATGTCACACCGTAATAGGGTGATTATAAAGATGGATTCAGAACTAATAAAGTGTTATGTTGAGGCTCATGGATCGAGAGTGGAATTTGTTCATCCCGATGACGGATAGATATACTCTGGGCCCTCTCGGTGATATCACATTGATTAGATTGCAAGCAAGTGATTTGATCATTAGAATGTTATATCACGAACGAGAAAAGAGTGCATGTCGATCGAGATCAAACTAGGTATGGAGATACCAATGATCAAATCTCGGACATGTAATATATCGTGAAACAAAGGGATTAAGATACTAGCGTAAAAGGTTCCGACGATCACAAGAAAGTCATCGTTGAATGTGTGGGAGTTAGTATGGGTCTCCAGATCCCGCTTCTGATTATTGATCCGAGAGGGGTCTCGATCATGTCCGCATTATTCACGAACCGTAGGGTGACACACTTAAGAGACACCGACATCCAATTGGAGCAAAAGTTTCATGCCGAAATAATGAACAAGCGCATGAATTTATTTCACTAGATACCGAAACAGGTTTTCGGGTGAAATTGCATAAAGTGGTTATGCATGTGAAATAGAATTCTATTAAGTGGTTATTTGTGAATGTTTGTCATTAAAGTAATTGACAAAATTCTGAATAAAATAAAAGAGTTTTATTTAATGAGAGTTTGCATTAAATTTGGTGGAAATTTAATGGCAAGTTTGAGTGGGATTTTGAGTGGAGGGAATTTAAAGGAATTTTGTGAGTGGAGTGTCCACCCACATGAAGTGGGGAGGGCAAGGGGGCATCCCCCATGCGTCGGCCACCCCCTTGGGGTTCCCCCCTCCTCCTATAAAAGGCACCCCTCTCCTCACTTCTCACTCACACCTCCTCGTGAAGGATCTCTCTCCCCCTCTAGAATTTATTCCCCATGGTCTCGGACTAGCGAGATACATGTTCCCGGTGGCTATTCGGCAAGAGAGAGTTGTGCTTCCGCTGCATCAATGGAGCGAGGAGGCGGAGGTTGCTCGGTTCCTTGAACGTGTGTGCGAGCACGGATGCGCTGCTGATTTGCGGCGCTAGGACTTCCTCTCGATCTTGAGATCGGCAAGAGATCGTCTTCATCAACCACGAGTTGAACTCATTAAGCTTTGTCGGTCTTCAAGGGTATGTTCTCTATGGATATACATCCGCCCTTTGTTTGTATCTAATAGATAGATCTTGGTACATAGTTCACATCGTAGGAAATTTTTTATTTTCTATGCTGCGAACCCTACAGTGGTATCAGAGATGGATCTATGCGTAGATGCTTTACACGGGTAGTACACATATGAGTATGTGGGCGATGATGATCATGTTGTTGCTCCTTAGTTGTAATTTTGGATATTGGTGGCATAGTGGGATGAAGCGGCCCAGACAAACTTTGCATGTCCTCGCACATGAGACCTGTTCCACGCTTGACATGCAACTAGTTTGCATAAGTGGCTTGCGGGTGTCTGTCTCTCCTACTATAGTCAATATCTATTTTGCAACGAGTTGTCAACAATTTGGTTATCCTCGTTGTGGTTCATATTCGTAGGTAAGAACGGTTCTATCTCGAAAGCCCTAAGCCACGTAAAACTTGCAATGGATAAATTAGAGGCGTCTAGTTTAGATTGTTGCTGGGCTAGTGTTATGATATGGTGATGTTGTAAGTAAAAGTATGAGATGATACTCTTACAACAAACATAGCGTGTAAACTCCATAGACCTTGGATTTACACATATAGGTATGATAGTGATCATACCACGATGCACATGATAGAGATCATCTACGGGAACCATAACATTTCACTAATAAACATGTGATGTTTGATTGCATCTTATATTGCTTGTTTAGCGCTTTGTTAGCATAATAAGATGATCCCTCATTTAAATATCAAGATAAGAATGTGTTCTTCCTTTAGTATGCACCGATTATGTTTCGTCGCTCCAAGACATCACGTGATGATCGGGTGTTCTTGGATCCACGACCATATTTCGGGTGTAAAACAGTTACACACGCAAATACTAAGGTTCTAACTTGGTGAGCCTAGCATGTACAGACATGGCCTCGGAACACGGGCCAAAAGGTTAAGCATGAGTCATATAGTAGATATGATGCCCATTTGATGCTCGCCTTTGAAGCTATACCGACTCACGTGATGATCGGACTTGGTATAGTGGATTTGGTTCATGTAATCACCAAAAAGGCACGAGGGATGTCGTTTTTGAGTGGGAGTTCATTCGTAATATGGATTAGTTGAACTCAATCTATCATACACTTAGTCTAAACTTTACAAATTCCGTTGTAGATGGCACCACCTGCTTTTAATTTCAATGTGTTCATGGAGAAAGAGAAACTTGCAACGAACGGTAGCAACTTTACCGAATGGGCCATGAATTTGAGGATTCTCCTCTCTGCTGCACAAAAGCAATACGTGCTAGAAGCGCCACTAGGCCCCCCACCTTTTGAGGATGCCCCTGACGAGGAGAAGAATGTCTATCAGACTCGTCAGGAGGACCACAACTTAGTTCATTGCGGCATATTGTATGGGCTAGAGCCGGAACTTCGAAAGCGTTTCGAAAACGGCAATGCATTTGATACAATGGGTGAGTTGAAAATGATTTTTGACACACATGCTGCTGTAGAGAGCTACAACACTTCAGAAAAGTTCTTTAGCTGCATGATGGAAGAGCACTTTCCGTTAGTGAGCATGTACTCAAGATGTCGATTCTGGATAAGCTTGTGTCCTTGGGAATAACGATTCCCATTGACTTAGGCATCCATCGTGTTCGGTCTCCACCTAGCTATAAGAGCTTTGTGATGAACTATAATATGCAAGGCATGAAGAAGTCTCTCCCGAGCTTACATCAATTCTTAAAACTGCAGTGGAGATCAAAAGGAACATCAAGTGTTGATGATCAATAGGAACACGGTTTTAAGAAAGACAAGAAGGAACGGAAGGAAGTAAGGCAAGCAAGCCGCTGTGCGATCGAAAAGAAACCCCGAGTTGGACCTAAGTCGATAGTGCTACTATTGTAAGGGTATCACACCGGGCAGAATCGCCCCAAGTATTTGAAGGGTTTCGCGGCATAGTAAATCAAAATTTTCTACGGAGCGAACAGAGGGAAAGCCAAGATCTAATCTAGGAGATGCAAACAACAAGAGAGATTGGATGATATCTTCATACCCTTGAAGATTCAAGACATGGAACGTTAAATCGGGCGTGGGTGATGTAGTCGTACTCGCTTCTCCTCCTCGCGATCTGATCCGATCTAGCACCACAAGTGGCGGTGCCTCCGTGAGATGCACATGTGCAGCACCTCGACGTCTCCTCCTTCCTCGGACCAGTAAGTATAGTGGAGAGACAGACTGGATCTACAACACGACGGCGTGGTGTATATGGTGGAGAATTTCTGCAGGAGGGCTTCGCCTACAAGCAGTCGGGAGGGAGAGAGGAGGGCAGCTGGGCGTCTAGGGTTGGAGGGGAAGGTGTGTGGGGGGAGGCGCACCACCCTCTATATAGAGGGGGCGGCAACCCTGCCCTCCTCCAAGCCTATCTCTAGTTTAAACAATTTAAACTCTCCCTTATCTAGAAATCCTATCTCTAGTTTAAACGATTTAAACTCTCCCTTATCTAGAAATTCTATCCCGAGATTTAAACGAGTCAAATCTCTCTAGAATCGGCTGCGCCCTATGGGGCCTTGTGCCCCTGGTCCAATGCGTCCAGGACACTCCCTCATAGGCCCATGCCCCCTCCCGGAAGGTGGGGCCACGTTGGTCCCATTCCGGAAGGTTCTAGAAGCTTCCGGTACAATACCAACTTAACAATTCGAACTCAAAACTGCACGCCTTATATGAATCTTATTCTCCGGACCATTCCGAACCTCTCGTGATATCACGGATCCCATCCGAGACTCGAACAAAAATTCATAAACCAATAATCCAATCTATCCTAGCGCCAAGACACGTTAAGTGTGTGACCCTGGGTTCGAGAATATGCGTATGATCTTCTATCAATAATCAACAAAGTGCAGGCACCCATATTGACTCCACACATTCATCGATGATCATATCGGATGAACCACGATGCCGATTCAATCAATCCCATATATATATTCCCTTCGTCTCGCGATATTTTACTTGCCCGAGATTCGATCGTCGATGCGTCATACCTAGTTCAATCTCGCTCACGGCAAGTACTTTACTCGTTCGTAATCCGATATCACTTTGTGATTAACTCCTTAACCACATGCTTGCAAGCGGTGTTGATATCGACACGAGTGGGCCAGTATATCTCTCCGACCTGGGAGGGACAAATTCCATATCGATACATACAACCCAACAGATACTTTCCGATCACCTGAGAGACACCTTTATGATCACCCTCTCATAGGATGACGTTTGATGACCTCAAAGCTTTCTTCCGGTACCAGCGAGTTGCATTATCTCATGGTCTAAGGAATACAATATTTGACATAAGAAAAGCTTTGCAAAGACGAACACGATGACACGATCTAATTGCTCTGCTTTTTTTGGGTCTATCCACCATATCATTCTCCCAATGATATGATCTCATTATCAATTGACAACTCATGTCTATGGTTAGGAAACCTTAACCATCATTGATCAATGAGCTAGTCCATAGAGGCGTACTAGGGACACAGTGTTGTTTACAAACCACACAAGTATTAAAGTTTCCGCTTAATACAATTCTAGCATGGAATATAAACTTTATCATGAACAAGAATTATAATAATAACATCTTTATTATTGCCTCTAGGGCATAATTCCAACAGTCTCCCACTTGCACTAGAGTCAATAATCTAGTTTACATTTGGCAACAATCTCACACCCATGGCACTGCGGTGTTGATCATGTTTTACATGTGGAAGAGGTTTAGTCAGTGGATCTGCGACATTCAGATCCTTATGTACTTTGCTAATCTTCAGATCTCCATCTGCTATATAATCCCGGATTATATGAAACTTGCGGTTGATATGCTTGGTCTTTGGATGATATCTTGGCTCCTTAGCGAGTGCTATGGCGCTAGTGTTGTCACAATATCTCCGATGGGTCCAATGCACTTGGAACCACGCCAAGCTCAAATGATGAAGTTTCGATCCAAACTCCTTCACTTGCTTCTGCGTGACCATGTATTCCGCTTTCATCGTAGATCTCGCGATCACGCTTTTCTTGCGCCTTCTCCAACTCAGACTCCTCCATTCAAAATATAAACGTATCCCGTCGAGATTTAGAATCATCCTTGTCGGTGTCGAAACTAGCATCGACGTAACCTTTACGACAAGTCGCTCATCACCCCCATAGACTAAGAACATTTCTTTAGTTCTATTTAGGTACTTTAGGATGTTCTTCACGGCTGTCCAAAGGTTCCACTCTGGATCACTTTGATATCTGCTCGTCAAACTAAGAGCATTGGACACATCCGTCTAGTACACATCATGGCATACATGATGGAACCTATGGCCGAGGCATAAGGCACTTTGCTCATAGCTTCCCTATCATTTACCGTAGTGGACCGAGCCTTGATCAATATCTTACCGACAACATAGGCACCGAACCTTTCTTTGCCTTATCCATTCGAACCTTTTGTAACTTTGTCTAGGTATGTACTTTGGCTTAAAGCTATCAGCGCCTTTGTCTATCTCTATAGATTTTGATGCCCAATATATAAGCAGCTTCACCTAGGTCTTTCATTGAAAAGCACTTGTTCAAATAACTCTTCACATCGTTAAGCATGTTGATGTCATTTCCGATAATCAATATGTCATCCACATACGATACCGTAAACGCCACCGAGCTCCCACTCACTTTCTTGTAGATACAAGCTTCGTTGCAATTTGGAACAAATCCAAAGCTCTTGATCACTTGATCAAAACGAAGGTTCCAACTCCGAGATGCTTGCTTCAGTCCATAAATGGAACGCTGAAGTTTGCATACTTTATCAAAGATCCTTAGGATCGACAAAACCTTCGGTTGCATCATATACAACTCTTCATCAATGTTGCCATTGAGGAAAGCGATCTTGACATCCATCGCCATATTTCATAATCATGAAACGCAGCAATTGCTAATAAAATCCGAATGGACTTAAACATCGCCACGGGAGAGAAAGTCTCATCGTAGTCAACACCTTGAACTTGTGGAAAACCTTTTGCGAGAAGCCGTGCTTTATAGACGGTAACATTACCATCCGCGTCCGTTTTCTTCTTGAAGCTCCATTTGCACTCAACGGCCTTTGGCCGCTAGGAGGGTCCACCAAAGTCCATACTTGGTTTTTCTCATGGATCCCAATTCGGATTTCATGGCTTCTAGCCATTTCTCGTCCGGCTCATCATCGCTTCCTCATAGTTCGTAGGCTCACCGCTTCTACTAACAAGACAAATATGGTTGCCGTACCACTCGAGGGGCACGCGACCTTGTCGACCTGCGACGCTCAATGGCGATCGTCCAAGCTTCATGATCCTTGTCATTAGCTTCCTCTATTGTTGGTGCAGCGGCATTGGAACAATTTCAGTCGCTACTCTCCAATTCAAGAGAAGGTTCAATAACCTCGTCTAGCTCTACTTTCCTCCCACTCACTTCTTTCGAGAGAAACTCCTTCTCAAGAAAGGAACCGTTCTTCATGACAAACACTTTGCCTTCGGTTACGTGATAGAAGGTATACCCAATAGTTTCCTTAGGGTATCCTATGAAGACGCATTTCTCGCTTTGGGTTCGAGCTTGACCGCATCAACTTCTTGACGAAGCTTCAGATCCCCAAACTTTAAGAAACGACAACTTAGGTTTAGCACCAAACCACAGCTCATACGGTTTCGTCTCAACGGATTTAGATGGAGCCCTATTTAAAGTGAATGCAGAGGTTTCTAATGCATAACCCCAAAATGATAACGCAAATCAAGAAGAGACATCATTGATCGGACCATATCTAATAGGGTTCGATTCCATGCTCAGACACACCATTGCGCGTGGTGTTCGGGTGGCGTGAGTTGTGAAACGATTCCACTTGTTTTAAGATGCGTGAGAAAATCATAACTCAAATATTCACCTCCACGATCGGATCGTAGAAATTTAATCTTTACATTACGATGGTTCTCCACTTCACTGAAATTCCTTGAACTTTTCAAATGTTTCAGATTTATGTTTCATTAAATAGATATACCCATATCTACTTAAGTCATCGGTAAAAGTGAGGAAATAGCGATATCCACCGCCGAAACACTCATCGGTCCGCATACATCGGTATGTATGATTTCCAACAAGTCCGTTGCTCGCTCCATCATTCCGGAGAACGGGTTTTGATCATCTTGCCCATGAGGCATAGTTCATGTGTCAAATGATTCAAAATCAAGAGACTCCAAAAGTCCATCGAATGGAGTTTCTTCATGCGCTTTACACCAATATGACCTAGACGACATTGCCACAAATAAGCGATTATCACTATCTACTTTGCATTTCTTAGCCTCAATGTGATGGATGTGTGTTTCATCCCTTTCGAGATTTAGAAGAAATAAACCATTCACAAGAGGTGCATGACCATAAAAGATGTTACTCATATAAATAGAACAACCATTATTCTCCGATTTAAATGAATAACCGTCTTGCAATAAACATGATCCGGAAATAATGTTCATGCTCAACGCAGCACATAATAACATTTATTAAGGTTTAAAACTAATCAAGGTAAAACTAAGGAGAGCGTCGTGACCATCACATCAACTCTTGATCCGCTGCCAACGCCAAGATCGTCACCTCATCCTCGCAGTGGCCGCTCATTCCGTAGCTCTTTGAGTTACAAATATTAGCAATCGAACGTATCAAATACCCGTGCACTACAACGAGGGCTTGTAAGGAAAACATCAATAACATGTATATCAAATATACCTTTGATGGTGCCAGCCTTCTTGTCGCTAAGTACTTCTGGACATTGCGCTTCGAGGACCCTTGTCCTTGCAATAGAAGCACTCAAAGGTCCCGGCTTGGGACCAGACTTGAGCTTCTTCTCAAGAGGGCAACGCGCTTGCCGCCTTTCTTGAAGGGCTTCCTTGCTCCTTACCTTTCTTAAAGGTGGGGGATTGACCATCAACACATGATTATTCTTTTTGATGTTCACCTCCGCTACTTTCATCTTAGCAAAGAGCTTAGTGATCATATCAGTAGAACCAATCTGATTGTGATCAACTACAAAACTTTTGTAGCCAGGAGTGTCAATCTTGAGCTCCTCTGGAATCTTGCAGTCTAGTTGCTCAAGGCGTTGAGTGTAGCCCGACATCTTAATGGCGTGCTCACTAACGGACCTCCCTTCCTCCATCTTGTAGTTAAATAATTTCTTAGAGATCTCATATCTCTCAGAACGGGCTTGAGTCTGAAACATGTTTTTCAGCTCCTCGAGAATCTCAAAGGGCCCGGCGAACTCCTCAAAACGATTTTGAAGATCCGATTCCATAGCATACAACATGGCGATCTTAATCAAATCATAATCATCCTTCTTGAATCGATAAACAGCTTTTTCATCACCAGCATCTATAAGTGGCGCCACCTAGCGCTTTCTCAAGGACATAGTCCTTTGTCCGCCATGAGAATGATTCTCGAATGCGGAACCATTTGGTGAAGTTAGACCCATTGTTTCTAAGCTTTTCTATCTCAAAAATACGTTGAAGTTGAAGTTGGACTTGGCCATGTGATCTACAGTATTTGCAAGTACAATTTAGACTATGTTCATGATAAATAGTTCAACTTAATCAAATTACTAGATGAACTCCCACTAAATTCAACATCCCTCAAGTTGTTTAGTGAACACGATCCAAATTCACCACACCTAATCCGATCATCACGAGAAGAGATGTGGTTTCAATGGTGGACAAGAAAGTGTCGATCATATCATTTATATGACTCATGCTTAACCTTTCGGTTCTTGTGTTCCGAGGCCATGTCTGTACATGCTAGGCTCGTCAAGTTAGACCTGGCTTACACCCGTTGTATGTGAGCGTAGAGTCTATAGCACCCGATCATCACGTGATGCTTGGACACGACGAACTTTCGCAACGGTGCATACTTGGGGAGAACACAGTTTTATCTTGATCTTTAAGTGAGGAATCATCTTATACTGCTACCGTCGATCTAAGCATAATAAGATACATAAAGGGATAAACATCACATGCATATAACTTTATGTGACATGGTATAGCCAATCCTCGCGCAATGATCTCCATCTTGTGCGTTCCAGCATGATCTCCATCACTCCACCATGATTGCCTCCACCACGAATAGCAACTACAACTATTGCTAACTACTTAGCGATAAAGTAAAGCTATTACATGGCGTATAAGAAGTTGACTCGCAGGTCATACACAATTATAAAGACAACCATATGGCTCCTGCCAGTTGTGTACTCATCGACATGCAAGTCGTGAAACATTACAAAACATGATCATCGCATACAATATACACATCACATCTTGGGCCATACCATATCACAGAAAACACTCCCTGCAAAAACAAGTTAGACACCTCTACTTTGTTGTTGCATGTTTTACGTGGCTTATGGGAGTAGATGCTAAGAACGATTCTTACCTACGGAAAGCCACAATGGTGATATTATGGTTGCCAAACTTCGGTGTTAATCCCATGACAACTATAGTGAGAGAAACTGACATCCACCAGCCGCATGTGTGGAACAAGCCACACGTCAAGTGCGGAGCCGGTCTCGCGAACGACGTCGCGTAAGGTTGGCCTGGACCGCTTCAATCTCACTATCCCGCGTCATAAGAAGAACACAAACAAGAGGCTTGCAACAGAAAACATCAACGCCCGCAACAACCATGTTGCGTTCTACTCGTGAAACACATCTACGCATAGATCTAGCTCGATACCAATCAAGGGTTTCAAGGCATAGTAAATCAAAATTTTCTACGGAGCGAACAGAGGGAAAGCCAAGATCTAATCTAGGAGATGCAAACAACGAGAGATTGGATTAGATCTTCATACCCTTGAAGATTAGCACAGCGAACGCTCGGGCGTGGGTGATGTAGTCGTGCTCGCTTCTCCTCCTCGATCCGATCCGATCTAGCACCACAAGTGGCGGTGCCTCGTGAGATGCACACGCAGCACCTCGACGCCTCCTCCTTCCTCGGACCAGCGAGTATGGTGGAGAGATAGATTGGATCTACAACACGGCGTGGTGTATATGGTGGAGAATTTCACTGCAGGCTTCGCCTACAAACAATGGGAGGGAGAGGAAGGTAGCAAGGCTGCTAGGGCTTGGAGGAAGGTGTGTGTGGGGAGGCGACCACCTCTATATATAGAGGCGGCCCTGCCCTCCTCCAAGCCTATCTCTAGTTTAAACAATTTAAACTCTCCCTTATCTAGAAATCCTATCTCTAGTTTAAACGATTTAAACTCTCCCTTATCTAGAAATTCTATCCCGAGATTTAAACGAGTCAAATCTCTCTAGAATCGGCTGGGCCAGATGGGGCCTTGTGCCCTGGCCCAATGCGGCAGGACACTCCCTCATAGGCCCATGCCCCTCCGGAAGGTGGGGCCACGTTGGTCCCCTTCCGAAGGTTCTAGAAGCTTCCGCACAATACCGATTAACCCGAACAATTCCGAACTCAAAAACTGCCCGCCTTATATGAATCTTTTCTCCGGACCATTCCGAACCTCTCGTGATATCCGGATCCCATCCGAGACTCAACAAAATTCATAAACCAATTATCCAATCTATCCTAGCGTCAAGACACGTTAAGTGTGTGACCTGCGGGTTCGAGAATATGCGACATGATCTTCTATCAATAATCAACAATGGTCTGGGCACCCATATTGACTCCACACATTCATCGATGATCATATCGGATGAACCACGATGCCGGATTCAATCAATCCCATATATATATTCCCTTCGTCTCGCGATATTTTACTTGCTCGAGATTCGATCGTCGGTATCGCCATACCTAGTTCAATCTCGTTCACAACAAGTACTTTACTCGTTCCGTAATCCGATATTACTTTGTGATTAACTCCTTAACCACATGCTTGCAAGTGGTGTTGATATCGACACGAGTGGGCCCGGTATATCTCTCCGACCGAGGGACAAATTCCATCTCGATACATACAACCCAACAGATACTTCCGATCACCGAGAGACACCTTTATGATCACCCTCTCATAGGATGACGCTTGATGACCTCAAAGCTTTCTTCGGTACCAGGAGTTGCATTATCTCATGGTCTAAGGAATACAATATTTGACATAAGAAAAGCTTCGCAAAGACGAACACGATGACACGATCTAATTGCTCTGCTTTGTTTGGGTCTATCCACCATATCATTCTCCCAATGATATGATCTCATTATCAATTGACAACTCATGTCTATGGTTAGGAAACATTAACCATCATTGATCAATGAGCTAGTCCATAGAGGCGTATTAGGGACACGTTGTTGTTTACAAACCACACAAGTATTAAAGTTTCCGCTAATACAATTCTAGCATGGAATATAAACTTTATCATGAACAAGAATTATAATAATAACATCTTTATTATTGCCTCTAGGGCATAATTCCAACAGTCTCCCACTTGCACTAGAGTCAATAATCTAGTTTACATTTGGCAACAATCTCACACCCATGGCTGGGTGTTGATCATGTTTTACATGTGGAAGAGGTTTAGTCAATGGATGCGACATTTAGATCCGTATGTACTTTGCTAATCTTCGATCTCCATCCGCTATATAATCCCGGATTATATGAAACTTGCGTTGATATGCTTGGTCTTTGGATGATATCTTGGCTCCTTAGCGAGTGCTATGGCGCCGGTGTTGTCACAATATCTCCAAGGGTCCAATGCACTTGAACCACGCCAAGCTCGATGATGAAGTTTCGATCCAAACTCCTTCACTTGACGCTTCTGCAGCCATGTATTCCGCTTTCATCAGATCTCGCGATCACGCTTTGCTTGCAGCTTCTCCAACTCACAGCTCCTCCATTCAAAATATAAACGTATCCCGTCGAGATTTAGAATCATCCTTGTCTGTCGAAACTAGCATCGACGTAACCTTTACGACAAGTCGCTCATCACCCCATAGACTAAGAACATTTCTTTAGTTCTATTTAGGTACTTTAGGATGTTCTTCACGGCTGTCCGAGGTTCCACTCTGGATCACTTTGATATCTGCTCGTCAAACTAAGAGCATTGGACACATCCGTCTAGTACACAAGATGGCATACATGATGGAACCTATGGCCGAGGCATAAGGCACTTTGCTCATAGCTTCCCTATCATTTCATCAGTAATGGACACCGAGCCTTGCTCAATATCTTACCCGACAACATAGGCACTTTGAACCTTTCTTTGCCTTATCCATTCGAACCTTTTGAACTTTGTCTAGGTATGTACTTTGGCTTAAAGCTATCAGCGCCTTTGTCTATCTTTCTAGATTTTGATGCCCAATATATAAGCAGCTTCACCTAGGTCTTTCATTGAAAACACTTGTTCAAATAACTCTTCACATCGTTAAGCATGTTGATGTCATTTCCGATAATCAATATGTCATCCACATACAAGCACCGAAACGCCACCGAGCTCCCACTCACTTTCTTGTAGATACAAGCTTCATAGCAATTTGGAACAAATCCAAAGCTCTTGATCACTTGATCAAAACGAAGGTTCCAACTCGAGATGCTTGCTTCAGTCCATAAATGGAACGCCAAGTTTGCATACTTTATCAGCATCCTTAGGATCGACAAAACCTTCGGGTTGCATCATATACAACTCTTCATCAATGTTGCCATTGAGGAAAGCGATCTTGACATCCATCCGCCATATTTCATAATCATGAAACGCAGCAATTGCTAATAAAATCCGAATGGACTTAAACATCGCTACGGAGAGAAAGTCTCATCGTAGTCAACACCTTGAACTTGTCGAAAACCTTTTTGCGACATAAGTGCTTTATAGACGGTAACATTACCATCCGCGTCCGCTTTCTTCTTGAAGATCCATTTGCACTCAACGGCCTTTCGGTCACTAGGAGGGTCCACCAAAGTCCATACTTGGTTTTCGCCATGGATCCCAATTCGGATTTCATGGCTTCTAGCCATTTCTCGAGTCCGGCTCATCATCGCTTCCTCATAGTTCGTAGGCTCACTATCTTCTACTAACAAGACAACAAGACAGGTTGCTGCACCACTCGTGAGGGCACGCGACCTTGTCGACTGCGCTCGATGAGCAAGATCGTCAAGCTTCATGATCCTTGTCATTAGCTTCCTCTATTGTTGGTGCAGTGCATTGGAACAATTTCAGGTCTGCGCTACTCTCCAATTCAAGAGAAGGTTCAATAACCTCGTCTAGCTCTACTTTCCTCCCACTCACTTCTTTCGAGAGAAACTCCTTCTCAAGAAAGGAACCGTTCTTCAAACAAACACTTTGCCTTCGGTTCTGTGATAGAAGGTATACCCAATAGTTTCCTTAGGGTATCCTATGAAGACGCATTTCTCCGCTTTGGGTTCGAGCTTGTCCGGCATCAACTTCTTGACGTAAGCTTCGCATCCCCAAACTTTAAGAAACGACAACTTAGGTTTAGCACCAAACCACAGTTCATACGGTGTCGTCTCAACGGATTTAGATGGAGCCCTATTTAAAGTGAATGCAGAGAGGTTTCTAATGCATAACCCCAAAATGATAACGGCAAATCAGTAAGAGACATCATTGATCGGACCATATCTAATAGGGTTCGATTCCGGCGTTCAGACACACCATTGCGCTGTGGTGTTCCGGGTGGCGTGAGTTGTGAAACGATTCCACTTGTTTTAAGATGCGTGAGAAAATCATAACTCAAATATTCACCTCCACGATCGGATCGTAGAAATTTAATCTTTCTGTTACGATGGTTCTCCACTTCACTCTGAAATTCCTTGAACTTTTCAAATGTTTCAGATTTATGTTTCATTAAATAGATATACCCATATCTACTTAAGTCATCGGTAAAAGTGAGGAAATAGCGATATCCACCGCGCGTCGAAACACTCATCGGTCCGCATACATCGGTATGTATGATTTCCAACAAGTCCGTTGCTCGCTCCATCATTCCGGAGAACGGGGTTTTGATCATCTTGCCCATGAGGCATGGTTCGCATGTGTCAAATGATTCAAAATCAAGAGACTCTAAAGTCCATCAGAATGGAGTTTCTTCATGCGCTTTACACCAATATGACCTAGATGCGATTGCCACAAATAAGCAGTATTATCACTATCTACTTTGCATCTCTTAGCCTCAATGTTATGGATGTGTGTTTCATCCCTTTCGAGATTTAGAAGAAATAAACCATTCACAAGAGGTGCATGACCATAAAAGATGTTACTCATATAAATAGAACAACCATTATTCTCCGATTTAAATGAATAACCGCCTTGCAATAAACATGATCCGAAATAATGTTCATGCTCAACGCAGTACATAATAACATTTATTAAGGTTTAAAACTAATACGAAGGTAAAACTAAGGAGAGCGTGGACGGCCATCACATCAACTCTTGATCCGCTGCCAACGCGCCGTCACCTCATCCCTCATAGCCGCTCATTCCGTAGCTCTTTGAAAGTTACAAATATTAGCAACGAACCGTATCAAATACCGTGCACTACAACGAGGGCTTGTAAGGAAAACATCAATAACATGTATATCAAATATACCTTTGATGGTGCCACCTTCTTGTCCGCTAAGTACTTGGACAGTTGCGCTTCAGGACCCTTGTCCTTGCAATAGAAGCACTCGGTGTCGGCTTGGGACCAGACTTGAGCTTCTTCTCGCCAGGGCAACGCGCTTGCCGCCCTTTCTTGAAGGGCTTCCTTCCCTTACCTTTCTTAAAGGTGGGGATTGTTGACCATCAACACATGATTATTCTTTTGATGTTCACCTCCGCTACTTTCATCTTAGCAAAGAGCTTAGTGATCATATCAAGAGAACCAATCGATTGTGATCAACTACAAAACTTTTGTAGCTAGTGTCAATCTTGAGCTCCTCGAATCTTGCAGTCTAGTTGCTCAAGGCGTTGAGTGTAGCCCGACATCTTTATGGCGTGCTCACTAACGGAACTCTCATCCTCCATCTTGCAGTTAAATAACTTCTCAGAGATCTCATATCTCTCAGAACGGGCTTGAGTCTGAAACATGGTTTTCAGCTCCTCGAGAATCTCAAAGGGCCCGCGAACTCCTCAAAACGATTTTGAAGATCCGATTCCATAGCATACAACATGACGATCTTAATCAAATCATAATCATCCTTGCGTGACTGATAAACAGCTTTTTCATCAGTCGGCGCATCTATAGCAGGCGTCACCTAGCGCTTTCTCAAGGACATAGTCCTTTTGTCCGCCAATGAGAATGATTCTCGTAATGCGGAACCATTTGGTGAAGTTAGACCCATTGTTTCTAAGCTTTTCTATCTCAAAGAACACGTTGAAGTTGAAGTTGGACTTGGCCATGTGATCTACAGTATTTGCAAGTACAATTTAGACTATGTTCATGATAAATAGTTCAACTTAATCAAATTACTAGATGAACTCCCACTAAATTCAACATCCCTCAAGTTTTTTAGTGAACACGATCCAAATTCACCACACCTAATCCGATCATCACGAGAAGAGATGTGGTTTCAATGGTGGACAAGAAAGTGTCGATCATATCATTTATATGACTCATGCTTAACCTTTCGGTTCTTGTGTTCCGAGGCCATGTCTGTACATGCTAGGCTCGTCAAGTTAGACCCAAGTATTTCCGCGTGTGCAAAAACTGGCTTGCACCCGTTGTATGTGAGCGTAGAGTCTATAGCACCCGATCATCACGTGATGCTTGGACACGACGAACTTTCGCAACGGTGCATACTTGGGGAGAACACAGTTTTATCTTGATCTTTAAGTGAGGAATCATCTTATAATGCTACCGTCGCGATCTAAGCATAATAAGATACATAAAGGGATAAACATCACATGCATATAACTTTATGTGACATGGTATAGCCAATCATCGCGCAATGATCTCCATGTTGTGCGTTCCGGCATGATCTCCATCACTCCACCATGATTGCCTCCACCACGAATAGCAACTACAACTATTGCTAACTACTTAGCGATAAAGTAAAGCTATTACATGGCGTATAAGAAGTTGACTCGCAGGTCATACACAATTATAAAGACAACCATATGGCTCCTGCTGGTTGTGTACTCATCGACATGCAAGTCGTGAAACATTACAAAACATGATCATCGCATACAATATACACATCACATCTTGGGCCATACCATATCACAGAAAACACTCCCTGCAAAAACAAGTTAGACGCCTCTACTTTGTTGTTGCATGTTTTACGTGGCTTATGGGAGTAGATGCTAAGAACGATTCTTACCTACGGAAAGCCACAATGGTGATATTATGGTTGCCAAACTCTGGTGTTAATCCCATGACAACTATAGTGAGAGAAACTGACATCCACCAGCCGCATGTGTGGAACAAGCCACACGTCAAGTGCGGAGCCGGTCTCGCGAACGACGTCGCGTAAGGTTGGCCTGGACCGCTTCAATCTCACTATCCCGCGTCATAAGAAGAACACAAACAAGAGGCTTGCAATAGAAAACATCAACGCCCGCAACAACCATGTTGCGTTCTACTCGTGAAACACATCTACGCATAGATCTAGCTCTGATACCACTGAAGGGTTTCGCGGCATAGTAAATCAAAATTTTCTACGGAGCGAACAGAGGGAAAGCCAAGATCTAATCTAGGAGATGCAAACAACGAGAGAGATTGGATTAGATCTTCATACCCTTGAAGATTCGCACAGCGGAACGTTCGTCGGAACGTGGGTGATGTAGTCGTCGCTTCGCTTCTCCTCGCGATCCGATCCGATCTAGCACCACAAGTGGCGGTGCCTCGTGAGATGCACACGTGCAGCACCTCGACGTCTCCTCCTTCCTTGGACCAGCGAGTATGGTGGAGATAGATTGGATCTACAACACGACGGCATGGTGTATATGGTGGAGAATTTCTGCTGCAGGCTTCGCCTACAAACAATCGGGAGGAGAGGAAGGTAGCAAGGCTGCTAGGGCTTGGAGGAAGGTGTGTGTGGGGGGAGGCACCACCCTCTATATATAGAGGCGGCCAGCCCTTGCCCCTCCTCCAAGCCTATCTCTAGTTTAAACAATTTAAACTCTCCCTTATCTAGAAATCCTATCTCTAGTTTAAACGAGTTAAACTCTCCCTTATCTAGAAATTCTATCCCGAGATTTAAACGAGTCAAATCTCTCTAGAATCGGCTGGGCCCTATGGGGCCTTGTGCCCCCTGGCCCAATGCGGCCAGGACACTCCCTCATAGGCCCATGCCCCCTCCCGGAAGGTGGGGCCACGTTGGTCCCCTTCCGGAAGGTTCTAGAAGCTTCCGGTACAATACCGATTAACCCGGAACAATTCCGAACTCAAAACTGCATGCCTTATATGAATCTTTTCTCCGACCATTCCGAACCTCTCGTGATATCCGGATCCCATCCGAGACTCCAACAAAATTCATAAACCAATTATCCAATCTATCCTAGCGTCAAGACACGTTAAGTGTGTGACCTGCGGGTTCGAGAATATGCGCACATGATCTTCTATCAATAATCAACAGTGCAGGCACCCATATTGACTCCCACATTCATCGATGATCATATCGGATGAACCACGATGCGTGATTCAATCAATCCCATATATATATTCCCTTGTCTCGCGATATTTTACTTGCGAGATTCGATCGTCGGTGCCGTCATACCTAGTTCAATCTCGCTCACGCAAGTACTTTACTCGTTCGTAATCCGATATCACTTTGTGATTAACTCCTTAACCACATGCTTGCAAGCGGTGTTGATATCGACACCGAGTGGGCCCGTATATCTCTCCGACCTGAGGACAAATTCCATCTCGATACATACAACCCAACAGATACTTTCCGATCACCGAGAGACACCTTTATGATCACCCTCTCATAGGATGACGTTTGATGACCTCAAAGCTTTCTTCCGGTACAGGAGTTGCATTATCTCATGGTCTAAGGAATACAATATTTGACATAAGAAAAGCTTCAAAGACGAACACGATGACACGATCTAATTGCTCGCTTTGTTTGGGTCTATCCACCATATCATTCTCCCAATGATATGATCTCATTATCAATTGACAACTCATGTCTATGGTTAGGAAACCTTAACCATCATTGATCAATGAGCTAGTCCATAGAGGCGTACTAGGGACATAGTGTTGTTTACAAACCACACAAGTATTAAAGTTTCCGCTTAATACAATTCTAGCATGGAATATAAACTTTATCATGAACAAGAATTATAATAATAACATCTTTATTATTGCCTCTAGGGCATAATTCCAACAGTCTCCCACTTGCACTAGAGTCAATAATCTAGTTTACATTTGGCAACAATCTCACACCCATGGCACTGCGGTGTTGATCATGTTTTACATGTGGAAGAGGTTTAGTCAGTGGATCTGCGACATTTAGATCCGTATGTACTTTGCTAATCTTCAGATCTCCATCTGCTATATAATCCCGGATTATATGAAACTTGCGGTTGATATGCTTGGTTTTTGGATGATATCTTGGCTCCTTAGCGAGTGCTATGGCACCAGTGTTGTCACACAATATCTCCAGTGGGTCCAATGCACTTGGAACCACGCCAAGCTCAGTGATGAAGTTTCTGATCCAAACTCCTTCACTTGACGCTTCTGCAGCAGCCATGTATTCCGCTTTCATCAGTAGATCTCGCGATCACGCTTTGCTTGCAGCTTCTCCGACTCCACTCCTCCATTCAAAATATAAACGTATCCGTCGAGATTTAGAATCATCCTTGTCGGTGTCGAAACTAGCATCGACGTAACCTTTTACGACAAGCTGTTCATCACCCCATAGACTAAGAACATTTCTTTAGTTCTATTTAGGTACTTTAGGATGTTCTTCACTGTCAGTTGTTCCACTCGGATCACTTTGATATCTGCTCGTCAAACTAAGAGCATTGGACACATCCGTCTAGTACACAAGATGGCATACATGATGGAACCTATGGCCGAGGCATAAGGCACTTTGCTCATAGCTTCCCTATCATTTACCGTATGGACACCGAGCCTTGCTCAATATCTTACCCGACAACATAGGCCTTTGGACCTTTCTTTGCCTTATCCATTGAACCTTTTCGTAACTTTGTCTAGGTATGTACTTTGGCTTAAAGCTATCGGCGTCTTTGTCTATCTCTATAGATTTTGATGCCCAATATATAAGCAGCTTCACCTAGGTCTTTCATTGAAAACACTTGTTCAAATAACTCTTCACATCGTTAAGCATGTTGATGTCATTTCCGATAATCGATATGTCATCCACATACGCATCGAAATGTCACCGAGCTCCCACTCACTTTCTTGTAGATACAAGCTTAGAGCAATTTGGAACAAACCAAAGCTCTTGATCACTTGATCAAACGAAGGTTCCAACTCCGAGATGCTTGCTTCAGTCCATAAATGGAACGTCAAGTTTGCATACTTTATCGGCATCCTTAGGATCGACAAAACCTTCGGTTGCATCATATACAACTCTTCATCAATGTTGCCATTGAGGAAAGCAGTCTTGACATCCATCCGCCATATTTCATAATCATGAAACGCAACAATTGCTAATAAAATCCGAATGGACTTAAACATCGCCACGGAGAGAAAGTCTCATCGTAGTCAACACCTTGAACTTGTCGAAAACCTTTTGCGACAAGCCGTGCTTTATAGACGGTAACATTACCATCCGCGTCCGTTTTCTTCTTGAAGATCCATTTCCACTCAACGGCCTTTCGGTCGCTAGGAGGGTCCACCAAAGTCCATACTTAGTTTTCGCTCATGGATCCCAATTCGGATTTCATGGCTTCTAGCCATTTCTCAGAGTCTGGGCTCATCATCGCTTCCTCATAGTTCGAGGCTCCGTCTTCTACTAACAAGACAGTCAAGACAGGGTTGCCGTACCACTCAGGAGGGGCACGCGACCTTGTCGACCTGCGACGTTCAGTAGCAGCATCGTCCGAAGCTTCATGATCCTTGTCATTAGCTTCCTCTATTCTTGGTGCAGGCGGCATTGGAACAATTTCAGGTGTTGCGCTACTCTCCAATTCAAGAGAAGGTTCAATAACCTCGTCTAGCTCTACTTTCCTCCCACTCACTTCTTTCGAGAGAAACTCCTTCTCAAGAAAGGAACCGTTCTTCGACAAACACTTTGCCTTGTTCTCGTGATAGAATGTATACCCAATAGTTTCCTTAGGGTATCCTATGAAGACGCATTTCTCGCTTTGGGTTCGAGCTTGTCCGCATCAACTTCTTGACGAAGCTTAGATCCCCAAACTTTAAGAAACGACAACTTAGGTTTAGCACCAAACCACAGTTCATACGGTGTCGTCTCAACGGATTTAGATGGAGCCCTATTTAAAGTGAATGCAGAGAGGTTTCTAATGCATAACCCCAAAATGATAACGACAAATCAGTAAGAGACATCATTGATCGGACCATATCTAATAGGGTTCGATTCCATGCTCGTACACACCATTGCGCTGTGGTGTTCCGGGTGGCGTGAGTTGTGAAACGATTCCACTTGTTTTAAGATGCGTGAGAAAATCATAACTCAAATATTCACCTCCACGATCGGATCGTAGAAATTTAATATTTACATTATGGTTCTCCACTTCACTCTGAAATTCCTTGAACTTTTCAAATGTTTCAGATTTATGTTTCATTAAATAGATATACCCATATCTACTTAAGTCATCGGTAAAAGTGAGGAAATAGCGATATCCACCGCGCGTCGAAACACTCATCGGTCGGCATACATCGGTATGTATGATTTCCAACAAGTCCGTTGCTCGCTCCATCATTCCGGAGAACGGGGTTTTGATCATCTTGCCCATGAGGCATGGTTCGCATGTGTCAAATGATTCAAAATCAAGAGACTCCAAAAGTCCATCAGAATGGAGTTTCTTCATGCGCTTTACACCAATATAACCTAGACGACAGTGCCACAAATAAGTAGTATTATCACTATCTACTTTGCATTTCTTAGCCTCAATGTTATGGATGTGTGTTTCATCCCTTTCGAGATTTAGAAGAAATAAACCATTCACAAGAGGTGCATGACCATAAAAGATGTTACTCATATAAATAGAACAACCATTATTCTCCGATTTAAATGAATAACCGTCTTGCAATAAACATGATCCAGAAATAATGTTCATGCTCAACGCAGGCACATAATAACATTTATTAAGGTTTAAAACTAATACCGAAGGTAAAACTAAGGAGAGCGTGCCGACGGCCATCACATCAACTCTTGATCCGTTGCCAACGCGCATCGTCACCTCATCCCTCGCAAGCCGCCATCTATTCCGTAGCTCCTGTTTCGAGTTACAAATATTAGCAACTGAACCGGTATCAAATACCCAGGCACTACAACGAGGGCTTGTAAGGAAAACATCAATTGTAGGGTTCGCAGCATAGAAAACAAAAAATTTCCTACGATGGGAACAACTATGTACCAAGATCTATCTACTAGATACAAACAACGGGCGGATGTATATCCGTAGAGAACATACCCTTGAAGACCGACAAAGCTTAATGAGTCCAAACTCGTGGTTGATGTAGACGATCTCTTGCCGATCTCAAGATCGAGAGGAAGTCCTAGCGCCGCAAAACAGCAGCGCATCCATGCTCGCACACACGTTCGAGGCACCGAGCAACCTCCGCCTCCTCGCTCCAGCGATGCAGCGGAAGCACAACTCTTTCTTGCCGAATAGCCACCGGGAACATGTATCTCGCTAGTCCGAGACCATGGGGGATAAATTCTAGAGGGGGAGAGAGATCCTTCACGAGGAGGTGTCGTGTGAGAGGAGGAGAGGGGGGCCTTTTATAGGGGAGAGGGGGGGCACCCAAGGGGCCATGCGCCCAGCCATGGGGCTGCCCCCACCTCTTCCACATTCATGTGGGTGGAGCTCCCACTCAAAATGAAAAGCCTCCACTCCCATTAAAAAGCCTCCACTCATAAATCCACTCACATGCATTAAATTTCCACCAAATTTAATGCAAGCTCTCATTTAAATAAAAATCTTTTATTTATTTATTCAGAATTTTGTTAATTACTTTAATTAACAAACATTCACATAAAACCCCTTGCTAGTATTCCATTTCACATGCGTAACCAGTTTAGCAATTTCAACCAAACAGCTTTGTGTCTAGTGAAATAAATTCCTGCTTTCCTTTTCTTTTCGGCATGAAACTTTTGCTCCAATTGGATGTCGGTGTCTCTTAAGTGTGTCACCCTACGGTTCACGAATAATGCGGTCATGATCGAGACCCCTCTCGGATCAATAATCGAAGCGGATCTGAGACCCATCGACTCCCACACATTCAACGATGACTTTCTTGTGATCGGAACCTTTTACGCTTTATCTTAATCCTTTTGTTTCATATATATTACATGTCCGAGATTCGATCATCGGTATCTCCATACCTAGTTTAATCTCGATCGACATGCACTCTTTTCTCGCTCCTGATATAACATTCTAGTGATCAAATCACTTGCTTGCAAGCTAATCAATGTGATATCACCGAGGGCCTGAGTATATCTATCCGCCATCGGGATGAACAAATTCCACTCTCGATCCATGGGCCTCAACATAACACTTTAGTAGTTCGAACCCATCTTTATAATCACCCCTTACGGTGTGACGTTTGATGTTATCAAGAAACTCTTCCGGTGTTAGTGATTGACATGATCTCATGGTCTAAGGATTAGGATCACTGTAAGTTGTTATAGCAATATAAACTCAATGACTTTGATCGTAATGCTATACTTCGGATGAATGTTCATCACACCATTACACTAATGTTGTGACCTCGTTATTAACAACATCCAATGTCCATGATCGAAACCTATGATCATCTTGTTAATCAACGAGCTAGTTTATAAGAGAGGCATAACTAGGAACTTTCTATTTGTTTATTAAACACACATGTATTAACGCTTCCGTATTAATACAATTATAGCATGCAAAATAAACATTTATCATAAATAAGGAATACGATAATAACCACTTTATTATTGCCTCTGCATATTCCTTCAGTCTCCCACTTGCACTAGAGACAATAATCTAGTTTGAGAACTTTGTGTATTGAACACCTATGGCTTTACGGTGTTCCATATACACAATTGCAAGTGGTTAGCATAATCTACGGAGTCGACGCTTGGTCGTGTGTATTTGCATGTCTTTGCGTCTTCACGCATCACTCATTCTCCAATGAGATGGCATTGTATAAATTTGGTCTTTCGGTGAGACCTTTAGTTCCTTGGGGTTAAAACACGCCGATACTATTGTCATACAATATATCTTTAGTGTTAGCCGCTATGAACCACACCTTAGTTTGATAACAAACTACTTGACACAAATTCCTCCTTTGTCGCTACTATAGCGTCATATACTTAGCCTTTTGTTGTAGTATTCGTCACAATGTCTTAACTTTGGAACTCTTCCAAATCCATCATGGAATCTCATTTCCATTACATTGTGCCACCCATAGTTTAAATTGAGATAAACTTAATTTGTATCTTGTGACAAAACTAGTATCAATGTAACGCTTTACAATGAACTATTTGTAATTGTTTGTCACCTCTACACAAATATATTCTTAGTTCTTCCAAAAGATCATAAGAATATCCTCACTATCGTCCAATGATCATTTTATGATTCATTCGGTATATGCTCATAACACTTAGAGCATAGGACATATCTGGATGTGTACATATCATGGTATGATTGATCAAAACATTCGTGATTGCACTCATCAAGTGTCAAAGCACTTGAATTTTGTTTCACTTATCAAGTGTCGATACACTTGAATCTTGATTCAATTCCTTTCCATGCAACAAGAACTGTTTCTTGTCGTTTCTATATTGAACTCCTTCAATATCTCATATATGTACGTTTGGCATAACCATATTGGCGTCACAGTCTATCCACTATAGACATTCACGCTAAATATTCGGTTTTGCCTAAGTCTTTCATCAAAATGAAATTCTTAACCTTTGTCAATAAAAGATACATCATTTCTAATCAACAAGATGTCCTTCACATAATGTATTAGAAATATGTCTCAGCTCCCACTTAATTTCTTGCAAATGCAAGCATCTTCATCGCCTCGATGAAAACTCCTTTTCATCATGGTGAAGATTCCAACTCGCGATGCTTACTTCAACCATTGAAGTTTGCATGCCCTTTTAGCATCCTTTGAATTTAACAAAACCCTTTGGACCGTGTCATGTACACGCCCTAGGTAACCATTCTATTAGAAGAACTTTGTTTTGTTTATTCATCTACCATATACCAAATTATATGTAGTGGTTGCTACTTTAATCCGTTAGACTAAATATCGCTATGAAAGATCAAATCTTGTCATAGTCAACTCTTTGAACATTGTCATAAAATACTTTACAACATGTCGAATATTTCATAGATGTGAGACATCCATGTCCATTTCTTTATAGATCCAAATACGAGATAGGTTTTACACCTTTAGGAGGGTCTTCCAAGTTCAAAACTTGATTTCTCGTATATGGAATTATCACGATTTTATGGCTTCAAGCCATTTGACGGAGTCAGGCCCATCATCGCTTCTTTGTATGTATTCGGTTCATCATTGTCAAACAATAATGATTTACTCTCAAATCTTAGCATTTGATTGTTTAACCGACCTTCTTGGTTCAATAGGAACTTTAGACCTCCGTGACCACAGCCTTTGAGGCACATAAGCTATGAGCATTATGGCAGCCTCCAGAACGATTTCCGGCGCAACTCAACACATTTAGCTAAGGTTCGTTAACCTTATCAAAGTTCTATTGTCCTCCCACTTAACATTTATGAAAAATTCCTTCTTCAAGAAACTTTACATTTCAAGCGAACCCTTTTGTCCTCGGTGTTATGGAGGAATAACCAATTGTTATTCAAATAACCTACAAAGACATGCTCATCCGACTTCGTTGTAAACATCTTACTTATGTTTAGCATACCAAAATTTAAGAAATGACAACTTGGGTTTTACCCCAAACCATAACTCATATGGTGTCATTTCAACGGATCAAGATGGAGCTCTTTTCAAAGGTAAAAGCGATAGTCTCTAAAGCTTTAATCTTTTAAAACATAATGGCAGTTTTATAAATAACACCTTTGATCCAACCATGTCAAACAAGGTTTCATTACAAATCTCAAACACTCCATACTCCTATGGTGTTTGGAGATGTAAATCTAGGTGTTTTGCTAAACTTGCAACTCAAATAAATCCCTTTATGATAAAATCATAATTCATTTATTTTCTTGTTACACTTGTAACTCAAATAAATCCCTTTATGATCAAATCATAATTCATTTATTTTTCTTGTTACAATGATTTTTCACTTCATCTTGAAAGTCTTTGAAACATTTTCAAATATTTCATACTTGTTTCTCATTAAGTGAACATTCACTCAAATTTCCGGAGAAAGCATATGAAGTTGAAACCCATCGCTTACGACTGCACATAATGGACTACATACATCGATATGTATAAATTCCAATATTTTAGTCGTTCGTTCTTCTTTGGCCTTTGAACGAAGTTTTAATTATCCAGGAAAGTCTCACAAGCGTCACTTGATCAAATCAAAGACTCCAAAAATCCATGAAAATGGAGATTCTTCATGTTTTCTTTCCAATATAATTTAAACAGCGATGTCACTTCATAAGTGATCTTTCAATCATTTATCTTGCAACATTTTAGCATTAGGATTTATGGATGTGATTTCTTCAACTAGATTTGTAAATCATCCATCTTATATGGAATACGGTAATTATTTGAACAACCTTTGTTCTTATAATACCTGATTCAAATAACAATTATTAAAACAAATCTTGAAGTCAAGCTTTGATGTCAACGAGAAATACAAACAACGGTTTGTTTGTTTTCGATGAACATCATCACATTTTCTCTTGCTAGTTACTTAGGCCATTGTGGTTCATGAATTGCGTCATTCCGTATGAAATTTCATACCAACCAATTCGGTATCCAATACCCAAGAACCACATTGTTTAACAAGCAAAGAATACAACCATAACATGTATATCATATATATACCTAAATTGGATATTTCCAATCTTTTCTTTTTTTGCCAAATATATTTTATAGATTCTCTTTCAGCATTTCCTTTTCCTTTTAAAAGAATTTATCAACATCAAAAGTGGCGCCATATACATGACACCTAGTCCAAAGCGTGTATATTCAAATAATAATACCTTTGGACTTGCACTTTGAAGTAGATCACCATCATCAAATGATCGGTATTCTTTCAAAATCCATTCTTTAGTAATCTTTTAGTGTAGTAAACATTTTACATACATATTCTATTCACCCTTATCATGACGACATTCATGATCAAGCTACTTTAGCTTATAAAGGCGAATCGTGAGTATAACATTACTTTCCAAAACCCTTTTGGATGATTAGGATGTCTAGCATCTCCAACCTTCAGAATTCTCATCCAATATGAGAACATATATACTCTATCATATTGCAACCAAAACATTGTTTCAGATATCGTTATATCTGCCACACATGATGGTTTCTGAAACAATTCTTTCAGCTCCTAGATAAACTTGATGTTTAAATCAAGAATCATGGAGGCAAACATGATACTTAAGATACTAACATCGAATTGTTACTCTCGATTTAATACCAATTATTAAATTTCACGGAGTAAATAGAATTT
Organism: Avena longiglumis; assembly: GCA_030063025.1. Lineage (NCBI taxonomy): Eukaryota > Viridiplantae > Streptophyta > Magnoliopsida > Poales > Poaceae > Avena > Avena longiglumis. Next base: position 77,684,229 of record CP125978.1, read on the forward strand.
TGCTGAAAGTTTGCAATAGGACTTTAAACTTTAGATTGACACTCAACACAATACAATACCAGTTAAAGTATATATCCGTAATTCTATAGTTCTATTATCTCAATTACAACTATGCATATGGTGGTGAACGAATGCCAATGACTACAACAAATTATGCAAATTCACTTTGATTTAATTTATGATAAATTGAGTTCTACTAATCCAAATTAGAAATGAACTCCCACTCAAAACGACATCCCTCGTGTCTTTTGGTGATTACATGAACCAAATCCACTACACCAAGTCCGATCATCACGTGAGTCGGCGTAGCTTCAAAGGCGAGCATCAAATGGGCATCATATCTACTATATGACTCATGCTTAACCTTTCTCTGTGTTCGAGGCCATGTCTCACATGCTAGGCTCGCCAAGTTAGAACCTTAGTATTTTGGCGGTGTAACTGCCTTACACCAAGTATGGTCGAGGATCCAAGTACACCCGATCATCACGTGATGTCTTGGGCGACGAGAACATAATCGGTGCATACTAAAGGAAGAACACATTCTTATCTTGATATTTAAATGAGGGATCATCTTATTATGCTAATAAAACGCCAAACAAGCAATATAAGATGCTATCAAACATCACATGTTTATTAGTGGAATGATATGGTTCCCGCATATGATCTCTATCATGTGCACCGTGGTATGATCACTATCATACCTCTATGTGTAAGTCCAAGGTCTATGGAGATTACATGTTATGTGTGTTAAGAGTATCATCTCATACTTCTACTTACAACATCACCATATCATATCACTAGCCCAAAGAACAATCTAAACTAGACGCCTCTAATTTATCCATTGCAAATTTTACGTGGCTTAGGGCTTTCAAGATAGAACCGTTCTTACCTACGAACATGAACCACAACGAGGATAACCAAATTGTTGACAACTCGTTGCAAATTAGATATTGACTATAGTAGGAGAGATGACACCGCTAGCCACTTATGCAAAACTAGTTGCATGTCAAGCGTGGAACAGTCTCATGTGCGAGGACATGTAAAGTTTGTCCGGGCCTTCATCCCACTATGCCACCAATATCCAAAGTACAACAAAGAAGCAATAAAATGATCATCGCCCACATACTCATATGTGTACTACCTGCAAAGTATCTACATAGATCCGGCTCGATACCATTGTAGGGTTCGCAGATAGAAAACAAAAATTTCCTACGATGGGAACAACTATGTACCAAGATCTATCTACTAGATACAAACAACGCGGATGTATATCCGTAGAGAACATACCCTTGAAGACCGACAAAGCTTAACGAGTCCAAACTCATGGTTGATGTAGACGATCTCTTGCCGATCTCAAGATCGAGAGGAAGTCCTAGCGCCGCAAAAGCAAGATCCGTGCACACACGTTCGAGGCACCGAGCAACCTCCGCCTCCTCTCTCCAGTGATGCGGAAGCACAACTCTTTCTTGCCGAAAAGCCACCGGGAACATGTATCTCGCTAGTCCGAGACCATGGGGATAAATTCTAGAGGGGAGAGAGATCCTTCACGAGGAGGTGTCGTGAGAGGAGGAGAGGGGGCCTTTATAGGGAGAGGGGCACCCAAGGGGCCATGCGCCAGCCATGGGGCTGCCCCACCTCTTCCACATTCATGTGGGTGGAGCTCCCACTCAAAATGAAAAGCCTCCACTCCCATTAAAAAGCCTCCACTCATAAATCCACTCACATGCATTAAATTTCCACCAAATTTAATGCAAGCTCTCATTTAAATAAAACTCTTTTATTTATTTATTCAGAATTTTGTTAATTACTTTAATTAACAAACATTCACATAAAACCCTTGCTAGTATTCCATTTCACATGCGTAACCAGTTTCAGCAATTTCAACCGAAACAGTTTCGGTGTCTAGTGAAATAAATTCCTGCGCTTTCCTTTTCTTTTCGGCATGAAACTTTTGCTCCAATTGGATGTCGGTGTCTCTTAAGTGTGTCACCCTACGGTTCGCGAATAATGCGGACATGATCGAGACCCTCTCGGATCAATAATCGAAGCGGATCCGAGACCCATAACTCCACACATTCAACGATGACTTTCTTGTGATCGTCGGAACCTTTACGCTAGTATCTTAATCCTTTGTTTCGATATATTACATGTCCGAGATTCGATCATCGGTATCTCCATACCTAGTTTAATCTCGTCGACATGCACTCTTTTCTCGTTCCGTGATATAACATTCTAGTGATCAAATCACTTGCTTGCAAGCTAATCAATGTGATATCACCGAGAGGGCCCAGAGTATATCTATCCGTCATCGGGATGAACAAATTCCACTCTCGATCCATGGGCCTCTACATAACACTTTAGTAGTTCTGAACCCATCTTTATAATCACCCCGTTACGGTGTGACGCTTGATGTTATCAAGAAACTCTTCCAAAGTGTTAGTGATTGACATGATCTCATGGTCTAAGGATTAGGATCACTTCGTAAGTTGTTATAGCAATATAAACTCAATGACTTTGATCGTAATGCTATACTTGGATGAATGTTCATCACACCATTACACTAATGTTGTGACCTCGTTATTAACAACATCCAATGTCCATGATCGAAACCTATGATCATCTTGTTAATCAACGAGCTAGTTTATAAGAGAGGCATAACTAGGAACTTTCTATTTGTTTATTAAACACACATGTATTAACGTTTCCGTATTAATACAATTATAGCATGCAAAATAAACATTTATCATAAATAAGGAATACGATAATAACCACTTTATTATTGCCTCTGCATATTCCTTCAATAACATGTATATCAAATATACCTTTGATGGTGCCACCTTCTTGTCCGCTAAGTACTTCTGGACAGCTTGCAAAGGACCCTTGTCCTTGCAATAGAAGCACTCAAAGGTCGCTTGGGACCAGACTTGAGCTTCTTCTCAAAGGGCAACGCGCTTGTCACGCCTTTCTTGAAGGGCTTCCTTGCTCCCTTACCTTTCTTAAAGGTGGGGATTGTTGACCATCAACACATGATTATTCTTTTGATGTTCACCTCCGCTACTTTCATCTTTGCAAAGAGCTTAGTGATCATATCAAGAGAACTAATGATTGTGATCAACTACAAAACTTTTGTAGCTAGGAGTGTCAATCTTGAGCTCCTCTGGAATCTTCTTGATCTAGTTGCTCATAGGCGTTGAGTGTAGCCCGACATCTTAATGGCGTGCTCACTAACGGACCTCCTTCCTCCATCTTGTAGTTAAAGAATTTCTTAGAGATCTCATATCTCTCGAACGGGCTTGAGTCTCGAAACATGTTTTTCAGCTCCTCGAGAATCTCAAAAGGCCCGCATAGTAAATCAAAATTTTCTACGGAGCGAACAGAGGGAAAGCCAAGATCTAATCTAGGAGATGCAAACAACGAGAGATTGGATTAGATCTTCATACCCTTGAAGATTCGACAGCGAACGCTTTTAACGTGGGTGATGTAGTCGCACTCGCTTCTCCTCCTCGCGATCCGATCCGATCTAGCACCACAAGTGGCGGTGCCTCCGTGAGATGCACACGCAAAGACTCGACGTCTCCTCCTTCCTCGGACCAGCGAGTATGGTGGAGAGATAGATTGGATCTACAACACGACGGCGTGGTGTATATGGTGGAGAATTTCTGCAGGTTTCGCCACAAACAATGGGAGGGAGAGAGGAAGGCAAGGCTGCTAGGGCTTGGAGGAAGGTGTGTGGAGGGGGCACCACCCTCTATATATAGAGGGGCGCCAGCCCTTGCCCCTCCTCCAAGACTATCTCTAGTTTAAACAATTTAAACTCTCCTTATCTAGAAATCCTATCTCTAGTTTAAACGATTTAAACTCTCCCTTATCTAGAAATTCTATCCGAGATTTAAACGAGTCAAATCTCTCTAGAATCGGCTGGGACCTATGGGCCTTGTGCCCTGGCCCAATGCGCCAGACACTCCCTCATAGGCCCATGCCCTCCCGAAGGTGGGGCCACGTTGGTCCCCTTCCGAAGGTTCTAGAAGCTTCCAGATAATACCGATTAACCCTAACAATTCCGAACTCAAAACTGCAATCGCCTTATATGAATCTTATTCTCCAACCATTCCGAACCTCTCGTGATATCCCGGATCCCATCCGAGACTCAACAAAAATTCATAAACCAATTATCCAATCTATCCTAGCGCCAAGACACGTTATGTGTGACCTCGGGTTCGAGAATATGCGTACATGATCTTCTATCAATAATCAACAGCGGGTCTGGGCACCCATATTGACTCACACATTCATCGATGATCATATCGGATGAACCACGATGCCGTGATTCAATCAATCCCATATATATATTCCCTTCGTCTCGCGATATTTTACTTGCCCGAGATTCGATCGCTTGCACTGGCCATACCTAGTTCAATCTCGCTCACGCTAGTACTTTACTTGTTCCGTCATCCGATATCACTTTGTGATTAACTCCTTAACCACATGCTTGCAAGCGGTGTTGATATCGACACGAGTGGGCCCAAGTATATCTCTCCGACTGGAGGGACAAATTCCATCTCGATACATACAACCCAACAGATACTTTCCGATCACCGAGAGACACCTTTATGATCACCTCTCATAGGATGACGTTTGATGACCTCAAAGCTTTCTTCCGGTACCAGGGAGTTGCATTATCTCATGGTCTAAGGAATACAATATTTGACATAAGAAAAGCTTCGCAAAGACGAACACGATGACACGATCTAATTGCTCTGCTTTGTTTGGGTCTATCCACTATATCATTCTCCCAATGATATGATCTCATTATCAATTGACAACTCATGTCTATGGTTAGGAAACCTTAACCATCATTGATCAATGAGCTAGTCCATAGAGGCGTACTAGGGACACAGTGTTGTTTACAAACCACACAAGTATTTAAGTTTCCGCTTAATACAATTCTAGCATGGAATATAAACTTTATCATGAACAAGAATTATAATAATAACATCTTTATTATTGCCTCTAGGGCATAATTCCAATAGTATTTGGCAGACAAGAAGGCCGGCAAGGCAAACAAAGGTATATATGATATGCATGTTATTGATGTGTACTTGACTAGTGCTCGCAGTAGCACCTGGGTATTTGATACCGGTTCAGTTGCTAATATTTGTAACTCGAATCGTGGAACAAGCGACCTCTAGCAAGGGGTGAGGTCAAGATGCGTGTCGGCAATGGATCAAGCGTTGATGTGATCGCCGTCGGAACGCTGCCTCTCCATTTGCCGTCGGGATTAGTTATAAACTTGAATAATTGTTATCCGTGCCCGCATCAAGCATGAACATTGTATCTGGATCGTGTTTAATGCGAAGTGGTTATTCATTTAAATCCGAGAACAATGGTTGTTCAATTTATATGAATGAAATCTTTTATGGTCATGCACCAATGATGAATGGTTTATTTCTATTAGATCTCGATGATAATGTTACACATATTCATAATATTGATGCTAAAAGGATTAAACTTAATGATGATATATCCACATATATGTGGCACTGCCGTCTAGGTCATATTGGCGTTAAACGCATGAAGAAGCTCCATTCGGATGGACTTTTGGAATCACTTGATTTTGAATCATTTGATACATGTGAGCCATGCCTTATGGGCAAGATGACTAGAACGCCATTTTCCGGTTCAATGGAATGGGCGACAGATTTATTGGAAATCATACATTCTGATGTATGTGGTCCAATGAGTGTGTCGGCGCGAGGTGGATATCGTTATTTTGTTACTTTCACGGATGATTTGAGTAGGTATGGTTATATCTACTTGATGAAACACAAGTCTGAAACCTTTGAAAAGTTCAAGGAATTTCAGAATGAAGTGGAAAATCATCGTAATAGAAAGATCAAATTTCTACGGTCCGACCGTGGAGGTGAGTATCTAAGTTACGAGTTTAGCACTCACATGAAAGAGTGTGGAATTGTTTCACAACTCACGCCTGCCGGAACACCACAGCGAAATGGTGTGTCGGAACGTCGTAATCGTACTTTATTAGATATGGTTCGATCTATGATGTCTCTGACGGACTTGCCGTTGTCATTTTGGGGTTATGCACTAGAAACTGCTGCATTCACTTTAAATCGGGCACCATCTAAATCTGTTGAAAAGACACCGTATGAATTGTGGTTTGGGAACAAACCTAAGCTGTCATTTCTTAAAGTTTGGGGATGCGATGTTTATGTGAAGAAACATCAACCGGATAAACTCGAACCCAAAGCGGAAAAATGCGTCTTCATAGGTTACCCTAAGGAAACTATTGGGTATTCCTTCTATCACAGATCCGAGGGCAAGGTTTTTGTTGCCAAGAATGGATCCTTTCTAGAGAAAGAGTTTCTCGCGAAAGGTGTGAGTAGTCGGAAAGTAGAACTCGAAGAGGTTATAGAACCTTCTCTTCAAAGTATGGCGAGTAGCGTAGCGCCAGAAGTTGTTCCGGAGTTGGCTCCACCTGTTGAAGAGGGGACTAATGATAATGATCATGAAACTCCGAAAGAGAGTACTACCGAACCTCGCAGGTCAAGCAGACGCTGGCGCCCCGAACAGACGGAAATCCTGTCATGAATTTCATGGTTGATGAAAATGATGACCATGCGACGTATGTAGAAGCGATGATGAGCCCGGATTCCAACAAATGGTTAGAAGCCATGAAATCCGAGATGGAATCCATGTATGAAAATCAAGTTTGGAACTTGGTGGAATTACCTCACGACCGAAAGGCCGTGGAGAACAAATGGATTTTCAAAAGGAAAACTGATGTTGATGGTAATGTGACCGTCTATAAAGCTCGACTTGTCGTAAAGGGGTTTCGACAAATTCAAGGAGTTGAATACGATGAGACATTCTCTCCCATAGCGATGCTAAATTCAGTTAGGATTATGTTAGCAATTGCTGCATATTTTGATTATGAGATATGGCGGATGGATGTCAAAACCACGTTTCTCAATGGTAATATTGAAGAAGAGTTGTATATGATACAACCAAAGGGTTTTGTCGATCCTAAGGATTCTAACAAGGTGTGCAAGCTTCAGCGATCCATCTATGGATTGAAGCAAGCATCACGAAGTTGGAATCTCCGCTTTGATGAGGTGATCAAAGAGTTTGGATTTGTACAAACTTATGGAGAAGCTTGTATTTACAAGAAAGCGAGTGGGAGCAATGTGGCATTTCTGATATTATATGTGGATGACATATTATTGATCGGAAATGATATAGATCTTTTAAACAGTGTTAAAAGTTATCTAAACAGCAAATTTTCAATGAAGGACCTAGGTGAAGCATCATACATATTAGGCATAAAGATCTATAGAGATAGATCTAGGCGCCTAATAGGGCTATCGCAAAGTACATACCTTGATAAGATTTTAAAGAAGTTGAAAATGGACGGAAGTAAGAAGGGGTTCTTACCTATGTTGCAAGGCAAGACATTGAGTAAGACTCAAAGTCCGCTCAAGGAAGAAAGAGAGATAATGGACAAAGTCCCCTATGCTTCAGCCATATGCTCTATAATGTACGCCATGCTATGTACAAGACCGGATGTGGCACATGCTATTAGTTTGACTAGTAGGTACCAATCGGATCCAAGTTCTTGTATACGGAGGTGAAGAAGAGCTCGTCGCTAAGTGTTATGTTGACGCTAGCTTTGACACCGATCCGTATGACTCTAAGTCTCAATCCGGATATGTATTTCTCATGAATGGCCGAGCGGTTAGTTGGAGGAGCTCCAAACAACCTTTGGTAGCGGGATCAACAACGGAGGCCGAATATGTTGCTGCTTCAGAAGCGGCTCAGGAAGCAGTTTGGATGAAGGAGTTCATATCCGAACTAGGAGTGGTTGCAAACGCGTTGGACCCAATGGTGATCTATTGTGACAACAATGGTGCCATTGCCAATGCTAAAGAGCCAAGGTCTCACAAGCATTCCAAGCATATTAAGCGCCAGTTTTACTCCATCCGCGAGCATGTCAAGGATGGAGATATAAAGATTTTTAAAGTACATACGGATCTCAATATAGTAGATCCGTTGACTAAAACTCTCCCTAGAGCAAAACATGATCAACACCAGAACTCAATGGGTGTTAGTTTTATCACTATGTAACTAGATTATTGTCTCTAGTGCAAGTGGGAGACTGAAGGGAATATGCCCTGAGAGGCAATAATAAAATGTTTATTATGTGTATTCCAAGTATATGATAGATGTTTATTTTGCATGCTATAATTGTATTAATACGAAAACATTAATACATGTGTGTTTAATAAACAAACAGAAAGTTCCTAGTTATGCCTCTCTCATAAACTAGCTCGTTGATTAACAGGATGATCAAGGTTTCCTGATCATGGACATTGGATGTTGTTAATATCGGGATCACAACATTAGTGTAATGGTGTGATAAAAATTCATCCGAAGTATAGCATTACGATCAAAGTCATTGAGTTTATATTGCTATAACAACTGACGAAGTGATCATAATCCTTAGACCATGAGATCATGTCAATCACTAACACCGGAAGAGTTTCTTGATAACATCAAACGTCACACTGTAATAGGGTGATTATAAGATGGATTCAGAACTAATAAAGTGTTATGTTGAGGCTCATGGATCGAGAGTGGAATTTGTTCATCCCGATGACGGATAGATATACTCTGGGCCCTCTCGGTGATATCACATTGATTAGCTTGCAAGCAAGTGATTTGATCACTAGAATGTTATATCACGGGAACGAGAAAAGAGTGCATGTCAGTAATGAGATTAAACTAGGTATGGAGATACCAATGATCGAATCTCGGACATGTAATATATCGTGAAACAAAGGGATTAAGATACTAGCATAAAAGGTTCCGACGATCACAAGAAAGTCATCGTTGAATGTGTGGGAGTCAGTATGGGTCTCCAGATCCCGCTTCTGATTATTGATTCGAGAGGGGTCTCGATCATGTCCGCATTATTCACGAACCGTAGGGTGACACACTTAAGAGACTCCGACATCCAATTGGAGCAAAAGTTCATGCCGAAAGAATGAACAAGCGCAGGAATTTATTTCACTAGATACCGAAACAGGTTTTCGGGTGAAATTGCATAAAGTGGTTATGCATATGAAATAGAATTCTAGCAAGGGATTATTTTTGAATGTTTGTCATTAAAGTAATTGAGAAAATTCTGAATAAAATAAAAGAGTTTTATTTAATGAGAGTTTGCATTAAATTTGGTGGAAATTTAATGGCAAGTTTGAGTGGGATTTTGAGTGGAGGGAATTTAAAGGAATTTTGTGAGTGGAGTGTCCACCCACATGAAGAGGGGAGGGCAAGGGGGAATCCCCCATGCGCCGGCCACCCCCTTGGGGTTCCCCCCTTCTCCTATAAAAGGCACCCCTCTCCTCACTTCTCACTCACACCTCCTCGTGAAGGATCTCTCTCCCCCTCTAGAATTTATTCCCCATGGTCTCGGACAAGCGAGATACATGTTCCCGGTGGCTATTCGGAAAGAAATAGTTGTGCTTCCGCTGCATCGCTGGAGCGAGGAGGCGGAGGTTGCTCGGTGCCTTGAACGTGTGTGCGAGCACGGATGCGCTGCTGATTTGCGGCGCTAGGACTTCCTCTCGATCTTGAGATCGGCAAGAGATCGTCTACATCAACCACGAGTTGAACTTGTTAAGCTTTGTCGGTCTTCAAGGATATCTCTCTATGGATATACATCCACCCGTTGTTTGTATCTAATAGATAGATCTTGGTACATAGTTCACATCGTAGGAAATTTTTTGTTTTCTATGCTGCGAACCCTACAGTCCATCCTACAGGCGGAGGTCGAGGTGGCAAAATTTCTTGTGACGCGTCTAGACAATTCCGGCAACGCGCGTGGCCTGCGGTGCTGCTCGATATCGCGGGGGCGTCGGCAGCAGTGGAATGAGGCAGTAGCAAAGATTGCGGCTGCTCTGGTCGCGGGATATGGAGGGAGAGAGTTTAGGGGAGGAGAGTGTCTGTTGTGCCACTTGCAAGAGGATCCGGGCGAATTAGTGGGAGGACGCGCGAGGACATACGTGTTGTCCAAGCTTTACCCAGATTTGGTGCACATATGGGTTAAGCCGAACGCGTTTGTTTAAATAAGCTAGAAGCCGTGTATATCCCACACGACCGTGCAGACAAGTTCAAACAGCTCGAACAGGTTGAATCGACCCGATGAAGATGTCCTCAGTCCGATGTACAAGTTCAATTCCACCCACAGCCGGGTGAACATGCGCAGCTCGGACGGGTGTAGTACATTTTCAACACCATCTCCGTATAGTACGCGTGTAGCTCTGCACTCGGCATACAGGTGAAGTTAAGTGCACATGCTCAACTCCAACAACCAGTTGACTGGCGTGTAGGTGCAGGCCGATGAATAGGCTCCTAGGCGGCGCACTCGGCGCTTGAATTATAGTCTACTAGATTTAGGGGTGTGTCTTGGCGTCTGTGATATTCACACTGATTTACATTATGTATTACACTGATAAAAACAAATTGTAGGAAAATAGATTTTTGTATTTTGGGAAGAACTACATTTTATGATGAAAAATTCATCTTGAACAATGTTAAATTTTGTAGTCTAACACCTTGCACCAGTGTTTATTTAGGAGTGGCAATTAAACAATAGAAGAAACTGGAAAATACAAGTACACTTGTTCAGTTGTACTACCTCAACTACCTCCGTTTTAGGGCTTAAGGCGCACACGTTTTCTAAAGCAAAGTTTGACCGAAAGAATTGAGCAACAAAATCTTGATTATATTGTACATAATTAGTACCATTGGATTCGTATTGAAAAATACTTTCCAGAGATACTAGTTTTATACCAAAACTCTTTACGTATTTAGAGTAATTCTTGGTCAAAGAAAAAACACGCAAAACAAGGACGCCTTAAGCCCTGAAATCGGAGGGAGTAAAACTTAGCAGGCAAGGCTTGCAACACGCCATCTAATTTCGTGGAGCGCGCATTAGTAGAAAAACGACCATTCGTTTTTTGCTGCTCCAGCCTATTGTCCCAGCCCTGTCTGAAACCGGGACTAGTGTTAGCACTAGTCCCGGTCTGTGAATTTTGCAACGGTTAGATGGCGCCACATAACTAGTCCCGGTCCGTGGGCAACCTCTAGTCCCGGCTGGTAACACAGGCCGGGACTAGAGCACCTGTGGGACCCATGGCTATATTTAGTCTGGGTTCTTATTACCGGCCGGGACTAAAGATCAACCTCTAGTCTGGGTTCGTTTTACCACCCGGGACAATTTATTACCACTATATATCCCTCTTCGACCTAGCACAAAAGTATGGCCATTTTCTCCAAGGAACAACTCAAGTTCATCCTTATTTTTTGTCCAATTTGGTGGCAACATTCAATCCCAGCTTTGTCAAGATTTGGTGGCATCATCTATCAATCCAAGCTTCTAAAATGGTTAGCAACTTCAATCATTCATCTCTTATTGTTATAGTTTAGCTCAATGCTCTAGAACTAGAATGAGGGATTTCATGCTTAGATGTGTAGAGGAAATTTTAGATGTGTAATTTTAAGCATAGTTTGATTATACCAAAAGCAACTGAAAGTTGAGATGTGCATTTTAAGAGTTTCGAATCTTAGAATTGAATAAAGTTTTTACTGCTAGAGCAATAATTAAATAGTCAACATTTTTATGTTAACAGTTTTGTCCAATTCAAAAATTAGTGCATGTAAAATTTTAATATGATAGAAAATCTTAATTCAAAAATTAGTGCATGTAAAAGTAATTATAGTAAAAATGATCCAAACTTTTTATATGATAGAAAATTTTAATTATACTGTAGATGAGCCAAGAATGGATGTACGACGCTCCCCGAATGTCTGACGTGTTCATTAAAAGCGTGCATTCTTTCCTCGATTTGGCTGAGGCAAACAAGCGGAATGGTTTTATGTGTTGTCCGTGTCGTGTCTGTCGGAATGAGAAGGATTACTCTTCATCCAAAACCATCACATCCACCTGATTCAATCAGGTTTCATGTCCGGCTATATTTGTTGGACAAAGCATGGAGAAAGCGGGGTTATGATGGAAGACAACGAAGAAGAAGAGAACAATGACAACTATTCAATGTTTCATGAATACGGTGGTACTGCACTAGAAGACAATGAACAAGAAGAAGGTGAAGAACGGGCATTAGATGATACTGTTGATGATCTTCATCAGGCCATTCTTGATGCACGGAGCGAATGTGAAAATGAAAACGAGAAGAAGAAGTTGGAGCGCATGTTAGAGGATCACAAAAAATTGTTATACCCAAATTGCGAAGATGGCAACATAAATCTCGGTACCACACTGGAATTACTACAATGGAAAGCAGAGAATGGTTTATGTGACAAGGGATTTGAGAAGCTACTGGAAATTTGGAAGAAGCTTCCAAAGAATAATGAATTGGCTGTCAGTACATACGAGGCAAAGAAGGTCGTCTGCCCTCTAGGACTAGAGGTGCAGAAGATACATTCATGCATTAATGACTACATACTATATCGCGGTGAGGCGTACGAGAATTTGGACGCGTTCCCGGTATGCGGCGCATTGCGTTATAAGATCAGACGAGATGACCCTGGTGATGTTGAGGGCGAGGAGCACCCCAGGAAGAGGGTTCCTGCAAAGGTTATGTGGTATGCTCCTATAATACCACAGTTGAAACGTTTGTTTAGAAACAAAGATCATGCCATATTGTTGCGATGGCACAGAGAAGAGCGCAGGAAAGACTCGATGTTGAGACACCCCGTTGATGGTCGCAATGGAGAAAAATTGATAGAGCCAATCTTTGCAGATGACGCAAGCAACTTAAGGTTTGGCCTAAGTACAGATGGCATGAATACTTTTGGAGAGCAGAGCTGCAGCACCTGGCATGTAACTCTATGTATATATAACCTGCCTCCTTGGTTGTGCATGAAGCGGAAGTTCATTATGATGCCAGTGATCATCCAAGGCCCGAAGCAACCCGGCAATGACATTGATGTCTATTTAAGGCCATTAGTTGAAGAACTACTACAGTTGTGCCGCGACGAAGGTGTTCGTATGTGGGATGAGCACAAACAGGATCCATTTGACCTATGGGCATTGTTGTTCGTAACCATCAATGATTGGCCTGCTCTTAGTAACCTTTCAGAACAGTCAAACAAGGGATACAATGCATGCACACATTGTTTATATGATACTTAAAGTATATATTTGGATAAAGGTAAGAAGAATGTGTACCTGGGGAATCATCGATTTCTTTCGGCTAGGCATCCCGCAAGAAAGAAAGGCAAGCATTTCAATGGTGAGGCAGATCATCGGAAGAAGCCTATCTGCCATACTGGTGATGATATATTTGGTATGGTCAAGGATCTAGAAGTAATCTTTGGAAAGGGCCCTGGCGGTCAATCTGTTCCAAATGACGCTGACGGACATGTGCCCATGTGGAAGAAGAAATCTATATTTTGGGAGCTACCCTATTGGAAAGTTCTAGAGGTCCACTCTGCAATCGAAGTGATGCACGTGACAAAGAATCTTTGTGTGAACCTGCTAGGCTTTATGGGCGTGTATGGAAAGACAAAACATACACCATAAGCATGGCAGGACAAGCAAGGTATGAAAGACCGAGACGGCATGCATCCAATAAAGACACATAAAGGACGTCTAAGTGCTGCCAGCTATGCTCTTACCAAAGAAGAGAAGGAAATTTTTTTTGAAGTCCTAAGAAGTATGAAGGTCCCCTCTAGCTTCTCGTCGAATATAAAGGGAATAATAAATATGGCAGAGAAAAAATTCCAGAACCTAAAGTCTCATGACTGCCACGTGCTTATGACACAATTGCTTCCGGTTGCATTGAGGGGGATTCTACCGGAAAATGTTCGACTGCCCATTGTGAATCTATGTGCATTCCTCAATGCTATTTCTCAGAAGATAGTCGATCTAGAAATTCTACCGAGGTTACAAAATGATGTGGTATAGTGTCTTGTTAGTTTTGAGTTGGTGTTCCCACCATCCTTCTTCAATATTATGACGCATCTGTTGGTACCCCTAGTTGACGAGATTACCATTTTGGGTCCTGTATTTCTACACAATATGTTCCCCTTTGAGAGGTTCATGGGAGTCTTGAAGAAATATGTCCATAACCGTGCTAGGCTAGAAGGAAGCATCTCGAAGGGATATGGAACAGAGGAGGTCATTGAGTTTTGTGTTGACTTTATTCGTGACATAATTTGATTGGTGTTCCTGAATCACGACATGAGGGGAGACTGAGTGGAAAAGGCACACTAAGAAGGAAATTAATAATATGTAGGGACGGACATTCTTTCACTCAAGCACACTACATAGCTGCATAATTCCACCTTGGCAGCTTCGTATATAAGGAACACAAGAATATTGTACGCTCAAACAAACCGGGAAAGCATGACTCCTTGGTTAGAGATGAACACATGAAGACTTTTGGCGGTTGGTTGCAAAAACATCTCATGAATAACAACACTGTTTGTGATGAGTTGTACTTGTTGGCCAGCTCACCATCTTCGACTATATGGACTTACCAAGGGTACGAGATAAATGAGAATACATTTTACACAATCACCCAAGATAAAAAGCGCACCAACCAAAACAGTGGTGTCCGCTTTGATGCAACAAACGACAATGGGTCAAAGGACACATATTATGGTTACAAAGAGGAGATATGGGAACTTGACTATGGACCTGCTTTGAAGGTCCCTTTGTTTCGGTGCAAATGGGTCAAGCTAACAGGAGGCGGGGTTGAGGTAGACAAAAAATACGGAATGACAACAGTGGATCTCAACAATCTTGCGTACATGAACGAACCATTCGTCCTAGCCAATGATGTGTCTTAGGTTTTCTATGTGAAGGACATGTCTACCAAACCAATAAAAAGAAAATATAAGCAAACGAATACATCATCAAACGATGAGCCAAAGCGCCACATAGTTCTTTCAGGGAAAAGAAACATCGTAGGAGTGAAGGACAAGACAGATATGTCAGAAGATTATGACAAGTTTAATCAAATTCCGTTGTTTGTAGTGAAGGATGACCCAAGCATCATGTTACTTGATGAAGATGCTCCATGGTTAAGGCCACACAGTCATAAGAAAGTCATATGATGTATTCTGAATTTTGCCTTTGGCCGTTTTTAGATGCAATCAATATGTACATATGTATATCATATTGTGAAGCTTTTACCAAGTTTGTTATTTTTTCTGTTTTATAAAAATAATTATACTAACTTTCCCTCTGACCGAATCTTTTTGTCCCGGTTGTAGCCACTAACCGGGACTAAAGATATTTCCCTCCATTTCCCACCGCTTCCCGCCATGTTTTCCCGCCCTTTTCCTCTGACCGAAGCTTTTAGTCCCGGTTGTAGCCACTAACCGGGACTAAAGACATTTCCCGCCATTTCCCACTGCTTCCCACAATGTTTTCCCGCCCTTTTCCTCTATATCTAGGCCGACTGTGCCATCGCTATCCACACATCCACACCTTCCTCTCTCACAACAATGGACACCATCGGGCCATTATGACCTCGAGGACCGAGGCGCGCCTCCAGCTACCCTTGCCCTTCAGGCTACCGGCCCACCCGGCTGGATCTTGTGTTGGAGGGTTCCTGTCCCTCCTGTTCCTCAAGGTTTTGCACGCCAGGCGGCCATCACGAACCACTTCTACCACGAGCTCACGTTGGAGCAGCGGATGGATCCCCAGTGGGATCCCGACAACTAGGACATCTGGAATGCCTTCTTTGCTAACCGGCAGGAAAGACAGGTCATCAGGCAAGAGGGTGATGGCCCTACCCTGGTGAACCACAACGAAGCCGGCCGCTGCCTATGGTGGGCGAACCGGACTATCATCGGCGTGATGCGCTACATCACTGGGGGAGACCATCCTCGCCTGCGGTGCCCACAAGTCCACCCGCCATAGAGCCACAAGAAGGCCCCTCCCGTGGCGATGTGCATCGTCTTCAGAGACCCTCACCCGCCTCGGGTGAATCGAGCGGAGTGGCAGGTGCCCCCGGTATATGCCATGGCTGGGCTGAGGATCCCCGGAGTGGCAGGTGACGATGAAGATGATGACGAAGAAGACCCTGAAGTTGCGTACTATAGGACTAGGCATGATTATGACTAAAGGGGGCGGCTTTAGTCTTAAGTGTTAGCTAGTCCCGGTTTGTCTCGGTTCTTATTATTAATAAATGTATTGAGTGTTAGTCCCGGTTTGTGGCTAGACCAGGACTAAAGGGGGGCCTTTAGTTCCGATTCATACCACGACTTTCCCAAACTATGAAGATGTTGTCCCGATTCGTACTTACCATGAAGAGCTGATCTCCAAACACGTGTGGTCACATATTAGGGAGTGCCTCTATGCCCAGTTTCCTGGAGATGCCGGAGGACTGGGCTACGTCGGCATCTCCCTGAAACTGGCCGTAGTGGTGTCCCTGCTCTCAAAAACCATCTTGCGTCTTATAACTTCTCTAACTAGATCAATACGCCTGGGAGCTAACTAGTTTCACATATTAGGGAGTGCCTCTATGGCCAGCTTGTTGGAGATGCCGGAGGACTAGGCTCCGACAGCATCTCCCTCAAGCTGGCCGTTCTGGTGTCCCTGCTCTCGCAAACCATCTTGGAGATGCCTCAAACTGGCTGGAGGACTGGACTCACAAGGATGCCTATTTATAGTACAAGCAGCTCGGCATAGTATCGACACTCATGACATAATGTCGACACTCATCCCTATTATTAGTGCTAACTCATGTTTTGTTCCGGTTGGTGTCTCCAATCGGGACTAAAGATTCAGGCTAGTCCTGGTTGGCAACACCATCCGGGACAAGGTAAAATCCGCACGACATAATGTCGACACTCACCCCTATCATTAGTGTTGCCTTCCCTAGTCCTGCCTTCCCTAGCCTACCGCAAGCTTTAGTCCCGGTCCATAATTAGTATGCTAATAGATTTATATTATAGATCTTTTTTCTGCAAATTTTATATATGATACATATTTTTCATCATTACAGAATAAAAGATATTGAAATAATAATATTAATAAATTCAAACTCTAGTATACAAAAGATATTTTTTAATCAACAAAATATTAGTTTTATAACAGAATATTCTAATAGATTTACATTATAAATATTTTTTTTCTGCAAAATTTGATATATAATACATATTTTTCATCATCACAGAACAAAAGATATAGAAAAAATAAAATAAACAAAAATAAACCTCTAGTCCCGGCCCCAGCCACAAGCCGGGACTTGAGGTTTTTGCGCACGAGAACGAAACGGCGCGCCGAAAAAACCTTTAGTCCCGGCCCGTGGCTGGGGCCAGGACTAGAGGCCCCCCCCCCCCTCTAATCCCGGCTGGAGGCCGGAGCCGGGACTAGAGGTGGTGGGTATAAATACCCACCGTCCTCCTCCCGGCCCGAGCCACGCACCGGGACACCCTCCTCTTCTCCAAATCGCCGCCGCCGTCGCCCACGCCCCGTGAAGCTCGTCGCCGTCGAGCCGCGCCTATCGCCGTCGCCCGTAGCCGCGCCCCGTGGAGCCACGCCCCACCCGCATCGCACGTAGCCCCACCCGCGTGTTCATGTCGCCGTCGCGCTCACCTCGCCGCCCGTGTTCGTCACTGGCGCCACCCTTGCCGTCCCCGCGCCGCCGCCGCCTGTGTGGTCGCTGTCGTAAGTTTTCCTCTTTATTTATTTTTTCATAAATGTATATTGTTAGTATAGTATTATTTAGATAATTTAGTTAGATATAATATTGTTAGTATATAGTATTCTTTAGATAATTTAGTTAGATATAATATTGTTAGTATATAGTATTGTTTAGATAACTAGTTAGATATAATATTGTTAGTATATTGTATAAATGTAGTTAAATATATAATTTTCTTTAGACATATTATTATTTAGTTTAGCGATATTTAGAGATTTGTATATAATAATTGTTAGTATTTAGGATATTTAGAGATTTGTATATAAATATTTGTTAGTATTTACGATATTATTGCTAATATTTAGGAAATTATTACTATTATTAGAATATAATTATTTACTTAGCATTATTTTGGTCAAATCCATACCTACTTTTGGATATGCCCATACCGCATCCTCGTAGTGGACTCGTCCAGAGCGAGGGAGTACTATGCTCTAGCGGTGTTGTACGAGACTGGGCTCCTCCAGGCTGGCATTGGGATGTGCTACCGTCAGGGACGCGTAGCTTGGTAAGGAATCTGGGTGTCGTCGTCGACCCGGATCTTCTTTGGTGGAGGTCACGTGGTCCAGGCAGTGTGCAGAGGGAGAAGTCCCCCGAGGAGGTGGTATGACGTTGTGTCAGGGAGGAGGACGAGCACGTCCGTCGCTATATGGTGATGTTGGACGCCAGGGTGGCCCCCCATACCTAGCAGGTTATTCAGGGATCTCACCCTAGTTATACTCTGGTGATGGTTCCGACTATTTGGTTGGTCACATCCCGCGGCTCAGGAGCCGGGAGTCGACGTTGAGCTTGAGTGATGTTATCAGACAAGATGTTGTTCTTTATATGGTATTACTACTTTGTCGTTATTCGAGATGTATTATGACTACTTTGTTGTTTTCTGAGATGTTATATGATATTAATACTTTTGTTGTCATTCAAGATGTTATATAATTTTATTACTCATGTATGCACATTATGTCATAGCAGTTATTCTATGGACTTCAACAGTAGAGAAGGTGAAGAGCCTTTATTCGATATGATACTAGGTGATGGACCGCTCCCCTATCAGGATGGAGCGCTCCCTTATCATGAAGGAGCGCTCGTCGATCAGGGTGGAGAAGAAGACTATGGAGCAGAACATGGCTCACAGTTTCTGAATGATTCCGGTGAGGGAATAGAGATAGACCCTCAAGTCGACGCGCATACTATTTTTAATTTCGATGATGGCTTGGAAAATGATGGACCAGCCTTGACAAAGTCTGGCGAGGTATATTATTTAGCCTCTTGATCACTAGATACATTCATTAATTGATTTGTGTGTGTATATATATTAACGAATGTTGTTTCTTATTTTAGACCTCCACATTAACCAAGTCAGTTAAAATAGTAAACGAGGACTGGCGAAAGGGATGCCTGTCGTGGGAATAGTCACGGCAGATGCTGCAATCGGCAGCGAGTAGTAGAACGAGGGGCAAGGGCGGCCAGCCATCTGCGGTGCGAGATGAGGGCAAAGACACAGGGTTTTACCCAGGTTCGGCCCCTCGGAGGGTAAAGACCTACTCCTGCTAGATTGTATTATGGAGGTGTTACAATGGGCGAGCTCAAGGCTAGCAGCGAGTCGCTTGGGTGTATAATGGAACGATCTCTACTCACCTATAGGAGGTTTATATAGACTCACCTCCCTAGGGTTTACATATCTCAACCGATTCAGTTAAAGCTTGGTAGTCGTTTAACCTAATCCGGAGGCCTATCTACTCGCCAGGCCTTCACTTCGATCGCTCGGTGCCTTGTCGGGCTTTAATCCACTGCCGTTATGCGGGCCCACTCGCCCACTCACGGGCGTCGGAAACGTCTGCGGGTATACCCCAAGGCATATCCCCATCGATAGTCCCGAGGCCGTCGTCGATTAGGCGTAGGTGGTTCTTGGATCGAATCAGACGCAGCAGCATCGGTCGAATCGTCGGCGGGCTCTGATAAAGGAAAAACCGTGATCCAAGTCGCGGCTTTGGCGAGTCAAGCGCGAATCACTCATAGTGATTGGGTCGTCGAGCCGAGTGGCGAGTTAGACCGTCGGCGTGGTCAAACTAGCCGTTGGGGTAATCCAAGCGGTAACTTTGGCATAATCATCGGCGATAACGGCTTCGACTTGGCGGGTAACACCCATTATATAAGGGAATGGCGGCGTGTAAAGCCAACTTCTCACCACTTCTTCCGAGGCGCATTTTCCTTCCCTCATCGCGATCCATCCGACCTAAATCCTCCGACCCCAATCAACCCTCGCCATGGCCCTCTCCACCGAACCATGGGTAGATCCAAATGCACGAGGCGGTGGCCTCTTTCGAGGAGGCCGGGATCCTGAGCTGGCTGTTGGCGTATTCCTTGCACGAGAAACGACCCCAAACCCGCGAGAGAGAATTCATCTTTCACAGTCATCTCGGCGGGGCTAGGGTTTTCCTATGTCCCTGTTCTTCGGCTTCTGCGCCTACGGATCCAGCCTTGATCTGGGTCCCCACATCGGCAGCTCGCCATTTTCGTATGCTCGCGTTACTTGGCTGCCGCCCTACTTCCCTTATGGCAAGATCTGCTCCACGGACGGATCAGCGCGAGCGCGGCCCAATGCTAGCCGCGGCTGACATTCCAACTCAAGTCCAAAGCCTCATTCTTTGATCCGATGCCCGCCAAGGCAGCGGCTGGAAGAAGTCGTGGTTCTACGTGGCGGCGACTCGGGAGGCAGGCGGCGATCCCGCTGTACTCCGCCAATCGGTCGAAACGCGCCATCTCCAAGTCGGCAAGCTCCCCAACGACCAGCGGATGGTCGTCGACGAGATGCTCCATACCATCCGCGTGCGAAAAGAAGGGCCTCAGACGATAAATCTGTACAATCGGCTGGCTCGGGCGGCTCGTCCGCTTCGCCCGTGACTACTACATGTACCAAGACACGGGCGGGGAGACTCGGCGAAGGCCTGCCTCGACGAATGGAAGCGGAGGACTACCTCCGGCGCAGAATAAGATTACCCAGCGGTGTACCGGACGCGGTGAGGGGCGCCCTATACCGAAGCGTCCAGCTCAACGGTAACCACCTTACTTTGCTCGTAGTCGCGATCTATGCGATCGCGTAATTGATTCATTCGTATGTTGCGCTATTCCAAGTGGTGGAAGGTGGCTCCCTCCGGACGACGAGCTCGGGCTCATCCGCCCGCCCAGGCGTGGGCGGTCGCCCGCCAAGGGCGGCAGGACGACAACGACGAGTCCGAGGAGGAGGTCGCCCTGGTCCGAAGACCCACGGACAACGACAAGCGAGATCGAGGCAAGCGAAGCCTCGGCGTCACGATGATGACGAGCTCCCGAGACCACCTCGCCGTCAAGCCACTCCGTCGAAGAAGAAGAAGGAAAGGAGGCGAGGCTCCCCGAAGAAGAATACGGCCATCAAGCCGGCCTCGCCGCCGCGCACTCGGCTCTGATGCTCCCAGCCCGGCGGTGAGGGCCGCCGATGGCAGCCAAACTGACGCGCCCGAGGAAGTGCCGCTGGCTTCAATGCCGCCATTCGCCCGGTCTGCTGGCTGGGAGGCTCCAGCGGCGCCTCGCAAGGAGGCTCCGGCTACAGCAACTTTGCCTCGCAAGGAGGCTCTTGCCGAGGATGTACCAGAGGCTCTGGCTACAGCCTCAACGACGAAGAAGCCGTCCGCGTCTTGGGCACGGCGTCCACGGAGATGGGGCTCCGATCGGGCCTGACTGGAAAAACCGGCCGGCCTCCGTACGGGGCTACGTTTCATCCCAGTCGCCAAGTGAGTGCACTCACCCTTCCTTGCCTTTCATAACTATCTCGCTTGTTTTTGCTTATTCGATTGATGCACAGGACTGGAGTGAAGAGGATGGGCCATCCAACCGTGGCTAAGGTGCCACCCGTCTTTAGCGAGGAGTACCCCTCCTGCAAGAGGAAGGCGGACGAGGTCGTCGCCTCGGCGGATGGCAGCAAGAAGGCCAAGGGTGATGACGTCGTCACGATTTCTGACGATACGGCGGTCGCGCCGGCCGGGCCCGCGACGGAGGCAGCCGCGTCTACGAAGGAGGGCGCTTCCTTGCCTGGAACGGCGGAGGCGACCTCCCTTGGGGCGGGTGCCTCTATCGCTACCTTCCCTCGCTTCGTGACCAAAGCGGCCACGGCGAGTGGAGCTGCGCCCTCGAGCCACGCTCCTGGGACCGCCGATGCTGAAGTTGACCAACGTCGTGGACACACGCCGGCGTTACTCGCATCCGTGGACGCGATACAACTCCATCGCATGCTTGGCGCAGCCATCTAGGTACATCTAGTCCCCGAGGATCAGGTCGGTGCTTTGCAGCGGCCTGATTCTTATAATTTCTCATCTTTTTTTTATTTTTCGCATCCAGTCCCCGAGTGCGCACGCGCTAAATTTTAGCGGGTGGGCACTTAGGAATTTCTTGATCGCCAGTCCCCAAGTGCGCACTCGCTGATTTTCAGCGGGTGGGCACTTAGGAATTTCTTGATCGCCAGTCCCCGAGTGCGCACTCGCTGAATTTCAGCGGGTGGGCACTTAAGAATTTTGCTTTTACTAACTTTTTCGGTGATGTGCAGGGTCTGCAGCTTGAGTCGGCGGACCGATTGGCCGCGAAGCAGCGCGCGGAGAAGGAGTTGGCCATCGTCCAGGAAGCAAACAAAGGGCTTCAAGCTTTTGCTGCGAAGGCAGAGGAAGCTCGCCAGGGGCTTGTCCCAGCTGGTGAATTAGCGGCGGCGCAATCGGCCTTGAGTGCCGCTGAACAGCGGATCGCCAACCTCGAGCGCGAGCTGCGGGAAGCGAAGGAACAAGCGAGCTCGGCTGACGAGCGAGCTAAGGCCGCCATTGCAGCCGCTAAGGAGGATCGCAAGGTGTGGGAAGTCCTCATTGCTCGGCTTCAAGACGACCATACATCGCTTCAATGCTTCATCACGGAACGCGCCCGTCCGCTGCTTGGTGAGTACTCCTTCCTTTCCGATGGTTGTCTCTTTTGTAATGTCCGTCGTATTCATTGTTGTCTTCTACTCGCAGGTCGCATCATCGATAGCGAAGGAGAGGCGAGCTCGCTGCTCGATAAGATGCGTAGTATGCTCGTCGACTTGGCGACATTGTCGGCGACGTGCATCCGTGCCTATCTCCAAGAGATATCGCCCACGGAGGTGATTCCCAGCGACCTCGTTGAGGTGTGGAAATATTTGGAGAAAGCGCCCGCGGACGTTGAATACATGACGCGGTCGGCGTTTCGGCGTGGAGCGTCGACGGACCTGAGCCTTGGACTCGCCCACTTCCCCGAGGATTTCGACATCGACGATGTGACGAGTGGATATCCATCGTCGACTGGCGCGGTGGAGCTGTCCGAGGTCCTCAAATTGCAGGACCGTGCCGCCACGTACTCAGAACGTGTCTAGGCAATGGGCGACCTCCTTCCGTACCAGGAGACGGTCATCGCGCCGAACGACCCCGAGCCGCCGCATCGTGACTTCAAGGTCGAGCAACCTTTTCACGCGGCGATGGAGGGTGAACTGACGACGTATCCGTCAAACCCGTACACGGCGTTCATCCGCAATCGCCGGGATGTTGGCGAGTCGTCATCGAAGCCTGTAGAGTAGGATAGTTTGCCTTGTGGCGTTAGCAGCAGGTCTGCCACGCGGGCATATTTTGTAACATGAAACAATGCATTATGCGAATGAATGAGACGTTGTGTCTATTTTAGTATTTGTTGTGTGTTTATGATTGATTTTTGAACGAGTCCCCGAGCGCGTCCGCCCTTTTGTGGGGTTTACCTGTATATGATGTATGTGTTGTTGTCATGTTTTGATGTTTTGGTCGACTACCCGATCTCGAAGAGCCATCGCTAGCGACTCCCTTGAGTGCTCATGCTTTACCGTTTTCCCGTCTTGAACGAGGTCGGGTGGCCGAGTCCGAGCGTGGTACTTGGTAGTTCTAGGCGCGACTCGAGGGTGGTTGAGGACTTGGCGTTGGTGAGATCGTGTCACTCCTGCCAGCCCGTGGGTCATCGTGGCGAGTCCGCCATGCTCTCTTACTTGGCGTTTTCCACGACGCTCGACGGCGGTCTTGATCCCGAGCGTGGTATTTAGCTGTTCGAGTCGCTATGCCGGGGATGCGGAGGATCAAGGTCGCTGTGAGAAGCGAGGGCAGTTGTCTTGGCTCGTAGAACCAGTCGAGCTAGGCGACTCCAATGGGGCTCCGGGTGGGCGTTTTTCGTGGACGATGCAAGACCTGAGGTGATTCAGTGCTCTTACACCGCACTACTTAGCCGTTCTGATCGTTGTACCAAAGGTTGACTTCTGCGGTTAGCTTAACGCTGTTATTACGAGTGCGAGTGGCACAAGTTATGGAGAGTAGGCGCAATTTGCGGTAACCGTTTCTTTTTATTTCATAGCGACTGGAGAGTACATGTGTGGGGTTATAGGAGTAGAAGTTCCGTAGGAGGTTTACATTCCATGGTCGCTTGACGTCGAGTTAGCCGTCCCCGCGGACGTCGATGAGGTAGTAGGCGTCATTGCCGAGTACGCGCCCGATAGCGAATGGGCCTTCCCACGGAGGGGAGAGCTTGTGCATGCCCTTCTTGTCCTGGATGAGGCGTAACACCGGTCGCCTTCTGGAAGGTGCGCTTTCACCCGCCGTGGTAGCGGCGGAGTCCTTCTTGGTAGATGGCGGTCGCGTGACCGAGCGAGGTCGCGTGCTTCATCTATTTGGTCGATCCCGTCTTGGCGGGCAAGCTCGTTTGCAGCCTCCGTATAGTGGACGACCCGCGGCGAGTCGTGTTCGAGGTCGGTGGGCATGACTGCTTCGGCACCGTAGACCATGAAGAAGGGAGTGAATCCCGTCGATCTGTTGACTGAGGTGCGGATCCCCCAGATGACAGAGGGCAGCTCCTCGACCCAGCACCCGGCGGTGCGCTCGAGTGGTACTTGGAGTCACGGCTTCAGGCCGTGGAGGATGCTTTGGTTGGCCCGTTCCGCCTGGCCGTTGGATTCCGGGTGGGCGACTGACGCGAGGTCGAGCCGGATATGATGCTCTTCGCAGAATTCGGCCATGGCTCCCTTGGCGAAGTTGGTGCCGTTGTCCGTGATGATGCTGTTTGGGAACCCGTAGCGATATATGAGCTCGCGTAGGAATTTAGTGGCGGTCTTCCCGTCGCATTTCCGGACTGGCTTGGCCTCCACCTACTTCGTGAATTTGTCGACGGCGACTAGCAGGTGGGTGTATCCAGAGGGGGACTTCTTGAAGGGGCCTACCATGTCCATGCCCCACACAGCGAATGGCCAAGTGATGGGGATTGTTTTGAGCGCCGAGCTCGGTACGTGCGTCGATTAATGCGTCGGCACCCGCATCGCTGGACGATATCGGCGCGTCGGCGTGGGTGGGCGGTAGAAGCCATGTCGCATAGCCTTAGCGACCGAGGAAGCGGCGGCGGCGTGGTGGCCGCGATCACGAGTGAATGTCGTGGAGGATTTTGCGTCCTTCACCGGTTGGACGCAGCGTTGGAACACGCGGTGACGCTGCGCTTGTGGAGCTCGCCGTCGACGATGGTGTAGGACTTGCATCGACGGCGATCATTCGGAAGGCTCGTCTGTCACTGCCGCGGTGCGGCCTCGGTAAGCGATGCAGGGCTTGGTCGGTCGTTCGCTCGTTGACGAGTGCGACCAAGGCTGCCTCTGGTTGGAGTGGGACTCCGATGTCGATCTCCCTCGGGGGAGATACTGATGGCTTGGTTATCGTGTCGAGGAAGACGCCGGCTGGTGGTGCGAGTCGAGCCGACCCGATGCGAGAGAGTGCGTCGGCCTCCTCGTTTTTCTGCCTGTCGATCCACTCGACGGAGTAGCCGGTGAAGTGGTCGCCCAACTTGTCCACCGCTTGGCGGTACGCCGCCATGGTAGGGGAGACGGCGTCGCAGGTGCCGGCGACTTGCCCCGCGACAAGGTCGGAATCTCCGTAGCAGCGGAGGCGATTGACGTTCATCTCCTTGGCGGCTCGCATGCCGTGGAGTAGGGCCTCGTACTCATCCATGGTGTTGGTGCAGGGCGTGAAGTCGAGGCAGAGGATGTAGCGGAGCTTGTCGCCCCGTGGTGAAGTCAGCACTATCCCTGCGCCTGCACCGTCCGCGTTCTTGGAGCCGTCGAAGTGCGAGCTCGATAATGGAGGTACGGCTTCTCGTTCTTGGGCCTCCTCGATCGGCGATGAAGTCTGCGGTGCACGTGACTTGATCGCCTTTGGCTCGTATTTGATGTTATGGACGCCGATCTCGGCCCACTTGGCGACGCCCGGTCGCCTCGCGATTCGGATGATGTCTTGCGGTGGTCGAGGAGACGACCGTGATCGGGTGCTCTGAAGTAGTAAGCGGCGCCGCTGAGCTCAAGACCGCGTATATTAGCTTTTGGCTGTGGGTACCGGCGCGACTCGGTGAGGACCTCGCTGATGTAGTACACGGCCGCTGGACGGGCGCTCCTTTCCTTCCTCTCAGTCGCTCGACGACCCTCACGCGCCGACAGCGGCGCCGGACGCCGTGGTAAACCAGCATGGGTTCTTTGTCGGTAGTGGCGAGTAGCACCTTTTGAGGTCGCGGGCGCGTCGTCGCCTCCTTGTCCCACGAAGGTGGGGTTCTTGCGCAAAGCGGTATAGGGCATCGCCTTTTAGCCAAGGGAATGAAGCGGCGAGAGCCGCTACTCGCCCGGCCGCTTCGAACGTCAGCCAGCACTCGGGTTTGCCGAGCCGGGCGATCGTGTCGATATTCGTGGGGTTCGCCTCAATCCCCCGTTTGGAGACGATGTACCCCAGTAGTTGTCCAGCGGGTACACCAAAGGTGCATTTGCCTGGGTTGAGCTTTATCTTATACCGTCGCAAGTTGGCGAATGTTTCCGCCAGGTCGGCGAGTAGGTCGCCTTGGCGAGCGGATTTCACGACCACGTCGTCGATGTAAACATGGATGTTGTGGCCAATTTGGCTCGCGAGGCATTCTTGCATGCACCGCTGGTAGGTCGCCCCGGCGTTCTTGAGGCCGAAGGTCATGGCGGTGTAGTAGAAAGCTCCGAATGGCGTGATGAATGCCGTCTTCGACAGCCATTTTGATCTGGTTGTACCCAGAGTAGGCGTCGCGGAAAACTAGAGACTCCGAGCCCACGGTTGAATCGATTATCTGGTCGATCCGCGGGAGGACGAACTGCTCTTTTGGGCAGGCGCTGTTCAGGTTTGTGTAGTCGATACACATTCTCCAGGTCCCGTTTTTCTTCTCGACCAGGACTGGGTTTGCCAGCCACTTGGAGTACTTGATTGGCCGGATGAAGCCGGCAGCGAGTAGGCGCTGCACTTCCTCGGCGATTGCTCGACGGCATTCTTCATTGAAGGGTCGTAGCGACTGCTTGACAGGTCGCACTTTGGGGTCGGCGTTTATCTTGTGCTCAGCGAGCTCCCTAGGGACACCAGGCATGTCAGAGGGTTTCCATGCGAAGATGTCCCTGTTCTCACGGTGGAACTCGATGAGAGCGCCTTCCTATGCTAAGCTCATGCCCGTCCCGATCGTCACCGTCTGGCTGGAGTCGCCTGGGACCAGCTCGACAGTGCGGGTGTGCGTCGTGGCCTCAAAGGTTGAGGTGTTTGCGCCCTCTGAGTTGGGCTTCTTGAGTATGGTGGGGTCGTCGTTGTTGACCCCGCTCGCGTACTTGGCGAGCTCGTCGGCGTGGTTGGTCTCCGCCACGATGACGGCGTCAGCGAGCTCGGCTCCTTTGGCCTCGCACTCGGCGGCCATGTCGGGGTCGCCGTGGATGGTGATGACGCCGCACGGCCCGGGGAGCTTCATCGCGTTATACGCGTAGTGGGGCGCTGCCATAAATTTGGCGAACGCCTGGCGCCCCAGGACGCAGTGGTAGGGGCTGTCGAAGGGCACCGGCTTGAAGACGATCCGCTCGGTGCGGAAGTTTGCCGGTGTGCCGAAGGTGACTGGCAGCGTGACCTTGCCGATCGGGTACGCCTTCCGACCGGGGACGATGCCGTGGAATGTGGTGTGGGTCGTCTCGATCATCGACTGCGGGAGCCGCAGCCGCCTGAAGGTGTCGAGGTACAGGATGTTGATGGAGCTGCCGCCGTCCATCAGTGTCTTGGGGAGCGATGTCGCCGACCTTGGGCTTGACCACCGGAGACTCGTCACTGGTACTGATGCGTGGCGAGTGATCTTGGCGGCTCGGTGATGGGCTGCTCCGACCAGTTTAGGCGGGGCGTCTATCTGGGCCACAGCGTTGGCGGCGGCAGCTGGCGATGACCTTCTTCTCGCGCCGTGTTGAAGCTGTGAAGGTGGTGTAGCGAGCGGCTACTTTGCGAATTTTCCGCCGTTTGGCGGGTCGTTGTCGGTCCTCCGCTTGCCGTGCCTTCTCGATTTCCACGAGGGTGTGGCGATCGGCGGTGGTGTGCGTTGGGCTTCCTTCCTGCTATGGAACGCACATGGTTGGTTAAGGAGGGCCGCTGGTCGAACCTTGGTTTGTTCTTGTAGTTGCCGCTATCGGCGTTGTCCTCCGTCGGCGGAAGCTCTTGGGCTCGTCGCGCGTGCGGCGTTAGGCGAAGTCGACTTCGCGTCCATCGCGCGCTTGCCGGTGAGGCGAAAAGCCGTAGCGTAGGTTGGATCGGCGTCCGCCGTCATTGCCGCTCGTGCGGCGTTGACCTCCTGACTCGTCGTCAGTTTCCTGGTTTGGATCTTCCTCGGCGTACCGTTTGGCGATCTCGAGGAGGTCGGGGATGTTGTCGAGTGTGCGGGAGTGTCGCTTGAGCTTGGCGACTAGGGGCTCGTAGCGGCACGAGGTCTTGAAGCAATGGACCGCGGTGTCCGGGTGGATGTCGACTGCGTTGTACCAAAGCTCTTGCCACTGTTGGACCTAGTTGCGGGTCGACTCGCGGGGTCCCTGGACGCACCGCTCCAGGTCCTCGATAGTGGTGGCGCGGGTGTAGGAGCACTCGAAGTGCCTGGCGAAGGCGTCGCGCATTTCCTCCCAGGAGTCGATCGTCACGGGGAGGTGTTGATCCACTTTGTCACGTCCCCTCCATCATCGGGGAGGTAACGGCGAAGCAGGTCAGTGTGGCCCGCAATCCCCATCGCCATGAGGTATGTGTCGAGCCATACGGAGGGGTCGTACGAGGAGTCGTACTTTTCTATTTCTTTTGGCGCCTTGAAGTTTGGCGGATACTTCTCGCCTCGAATCATTGGTCGGCACTTGGGCCGAGTCGATGGCGACCCCATGGGCTCGCCGTCGCGATTGGTTAGGTATGTCGCGGTCATCGGGCTGGCGTGCGCGCCGCTTTGGTTGTTGATGATGTGGGTGCGGGCGTCGATGGGTTGCCGTTGGCGACAAGGTTGGTTGCGGCACAGGGTCGTTGGTGGAGAGTGTCGCGTTGGCGGGTCGGTATTGGAGCTGTGGCTCGTGGCGGGCGATTGAGGTGTTTGCGCTGGCCGCTCTGCTTCCCGAGAACGCGAGTATACTCGACCTGCAGTCGGCGCCGCTCTTTGCTTTCGGCGGCCTTCGCGAGCAGGCCACGTATTGGATCTGTAGGCGCCATCGCGGTGGCTGTGATGCTTTGTCGGCTGCTCGGCCTGCCACGAGGTTGTCCATTGGGGTGGAGAACGGTGGGAGGCCGTTGTGTCTCGCTCCCGTGAGAGACTACTATCCGCGGCTGGTCCACAGGAGGTGCGGTTGGGTGAGTGCCGCCCTCGCCGTTGATCCTGGCGGGGGCCGGGCGCTTCCTCCTGGTGGCGCATTCTCGCAGATCGCGCGCTCGGCCACGCGGGTCGGGTCGTTTTCATCGTCGAAGTTCAGGGAGCGCCCCTAAAAGGTGGGGTTCAGGCGTGACCTGATCCGCTGCTGGTGGTAGCGTGACAACTCCTGCGCCGTCACCTGCTCGAGGCGAAATTTTTCGTGCTCGGCTTGCTCTTTGCATACCGCCTCCGCCAGTTTCAGGCGGAGTTCCTCGACCTCCGTTGCCGTGGCGTTAGGAGGGATTGGGGTGGAGAACGGGTCCTCCGGCGGATCGGTGCCGGTCGCCATGTAGGTCGCGGTGTGGCGACCGGTTCCGTCGCGGGGGTCGCCGGAGTTCTCCGATCCGGAGTCGAACTCGAAGATCCCGAGGATGGAGGGATCCTCGAAGTCTCCCGCGTTGGAGACCTGGGCGATGGAGCCCGCGGACGAAGCCGCGGTGATGGATCCGGCGAGTGACGCCGGGGTCGCCGAGTCGGCGTCGTCGGTGAGGGCTGCATCCTCTGCGGCCGCTGAATTCCCGGCCACGTTGCTGTGGGCCGAGTTGTACTCGGAGGCGAGGCGATGGATCGTGTGGATCTGGCTCTAGGAGAGCCGATCGCGCGGTGGCGACTCGCGGATGCGAGCCGAATCCTCCGAGACGATGGCGTCGGTGAGACGGCGAAGAGGCGATCGTGCCGATCGGCGGGATCACGCTGTCAGGCGTGACGCGCCGCCGGGCGTAGCTGCTCGGCAGGATTTGGAGCATCTCGCCGATCGCTATCATGCGGCGGTGGCAACCGTCTCGTTGATGGGCAGATTGGATCTCGCCCGCGGAACACCGGCGGACCGCCAGGCCCACGGTGCGCCATTGCCGTGGGAATAGTCACGGCGGATCTTTGCAGCGAGTAGTACAACGAGGGGCAAGTGCGGCCATCCATCTGCGGTGCGAGATGAGGGCAAAGACACAGGGTTTTACCCAGGTTCGCCCCCCCCGGAGGGTAAAGACCTACTCCTGCTAGATTGTATTATGGAGGTGTTACAATGGGCGAGCTCGGCGGCTAGGCAGCTAGATGCATGGGTGTATGATGGAACGTATCTCTACTCGCCCTATAGGGAGGTTTATATAGACTCACCTCCCCTAGGGTTTACATATCTCAACCGATTCAGTTAAAGCTTCGGTAGTCGTTTAACCTAATCCGACTGGGCCTATCTACTACTTGGCCTTCACTTCCGGCTCGATGCCTTGCTGGGCTTTAATCCACTCGTCATTATGCAGGACCACTCGCCAGCTCACGGGCCAGTCGGAAACGTCCTGCTGGGTATACCCCAGTAGGCATATCCCCATCAATGCCCGAAGATGCGCATCTCACAATTGTTGAGGTCTCTCCAGTGGGCGTCCCATTGCTTCCCATAAAGAACGCAAACACATTTATTCATCAATGTGGATTTGTTGTTAGGGACAACGTCCCGATCAGCATTATCAACTGGAATAAGCCAGCAAAGGGAGATGAAAATTCTATGAGTTATGTCGAGAACAGATACAAAGGCATACTATGAGAGAAGCTCATTCGCCATTTCACCCTACCGGTCTTAGAGTCTAAGGAGGCCACATATGATATGAGGTGCAAAGTTAAGCGCTTCTCTCTTAAGAAGATGGCCCAACAGTTCAATAACTATAAGAAAAGACTGTACAATGAATATCTCAAGGAAGGAAAGGTTCCAGAATTCGCTGACTCACTATAGAAGAAGTGGCCTCACTGGGAAAGATTTCTAGACTACAAGAAATCAGCAATAGCAAAACAAAGGTCCGCAAAGAATAAAAAAATGCTGCAAAAAAGAAATATCACCATACGATGGGGACAGGTGGCTACAGGACTTCTGTCCCTAAGTGGGAGGAAGCCGAGAAAGCCTTGCGTGCCCAAGGGCTCACACCAGCTACAGAGGGCTGGCCCATCAGAGTAAGGAATTGGTTACTTGCCCATGGGGCAAAGTATGACATGGAAACATGCCAGTTAATATTCGATGAAAAGTCCAATGTTGCTACACCCCATGGATAAATTATTAAAACATTTGAGGAGGTTAAAAAGGGTAACTTCAAACCCGACAGAGAGAACGACGAGCTGACAAAGGTCCTCGGAATCATGAAAAACCAGGACGAACACGAGGCTTTGGACCTTCTGTGCCGTGGAAAACTGGGTTTCCCGAGGACACTGAATCCTATATAAGCCGAGCGAGGGCAAAGAAGTGTAAGGAGATAGAGGAGGCAGACCGGTTGCGTAGCGTGGAAAGAAAGAACGAGGAAATATATGCCATGCTAAAGGGGCAACAGAAGCAACTGGACGAAATGCGCCAGCAAGGGACAACTCATCAGCGGCTAGAAGTGTCGGTGTCCCATCTCAGTAGAGAAGCAGTGTCGCTTCCACGGCGGCCGATCCGATAGATCGCTATCCCTTGGACAATATCACTGAGAAGACAAGCTGCAAGCTGCATGTGGGAGTGATGAACTTATCCTTCAAGGCGGCTCTCGGCTATGCTTTATCTTGTGAACCTGAAGCACGCTGGCATTGCAAAGAGATTCCAGATGGCTATGCTCGTGTCGGGGTGGATGTGGTTCTACCTCAATATGAATCACTACAACTTGACATCCCTGGACCTGAAGAAGAGAGCATGCTAGGATAAGTCAGGGGCTCTATCATTCTATGGCTCAAGAAATACATTGTGTTTCCAGGCTCTACACCTAAGCCACCACCGTCTCCTCCGCATCGGAGTGCCGCCTCGGAAAGTCCACATGAGGTGGGGCGACCACCATAGCGAGTCCACCACCGCATCAACCTCCCCGCGTCAGCCCACTCCACCGCCGCCATGTCAGATGAAGAAGGCGGTCTCTCAGTCAACTAGTAAAAATACTAGTCAAAAGAAAGCCAAAGGTAAAAAGGTGAAGAAAATCCCGCCGCCTCCTCCCAAGTTACCTTACGAGATGACTGATGAGGAAACCAAAGCGATCAGCGATGCCCAAGTGAAAGCCTTCTTTGCACCCAAAGCTCCCGAGCCAAAGCAAATATTTGATCCGAAAGCCAAAAAGTGGGCTAAGGGGTTTCTTGAGCAACCATCACAATATGAGATAAATAAGGCTGATGACTACAAACGCTGTCTGCTGAGAATTGGTAGGAAGAATCCAGGAGATACTACTTCAAGCAGCGGGAATATTCCAGGAAATACTACTGCAAGCAGCGGGAAAAGAGATATTGTGAAACTCGGAATGCAGGCAAACAAATCGATCGCCCCGCTCAAGGTGTTATCCAATATTGATCATCAGAATATTATAGCAATGGAATTTGCCAAAGGTGCCAGTATTACATTTGATCAAGCGCTAGGCGGGCATATCCCCATACAAGAGGAATTTGCATGGAGATATGAATACGGGAAGACTCTGGTCAGACCTGATGAGGTCAAACTTCTACCAACTCAAATGCGAAGATTTCATGAGTGGTACGAGAAAGTCTCTACATGTGATGAAGAAGATCGATTATCAGCGATGCTTGTGAGAATTACAAGTGAGCATTTTAATGTTGAAGACCATTTGCAAATTTATTTTGAGGAATTTTATATGTTATTCAAACAAGATGCCCTTGAATTGAGTCTCCTCGCTACCTATTGTCTATAAGTGGTTCATTTATTTATATGATAAAGTCTCTAACTTAGCTCTTTCAATGCATGTAATTATCTTCACTATATGCTATTATGAAGAGCGATAAATGTGACCGGAAGAAAATCTTTGACACTGGGTTCATCGACCCACACCGGTTTAATCAAGCATTGCTAATGGAATACCCCAAGGACACGTAGCGTAACTTGCTAAGGGTCTTATTGAGGAAACATTACAAACGAACAATATTGTTTCCCTACAACTACAAGTAAGAGTGTTACTGCCTTGTACACATTCATTTGATTCTACTAAGTGTAATTGATGAGTTACTGATATATATGAACGTGCACAACTATCACTGGATTCTTCTAATCATTGAAGTTGACGCTGGAAGAGTTGAAATCAAGGACTCAGTAATCAGAGACAAATCAGAGTACGCATTCATTAAAGATATGCTACAGAGGTAATTTCAGTCATTACCGCACTATATCGGTCTCTTTAGTTCATAGATATCCTGAGACATCAAGTAACTAATAACTCATCTATTCTTTATTTTTGCCGGGCAGGGTTTGGAAAGTTTTCACCAATGCTACGGTTGGTGAATTTAAAGACGAGCTTAGTTTTCATCGGATCAATGAAAGTAGTACGAGCTAGATCCGCGTATCTCTTCAGTTCTAGTTTCAATACCATTATGTCATGCTAGATTATTATTTAATTGAATTCTATTCTCGTAAAGTGCGAGAGGCATCCATCAGGTACTAATCTATGTGTATACTTAGTGTGCGAGTACATTCGCTCCGAGGTTAGTGAGCGGGACGGAGGGACATTTATAGAAGTACGTGAACAATATATTCATATTTTTTGTTGAGTGTCATTCATAATATTTGTTATGACTATTGATATTCATATTGACCTCCTTCTTTTATATATAGTTGAAAATATTGCGGGAGTATCTCGAACCAAGGAAGCGTCTGGTAGAAATTCAAGAGGAATTGGCTGGATTTCGTGTTGACCATGTCATAAACCCAGAAGGAAAATACCATACCTCTGGCTACTAGTGATTTAATGAACTTGTAACCGAATAGACGGGTTGTGATCTCCATTTATGTATAGATATGTAATGTAGAATTATATCTATATAACTATGACGATGTTGTGTGTAATGGGTTTCTTCACTGTATGTCACTTTATGCCAAACATAAGCCTCCTCTACCTATCCTCCTGCCGCGGCAGAAACCCGCATTTGTCTATCGCCGCAGAAATCGGCCCCAAAATTCTGCCGTGGCAGAAACCCGCATCGGCTGCCGTGGCAGAAAACAGCCCCAAAACTCTACCGCGGCAGAAACCCCCATCGGCTGTCGCGGCAGCCGAATTGGTAAAATGCGGCCGCGGCAGAAAGGAACTAGTACCGGCCCGTAATATGGACCGGGACTAAAGACCACCCCACTTCGCTGTTGCCCGTGCGAGCCTTTAGTCTCGGCCCGTAATTGACCCGAGACTAAAGGCTGAGACCTCTAGTCCCGTTTCCGTAGTCCTGGCTGCCTATCCGGGACTAGATTCCCTCTAGGACCGGAACTAATGCCCCGTTCTCTACTAGTGGCGGCTTCATGAGATGATGGCTAAACTCACTATTTTGCAATTCAATGGGTCTTTTCAGACTCTACTGCATAGCTCATGAGAATAATGGTTGTGTATATACTACCATCTTGTCAACAAAAAAAATCAGAGTTGAAGTATGAGTCGGTACACTACAAATCTACATCGGCATACCAAAAGTTATTTAAAAGACATCACTCCAGATTTAGCAATCAAATTAAACATAATCTCTCCAACATCATAAATATCTGCTTAGCCATGTAGTTCATTATCTGACTCGAACTGAACTACAATGCAAGCAACTTCTCCTGTCTGCATGAATCCGGAAACAAAGCATCACTAGTGGAAACAGCCCCATGTGTCCCGGTTGGTAAGGGCATTTAGTCCCGGTTACCCAACCGGGACGAGGCAATCGGGACTAAAGCCCCAACCTTTAGTCCCGGTTGCCCCACCAACCGGGACAAAAGGGCGTGCGTGGCTGCGGCGAAGGGGGAGGAGCAACCATCCGGTTCGTAACACGACCGGGACAAACTCTTCGCGGCGTAGATTTGACACATTTCTCTGCCGTGGCAGAGTATTCATTTTGGCAACTTTTGTTGTCGCGGCAGCATTTTGGCCACTTTTTGTGCCGTCGCAGAGAATTCATTTATGTTGTTTTATTTTTTTATTTAGTGTTTTGCACTCATCAATGAAGGAACCATTATATTACACAAGATCATCAATTGTCGAACATATTACATTCGATACACGGATCGAGTTCATGCACTACATACAAAATAAGCTCTTTGTACAATCCCTATTGTTTATACACACCCGAATAGTATTCTCCTTTTGGGTTTAGGACTTATTCATCCAAGAATCCTGTCAATTCCTCCTGAATTGCTCGTACGCGATCCTTTGGCAGAAGACCGTCCCATAGACATTCGATCTGATTTAAAAAAGGAGTCAACCTATATGAATGAAACTAAACACAATTTGATGGTAATTAAAAACTATAGAAATTGTTTACGTATGTGGAGTTGCTCTAAATTTCTTCCCTTCTCACAGCACGTCTGACGGATGAACTCGCAAACATAGTATCCACATAAATTGTTCCTTGGTCCCTGTGTCAGGCACTTTACGAGAACAGAGTTCAATCAAAAATAATAATCAAGCATGATAATAATGGTATCAAAACTAGAATCAAAGAGATGCACAGATATAGCTAGTGGTGCTTACATCTAGTGGTTGAAATGTAAGCTCCTCTTTCCAAACACCCCTAGCCTTGTTGGTGAACTGTTTCCATGTGCTGTTGAGCGAAGAAAACAAATAAAAGAAGTTATTAATTACTTAATATCATAAAATTCATGAACGTTGCCGATATAGTGTCGTAATGATTAGAATTACCGCTGGAGAATCATCTGCATGTCCTTCCACTGCTCAAGGGGTTTATGTTTCGAGTCCATGACTAGTACACGCCCTTTGTCAAGTTGAATGATTAACAGAATATAGTGGAAGCTGCGCATGCATAACTAATCAATTATATACTTAACATCAAGTAAGCGAAATAGAAAATGTATACAAGACAATAACACTCACTCGAAGTTGTAAGGAAATAGTATTTCCCTTCTGGTTTCGAAGCACGATACATTCCTTTAGACATAGAATGGTGACGTTTGTTGCTTGTCCCAGTTCAGTCACATCCCCTTCACCTGTAGGGTAGTCAAGCTTCAAAACTTCAAAGGTGGGCATGATTTCATCCACCCCGACAACAGCGTAGCCCTGTGGAACCGGACGACAGTGGTAAGTTGGTGTGGGTCCAATTGGTAAGGCATAGCCGACCGCCACCTTCATTGATATGTTCACAACTTTGACATGTAGCTCGCACTGTGTCATCTGTGTGATATCATCCACTGGGTAGCCAACAGGAGCCATCGTCGGTGCACCATCGTCATTGTCATCACCCAGGACCTCGGTGCAAGCCACACTGCTTTTTCGATTATTCGATAGGCCGGTAGCATCGAATGCAGGTTCTACCACCATGTGATGCTGAGATGGGCCGGTAGTACTTTGCTCTTTAAGTACGTTAATTTCATCTTGTTGTTGCTTTATTCGTTCTTCAATTATACACATTCGCTCTTTCTGAATATCTGCTTTAACTTCCGCCTTGTCCTTTCTCCTCTGACGGCTTCTATTAGGATATTTCTTCCTATCTTCGGGAAACCCAGTCCTCCATGGTTGGGAGCCGCTTGTGCCTCGTGTTCGTCCATCATGTTCCTTATTTCCAAGGGCGAGTGTGAGCTCATCATTCTCTCTATCGGTAATGAAGTCCCCATCTTTAACAGCCTTTACTGATTTTCTCATCTTCTCGATTGGCAAGGGGTCTTCTTTATGCCGTATCTTATATATACACATCCCTTCCGAGTCCAACGTGCCCCCATGCCCGTAAAACCAATTCCTTGCACGTTTGATCCAATCGTCTGTCTCTGGGATGATCTTTTTAGCACGCAGTTCATCCTCAAGTTTCTTCCACTTAGGAATGCCAGCCCTGTAGCCACCTTGACCCATAGTATGGTGATACTTCTTGTTAGAAGCATTCAACTTATTCGTTGCAGACATTTTCTTAGCTTTTTCTAATGTCTTGTAATTCACAAACTCAGCCCAGAATGGTTTTATCTTCTCAAACTGAATCTTCTTGAAATCCGGAGTCTTCTCTTTCACGACATAGTCAAGGTGTAATCTTTTCTTCCAGTTGGTGAAACAATGGGCCATCTTCTTCATAGCCCACTCCCTGACCTTAGCCTCCATGGCTCGCGCATGTTCTAAGGTGTCCTCAAATGGATCCTCCACATTTGGATCCAGCTCTATCTTTAGTAGTTTGAAATTAACCATGAGCCTCTTCCACAATTAGTCTTTGGCCATGGTAGGGATAAATAAAGGTGTTCCCTCTTCTTCCGCATCAGAAGGCCTATTCCAATTTCAAACGGTGATCGGGATGAAGTCCCTAACGATTACTCCGCATTGTGCCACAAATTTTTTTGCGACAACTTCGGGAGCAATCGGTTTGTCGTCTTCACCGATATCTTCGATCCTAAACCTCTCATGGTCTTCCAACTTTTTGGTTGGGCCCCGTCCGCTCTTTTCAGTATATTTCTTTGATCCGGAGGGCTAAAAGAAGAAAGATTGTCGTTACTATTTCTATATAGATAGAAGATGATTAATTATTGAATTAATTATATTACATGCACCTCGCCGGAGCGGTCCTCTTCTCGATCACACAAGGCATCGCCTTCTCCCTCGCGGAAGGCATCACCTTCAACCTCAAACAAGTCGTCTCTTCCGGCAAAAAGAGGATCACCCTCACCGGAGTTGTTTAGAAACGTCGATACATCTAAATTTTCTTCCCCGTGGATCACACCTTGGATCAACTCTTCCTTTTCTTTGTCTCTGTCGTGTGGGCCCATATTTTCTGCATAGGTGGAAAAACGGATAAGTCAAAGCGGCTAAGGGAGAATGTTAGGTACGGTGTTGAGAGATATAAACCTTAATTCGGAGAAAACCTAATATATACATACACAATAATAAAAATGAATTTACAATATCAGAAACCCTAATTCGGAAAAACCATCGGGCTCGGATCCTATCGCGAAGAACCAATACTGGAAAGAAAGGCGGCAATCAATACATGGCATAATACAATGTGCAACATTGAAATGTAAGAAAGGGAAACAATCAACACACGGCATCGTGCAATGCTCAAGCAAGTATGATTATATGACAAGTTGAATTGCATTGAAATGTAACCCTAAAGCATGCTCGACAATTAATCGGGGTTCCGAGGGGTGAAAACCCTAACTCGGAGAAACTCCGAAATCACCTGTGAGGGGTTACTATGTTCTTTTAATTAAACTTGTTATTAAAGTTGTTGAACAATGCATGATTATAGCTTAAATAGATAGTTCTCACTTTTCTGAACATTTTGATATATTATACATATTTTTCTGAGTTATAATGAATTACTTATTGAATTTACAAGATTATTACATTTTCTGGAATTGTTTAATCAATTTAAATGGAATTATTGCATCACCGTGACATCAGCACAGGGGTGAGGGTCATTTGTCACCGGGGCAGAGCCTACCTACTACGGCTGACATGTGGGGCCGAGGCCACATCGTCAGCCATGCAAGCGTATGGGGTCGGGGAGGGGGTTTGACTTGGCTGACCCACAGGCTGGCGTCATGGTGACGTCAGCCTGACATCACCCGACGGTGAACCTCTCAGGCGATGCATGGGGACAGCGACGGAGGGCTCGGAGGACTACGCGGGTAGGCGGGTTGGATAGAGCACAGCACGACGACCATATAGTGGTGGCGCCGCCCTGTTTTGGCAGCCGAATCTACGCCGGCGAGCATGAACTGCGGTGGCGGAAAGCGACGCTCGACACGGGCTCGAAACAGAGCGAGAGGGAGAACGGGAGAGGGTCCAGGAGGACGGAGAGCTCACCACGAGCACGATGGGGTGGTTGGGGAAGCACGGCGTGGCCGGGAGCGGTAGTATTTGGCGGTGACGTCCGTTGGAGCAGCAGATCTTCGGGCTCGATTCCGGCAAGAAGGAGGCGCCCCTGCTTGCGTGTGTTGGCTAGAAGGACGAGGGTGACAGTGCGCGGACAGGACAGAGGCGGCGAGCTCGGGCAGCCTGCCGGCGTCGGGGGCGGTTGCTGTGCACATGTCGGTGAGGAAGCAGAGAAGTGAGATGTGGAAGAAGAAGATGAGGCGAGCCAGTTATAAACGAAGGGCCTTTAGTCCCGGTTGGAGCCTCCAACCGGCACTAAAGGTTCATATGTCCCGGTTGGAGCCACCAACCGAGACATATACTTCACCTTTTTTTCATTAGCCCAAGAGGCGCGCGCAGGGGTCTTTAGTCCCGGTTGGTGGCTCCAACCGGGACGTATGACCCTGTTTTCAAAAAAAATCAGGAATTTTCTCTCTTTCCCGCCTTATTTTTTATTGGGTTTAAATTTGTAATGTTTTTTAAATGATAATTACTTTCGAATTTAGAAAAACTTTAAACATAAAAATTGTTTAAATTTGAATAAATAATTCAAAACCATTTTCTGTTTTTAAAAATAATTAATGTAACCATTTAAACTATGAACCATTTAAAATTAAAAATGAATTAACTTATATTTTTTGAATATTAATTTGGAATTTAGAAAACTTTAAACATAAAAAGTGTTTGGATTTGAATAACTAATACAAAACCATTTTATTTTTTAAAAAATAATTAATGTAACCATTTATAAAATTAAAAATGAATTAACTTATATTTTTTGAATATTAATTTGGAATTTAGAAAAACTTTAAACATAAAAAGTGTTTGAATTTGAATAAATAATTCAAAACCATTTTCTGTTTTTAAAAATAATTAATGTAACCATTTAAACTATGAACCATTTAAAATTAAAAATGAATTAACTTATATTTTTTGAATATTAATTTGGAATTTAGAAAAACTTAAAACATAAAAAGTGTTTGGATTTGAATAACTAATTCAAAACCATTTTCTGTTTATAATTTGGATTTGAATTAACTTATATTTTTGTATATTAATGGGCAGGAAAAAAGGACGAAAAATAATGGGCGGGAAGAAAAATTTATTAGGATAGAACAGGAATTAAAGTACATAGCGCAACTAACACTAAGTTACATAAAGCAAGACTGAATATTAAGATACATAGAAGAACTAAAAATTAAGATGCATGGCCAGATTAAGCCACAATCGGCCGAACTTGTTTTGCAATGTTGGAGTGATTCAGTCATGCTCCTGCCTACACCTGTAATACTGCCACTGCAAATCGTCGTTGCGACGGGCCCGTCCGCCGTCGTCAGAAGTTGAACCTTGAAGGCTGAGTACGAGTGGGCTGGACTTGAGGGTAGCGCAGGCGAGGGTTAGAGTCGGCGGCCGTGTCGTAGGCCATGACGCTCTAGAGAGTCCGGCCGCGCCACCACTGCCGACGGCCGGCCTCGTTGAAGTTCGGAGGAGGTGGGCCGTCCTCCTCATGCCTGGAGAGCGCCCTCTCACGCCGATCCCCGAAGAAGGCTTCCCAAGTCGGGAAATAGTCGGGATGCCAGTTGGGATTCCTCCGCTGCTCCAACGTGAGCTCGAAGTAGTAGTGGTTCGTGATGGCCATCCGGCGCGCCACACCTAGAGGGACAGGAGGAACCGGTACGCCTCCGGTGCTCAGTATCCAGCCGACAGGGATGCAGTAGCCCGGCGGGCAGGGGTAGTTCGAGGTGCAAAGCGCCTCCGCCTCCCTGGGGGTTAGTCGTATGGTGGAAGCCATGGGAAAGAGTGATGAGGTTGCAGATATGAGTCTAGAGATGTGCAATGACAATGGAGGCCAATCCTACATATATGTACTGAGAAATGGCGGGAAGAAAACTGTGGGAAGAAATGGCGGGAAAAAAACTACGGGAAGAAATCACGGAAAGAAATGGCGGGAAGAAAAATGGCGGGAAGAAACTTGGGTTTAGGGTTTAGGGTTTTGTGAATGTTTTTTCGAGCATCGTTAGAACTTGCATTGGATATCTGAAGAAACCACATATTGCGAGTCTAAAAATGATTTTTTCAAAAATTCACGGGCGTTAGATCATGTACCTGTAGTACAAACCGGACCCACTTCCTACCGATTCGGCAGACATTTGTCCTTTTTACCCGGGATGGACGGAAAGGTTTGAGATGTCCCGGTTGGGAGATATTCCATGTAAGGTGGTCTAGTATTTTAGAAAAATGGGACGGTAGCATTCTGAAACAGCATTTTGGTGGTTACTTCACAAAACGACCCATTTTTTGCGCTTGGAAAATGGAAAATGGCTTTTCCGTGCGAAGAAAAGGAAAATTTCCTCCTGCAACATTGTTCTCCATACCAATGTCCACATGCATGCATAATATGGGCATAACATCACAAACTATGTCGTGATTCAGCACATAACATCGGTCATTTGGACCGAAAGCCATGAAACCTCGAACATGATAGGTCATTTTGTGAAGGTTTTTTCGAGACATGATCAATATAACAAGTCTGGTATCTTTCTTTCAACTATGTCACATAATTTGACACCACGCGAAGGATTTTCATTGTTCGGATTTTTTGAATTTCTTATGCCCGTTTTGAATTTTTTGAATTTCTAACTATGGTCGAACCGGCGTGCATGAAGATAGGGGACGAGCATCGTTAGAACTTGCATTGGATCTCTGAAGAAACCACATATTGCGAGTCTAAAAATGATTTTTTCAAAAATTCACGGACGTTAGATCATGTGCCTGTAGTACAAACCGAGCCCACTTCCTACCGATTCGGCAGACATTTGTCCTTTCTACTCGGGATAGAAGAAAAGGTTTGAGATGTCCCGGTTGGAAGATAGTCCATGTAAGGTGGTCTAGTATTTTAGAAAAATGGTACGGTAGCATTCTGAAACAGCATTTTGGTGGTTACTTCACAAAACGACCCGTTTTTTGCGCTCGAAAAATGGAAAATGGCTTTTCCGTGCGACGAAAAGGAAAACTTCCTCCTGCAACA
Source organism: Avena longiglumis (assembly GCA_030063025.1). Taxonomy (NCBI): domain Eukaryota; kingdom Viridiplantae; phylum Streptophyta; class Magnoliopsida; order Poales; family Poaceae; genus Avena; species Avena longiglumis. The sequence goes on from CP125978.1 coordinate 77,726,525, forward strand.
TTGTTCTCCATACCAATATCCACATGCATGCATAATATGGACACAACATCACAAACTATGCCATGATTCAGCATATAACATCGGTCATTTGGACCGAAAGCCATGAAACCTCGAACATTATAGGTCATTTTGTGAAGGTTTTTTCGAGACATTATCAATATACCAAGTCTGGTATTTTTCCTTTCAACTATGTCACATAATATGACACCACGCGAAGGATTTTCATTGTTCGGATTTTTTTTGAATTCCTTATGCCCGTTTTGAATTTTTTGAATTTCTAACTATGGTCGAACCGGCGTGCATGAAGATAGGGGACGAGCATCGTTAAAACTTGCATTGGATCTCTGAAGAAACCATATATTGCGAGTCTAAAAATGATTTTTTCAAAAAATCACGGGCGTTAGATCATGTATCTGTAGTACAAAACGGACCCACTTCCTACCGATTCGGCAGACATTTGTCCTTTTTACCCGGGATGGACGAAAAGTTTTGAGATGTCCCGGTTGGTAGATAGTCCATGTAAGGTGGTCTAGTATTTTAGAAAAATGGGACGTTAGCATTCTGAAACAGCATTTTGGTGGTTACTTCACAAAACGACCCGTTTTTTGCGCTCGGAAAATGGAAAATGGCTTTTCCGTGCGACGAAAAGGAAAACTTCCTCCTGCAACATTGTTCTCCATACCAATGTCCACATGCATGCATAATATGGGCATAGCATCACAAACTATACCGTGATTCAGCACATAACGTCGGTCATTTGGACCGAAAGCCATGAAACCTCGAACATGATAGGTCATTTTGTGAAGGTTTTTTCGAGACATGATCAATATACCAAGTCTGATATTTTTCCTTTCAACTATGTCACATAATATGACACCATGCGAAGGATTTTCATTGTTCGGATTTCTTTGAATTTCTTATGCCCGTTTTGAATATGGGCACAACAACATTGAATTTCTTAGTCCCAGTTGGAGGGATTTCGATAGGCTGGGCCAGGCAGCACTAATGATAGGGGTGAGTGTCGACATTATGTCGTGCAGCGTGTACCTTGTCCCGGATGGTGTCCCCAACCGGGACTAAAGATGAACCTTTAGTCCCGGTTGGAGACACCAACCGAGACAAAACACGAGTCAGCACTAATAATTGGGGTGAGTGTCGACATTATGTCGTAAGTGTTGACACTATGCCGAGATGCTTGTACTATAAATAGGAATCCTTGTGAGTCTAGTCCTCCAGCCAGATTGAGACATCTCCAATATGGTTTTCGAGAGCAGGGACACCACTACGACAAGTTTCAGGGAGATGCCGCCGGATCCCAGTCCTCCGGCATCTCCAAGAAACTGGTCATAGAGGCACTCCTTAATATATGAAATTAGTTAGCTCCCAGGTGTATTGATCTAGTTAGAGAAGATGCAAGCTGAAAGATGGTGTGCGAGAGCAGGGACACCACTACGACCAGTTTCAGGGAGATGCCGCCGAATCCCAGTCTTCCGGCATCTCCAAGAAACTAGTCATAGAGACACTCCCTAATACGTGAAATTAGTTAGCCCCCAGGTGTATTGATCTAGTTAGAGAAGTTACAAGCTGCAAGATGGTGTGTGAGAGCAGGGACACCACTACGACCAGTTCAAGGGAGATGCCGCCGGATCCCAGTCCTCCGGCATATCCAAGAAACTGGTCATAGAGGCACTCCCTAATATGTGACCACGCGTGTTGGAGATCAGATCTTAATGGTAAGTACGAATCGGGACAACTTCTTCATAGTTCGGGAAAGTCGTTCTACGAATCGGGACTAAAGGCCCCCTTTAGTCCTAGTCCAGCCACAAAACGGGACTAACACTCAAGACATTTATTAATATTAAAAACCGAGACTACAAAACCGGGACTAAAGGCCCCCTATATATAGTCCCGGTCAAGCCACAAACCGGGACTAACACTCAATACATTTATTAAACTTGGAAAATTACAAACATCATAAGATTCCTGGCCAGACATGAACTAGAGTTACACAATATGAGCATGAAATTCTTGGCATATGTCCTTCCTTATGATCGCTTCAGACGTAACCATGGAGCATCTTATTTACTTAACGGAATGCTTGGGTCAGTTTTCACTGTGAAGGGCGGGATTTCATCTAACTTATTATAATCTTCTGACAAGTCTGTCTTGTCCTCAATTCCCACGATGTTCTTTTCCCTGAAAGAACTATGTGATGCTTTGGCTCATCATATGATGTATTCGTTTGCATATTTTTCTTTTTTCGGTCTGGAGGACATGTCCTTCACATAGAAAACCTGAGACACATCATTGGCTAGGACGAATGGTTCATCTCTATAACCAAGATTGTTGAGATCCACTGTTGTCATTCCGTACAACTGGTTTATCTTTACCCCTTCCCCATTCAGGTTGACCCATTTGCAGCGAAACAAAGGGACCTTAAAAGAGACTCCATAGTCTAGTTCCCATAGATCCTCTATGTAACCATAGTATGTGTCCTTTTGTCCATTCTCGTCTGTTGCGTCAAAGCGGACACCACTATTTTGGTTGGTGCTCTTTTTATCTTGGGCGATCGTGTAGAATCTATTCCCATTTATTTCGTACCCTTGGAAATTCAATATAGTAGAAGATGGTGACGCAACCAACAAGTATAGATGATCTCCAACAGTGTTGTCATTCAAGAGATGTGTCCACATCCAACCACCGAAAGACTTCATGTGTTCATCTGTAATCCATGATTCAGGCTTCCCCGGGTTTTTGGAGCGTACAATATTCTTGTGTTCCTCGATATACGGAGCTTCCAAGGTGGAATTATGTAGAACTATGTAGTGTGCTTTAGTGAAAGAATCCCCGTCACTACATATCGTTGCTTTCTTTCCCGGCGTGCCTTTTCCACTTAGTCTTCCCTCATGCCGCGAGTCAGAAACACCAATCGTCTTAAGGTCAGTAATAAAGTCAACACAAAACTCAATGACCTCCTCTGTTCCATATCCCTTGGAGATGCTTCCTTCTGGTCCAGCACGGTTATGAACATATTTCTTTTAAGACTCCCATGAACCTCTCAAAGGGGAACATATTGTGCAGAAATACAGGACCGAGAATGGCAATCTCCTCCACTAGGTGAACCATGAGATGCGTCATAATATTGAACAAGGATGGTGGGAACACCACCACAAAAATAACAAGACATTGTACCACATCCTTCTGTAACCTTGGCAGAATATCAGGATTGATTACCTTCTGAGATATTGCATTGAGGAATGCACACAGCTTCACAATGGGTACTCGAACATTTTCCGATAGAAGCCCCCTCAATGCAATCGTAAGCAAATGTGTCATAATCACGTGACAGTCATGAGACTTCAGGTTTTGGAACTTTTTCTCTGCCATATTTATTATCCCCTTTATATTAGATGAGAAGCCAGACGGCACCTTGATATTGTAAAGGAATTCAAAAAAGATTTCCTTCAGCATAGCTGGCACGACTTAAGTGACGCCCTTTATCCATCTTGTTCTGTGTATGCATGTTATTTGGGTATTTCATAATTTGTTGGTCCTTCCGTGCTTCTGGTGTATCTTTTGTATTCTCATACACGCCTAGGAATCCTAGCAGGTTCACGCAAAGATTCTTCGTCACGTGCATCACGTCGATTGAAGAGCGGACACGTAGGACTTTCCAATATGGAAGCTCCCAAAATATAGATTTCTTCTTCCACGTGGGTGTGTGTCCTGTAGCAACTTCGTTCGGAACTGATTGACCGCCGGGACCCTTTCCAAAGATTACTTTTATGTCCTTGACCATACCAAATACATCATCACCAGCAGGGAGTTCAGGATTCTTCCGGTGATCTGCCTCACCTTTGAAATGCTTCCCTTTCTTTCTTACGGGATGATTGGTTGGAAGAAATCGTCGATTCGCTAGGTACACAACCTTCTTGCATTTATGCAAATATGTACCTTCAGTCTTATCTAAAAAGTGCGTGCATGCCTTATATCCCTTGTTTGTCTGTCCTGAAAGGTTACTAAGAGCAGACCAATCATTGATGGTTACGAAAAGCAACCCTTGTAGATCAAATGGCTCCTGTTTGTTCTCATCCCATACATGTATACATGGTTTGCCCCACAGCTGTAAGAGTTCTTCAACTAATGGCCTAAGGTACACATCAATGTCGTTTCCTGGTTGCTTCGGGCCTTGGATGCGCACTGGCATCATAATGAACTTACGCTTCATGCACAACCAAGGAGGAAGGTTTTAGATACATAGAGTCACGGGCCAGGTGCTGTGACTGCAGCTCTGCTCCCCAAAAGTATTCATGCCATCCGTACTTAGACCAAACCATAAGTTCCTTGCCTCAACTTCAAAGTCTGGGAAGTCTCTCTCGATTTTTCTCCACTGTGACCCATCAGCAGGGTGTCTCAACTTCACGTCTTTCTTACGGTCTTCTTTGTGCCATCGCAACAACCTGGTATGCTCTTTGTTTCTGAACACGCGTTTCAACCTTGGTATTATAGGAACATACCACATAACCTTAGCAGGAACCCTCTTTCGGAGGGGCTCTCCCTCGACATCACCAGGGTCATCTCGTCTGATCTTATACCGCAATGCATTGCATACCGGGCATTTAACTAAATTCTCATACTCCTTACCGCGGTAGAGGATGCAGTCATTAATGCATGCATGTATCTTTTGCACATCTAATCCTAGAGGACAGAGAGTCTTCTTTGCTTCATAGGTACTCTCGGGAAGTTCGTTATGTTTTGGAAACTTCGGCTTCATTATTTTCAACATCTTTTCAAATGAGGAGTCAGTTAGACCACACTCTGCCTTCCATCGCAGCAATTCCAGTGTGGTACCGAGCTTTGTGCTGCCATCTTCACAATTTGGGTACAATAATTTCTTGTGATCTTCTAACATGCCCTCTAACTTCAACTTCTCATTTTTGGTTTCACGGTCTCGCTTTGCATCAGAAATGACCCTACCAAGTTCATCAGCGGGCTCATCTGATGCCCGTTCTTCACCTCCTTCCTCTTCATTGTCTTCCATTGCAGTATCACTGTATTCACGAAACATATGATGATAGTTGTTATCATCATCTTCTTCTTTACCGTCTTCCATCATAACCCCTCTTTCCCCGTGCTTGGTCCAGCAATTATAGTTGGGCATGAAACCTTTCATAACCAGGTGGCCGCGAATGATTTTCGAGTAAGAGTACTCCTTGTTGTTCCGACATTGAACACATGGACAACGTATAAAACCATTCTCTTTGTTTGTCGTAGCCACATTGATAAATTTATCCACGCCTTTAATGTACCCGGGTATACGCCGGTCACCGTACATCCATTCCCGACCGTTCATCTGCATCATATAAGTAAGTTTATCAAAAACATGACATCATAAATAGTGAAATGAGCAATTCACATCGACACATGCATTGTATCAATGACAGAGAAAAGATAAGATTGCTAACCTCGATCGAGGGAAATAAAGAGGATAAAGCTCAAGTGCGTCTCGGACACCTTCAATATTTTTGTTCTGTGAGAAATTGAACGGGATCATTCACTCAAACATTTCATCAAACACCTTGAATGCATGCATAGGAAAAAAAATAAACTAGCACACCTCTTACACCTTCCACCAAGAAAAAACAGAGGGGAGGCAGAGGGCTAGGACGTCGTATTTATAGAGGGGGGATCATACGTCCCGGTTTGTAACACAAACCGGAACTAAATATGTGTGCCACGCCACGTGGCTGACGCCCAACCTTTAGTCAATACAAACCGGGACGCATGACCCCTTACCAACCGGAACGCATGCCTCCAGCCAGCGAACTTGGGTCCATAAAATAGTGCTATTGACGTGCCCGCTCGAACCGGGACGCGTGCCAGCATTAGTCCCGGTTTGTGGCGCAACCGGGACTAATACTGTTAGGAGGCACGAACGGATAGCCTGTTTTGTACTAGTGCATCAACACCAAATTTAATCTCACATGGAGGATCATGGAACGATGTGCAGGCGCCATGATGCTATTCATTCTCCATTTAATCTCTATAAATCCTCAGAGTACAATATAATATACAGGGATAGACCTAGCTTATTTGTACCCTATTCTATTGAAGTTTACGGTTCTTTACTAAGATCCGTCCAACAAACCACTATTAAATGTGCCATGTTCAAGCCACACCCTTAAAATGCAATAGTCTGATAGCGTATCCATATTATCAGCAAAAATAAATATATTATTGGTTCTTTTAATAGCAAAAGAGGAGACCAAACTGAGCAAATCTACATCCTATCCAATAATATGAGCTGAGAAGATAATGATAAACATAGGCAGTAGACAATGTGCTCATTTTGAATCACAGAAAGCCCAAGTGTTAGAATACATATCCTAGACGTGTTTGTATAGGTGTAGGATATGTATGCGTGCGTATTCCTTGTATATAGTCCGTGTTGTATGCAACCGGGACTCCTTGTAATCCTCATATATAATGAGCAATACAAGGCCACCTAACGTGTGGTTTCCCCTATCTTACATGGCATCAGACACAAACCCTAGCTAGGACCTGCGCCGACGCCGACTTCCGCTGCCTCTCCGAAACCGCCCAACCCTACCCCCTTATTCCCTACCATCGACGCCATGACAACCTTTGATGACGAGCACGACGCCGCTGCTACCAGGCAACACGACATCGACGCAGCCAAGGCGCGCGATGATGCCCTAGCGATCTCGCAGGCCGCCGCCAACAAGGAGATCCCCCTGCCACCACTTTGGTCGCTGCCGGGCAATTCTCCCTCACCTCGTTGCACGCTCAGGTCGTTGGCCTCTCAAGCATCAAGGGGCACGTACCCGTGGAATTTGCGCTCGACACCGGCGTCCATCGCCAGTGGCGCACATTTTTTCGGGCCGCCGTCAGCAAGTACGCGCTCCTCGATCACCTCGACGGCGCCTCTTTGTCCTCTCCAACGCCGGAGTGGAACCTCCTCGACGCCACGGTGGTGTCATGGATCTACGGCTCGGTCTCCTTGCCGATCCTCGACGCCGTCATGACCCCGGGCGAAGATCCTTCCGCCGCCGAGCTTTGGGACGCCATCAACGGCCTCTTCAATGATCACAAGACCAACCGCTAGCTCCTCCTCTCCGCCGAACTCGCCGAAATTAGCATGGGCGACATGACCATGACGGACTATCTGCAGAAGCTCAAGTCCATCGCTGACGGCCTCTCCGATCTCGGATCACCGGTCGACGACGCCAAGCTCGTCATCCACTGCCTCAACGGCCTCAACGGAAAGTACGAGGGCGCCTCCGATCTCATCTCCCTTATGGTCCCTACACTGACCTTCGCCCAGTGCCGCTCCATGCTCCAGCTGCAGGAGATGAAGAAGAAGAGTCATCGCAGCCGCGCTACCGACTCCGCCTTCTACTCCAACAACACAGGCAATGGCCGCGGCAACAGTCGAGGCAAGAAAAAGCAAGCTAAGGAGGATGCTGCCAAGGACGTCGCCCCCGCCAAAACTGAGACGACCTCCGTTGGTGCCGCCCCCGCGGCACCGGCACCTGCGGCGCCGCCTCTCACGTGGCCGTCGCCGCAGTACCCATGGAACGGCGCCATCCAAATGTTGTCGTACGGCTCGGCCGGCTACGCCGGCGCACGTCAGCCCTACTACGCCCCGCGGCCGTCCGCCCCGTCTCATGCGTTTTACACGCAAGGCCCCTACGACGTCGCTCCGCCGCCACTGCCGTCGCCCTATGGCTATGCCCCGTACGACTACAACGGCTATGTGCCGATGGCGACACCAACACCGGCTGCATCATGGGACCAAGCGGCTCTACTTCAGCAATTCCAGACCATGGGCCTGCAGGCGCCTCCCCGCGAGTGGGTCATGGACACCGGCGCGTCATCTCACCTCGCCTCCGATCCCGGTATGCTAACTTCCGTGTCTCCTTCCTTTTCTAATCGTGCTGTTGTTGTCGGTAACGGTTCCACCCTTCCCATCACCACCACCGGACATGCACGTTTTATTTCTCCCAACTTGGATCTTCCCCTTTATCTCCGTAATGTTTTGGTAGCTCCTAATATCATCAAAAATCTCATGTCAGTTCGTCGCTTAACCACCGATAATAATGTTTCCATCGAATTTGACCCGTTTGGTTTTTCTGTGAAGGATCTTCCAACCAAGACTGAGATTCTCAGATCCAATAGTTCGGGTCCCCTCTATTCGGTTCATCCTTCTTCGAGTCTTCCACAAGAACATGTTGTCGTCAATCAATCGCTTTGGCATCGCCATCTTGGGCACCCCGGCCGGCCTGTCATGGAGTCTCTAGTTCGTGCCAAAGTAGTTCCTTTAGAAAATAATAAAGACAAATCTAGTTTATGTCATGCTTGTCAATTAGGCCATCATGTTCGTCTTCCTTTTTACTCGTCTTCTCGTGTAACCACCAAAGTGTTTCAACTTATTCACTGTGACTTGTGGACATCACCCGTTGAGAGTGTTTCTGGTTTCAAGTATTATCTTGTCTGTCTTGATGATTTTACGCAATATGCTTGGGTCTATCCTCTTCGACGTAAATCTGAAGCTTTCTCTCACTTTTCCGCCCTTCACATGCTTGCCCGAACTCAATTTGGTGCGTGTCTCAAATCTATCCAATGTGATAATGGTCGTGAGTTTGATAATTCCCTTCTCCACTCGTTTGCCCAACAAATGGAATAGCACTCTGCTTTTCGTGTCCATATACATTGCAGCAAAACGGGAAAGCTAAACGCATTATTAGAACTCTCAACAATATCACAGGTACTCTTTTGGTACAATCTAGCATGCCACCGCGTTATTGGGTCGAGGCTCTCAACACAGTCGTTGTTCTTCACAATCGGCTACCATCCAAGGCCATAGATAAGCGCGTTCCATTTCGTGCTCTCCATGGTTTTGATCCCTCCTATGCTGATCTTCGTGTTTTTGGTTGCTTGTGCTATCCCAACACCGCCGCAACCGCGCCGCATACGCCGCATAAACTTGCCCCGCACTCTGTCTCCTGCGTGTTCCTTGGGTACCCTTCCAACCATCGTGGATATCGTTGCCTCGGTCGGTCCACTCAGAAGATCATCATCTCTCGACACGTTGTGTTTGATGAGTCCAGCTTTCCGTTCACGTCCACGGGTGTCACGCCGTCTACTCCTGTATCTATGCAACACTATGATTTTTTGCAGGACTTGGTACCGTCGCACCCCCTCGCGACGCCATTCACCGCGCCATGCTCGGATCCGCAGTCCCCCTCGTCGGGTATCTCCGCCGCTGGCGCACGGCAGCCCCAGCCCGCTGCTGCTGCATGGCAGCCTGCCGCGGGCTCCAGGCAGCCTGCCGCGGCTGCCTCCCCTGCCAGGCCCCCGACACCGCCGACGCCCACGACTGCCACGTCGCATGCATCCGCACCGTCGTCTGCCTCGCCATCCGACACGTCTGCTAGGGAGTTATCCTCGCCACGTGCGGCCGCTGCACCGACTCCTCCACCACCGCCGCCACCTCCGGTCCGCCAACCGCGACTTCCGCCTCCACCACCGTCGCATCGCATGCTCACGCGTGCGAAGACCGGAGTGGTGCAGCCTAAGACCATCTTTGATCTTCATGTTGAGGGTATCTCTCCTCTTCTGAAGACGTACCGTGGAGCGCTCAAGGATACGAATTGGCACGCTGCGATGATCGATGAGTACAGTGCACTTCTCTCAAATAACACTTGGGACCTCGTTGATCCACCTCGCAATGCAAATATAGTCACAGGCAAGTGGATTTTTCGTCACAAGTTGAAGTCTGATGGTTCTCTTGATCGATACAAGGCACGGTGGGTCTTGCGAGGATTCACGCAACGTGAAGGTATTGACTTTGATGAAACTTTCAGCCCGGTGGTCAAACCCGCCACAATCCGGACAGTTTTGTCGGTTGCTCTTTCCAGTGATTGGCCTATTCATCAGTTGGACGTCAAGAATGCTTTTCTGAATGGCACACTTGATGAGACAGTATATGCTCGACAGCCCTCGGGTTTTATTGATCCCAATGCTCCTGAGAAGGTGTGCCCCCTAACAGATCTTTGTATGGCTTGAAGCAGGCTTCCCGGGCTTGGTATCAGCGATTTGCCTCGTATATTGCGTCACTTGGGTTCTTGAGTGCCAAGACCGACAGCTCTTTGTTCGTCTATCGCCGTGGTCCTGATATGGCTTATCTCCTGCTCTATGTGGATGACATAATTTTGACTGCGTCTTCATCGACACTGCTGCAGAGTTTAATTGGTTCACTCCGTTCTGAGTTCACTATGACGGATATGGGTGACTTACATTATTTTCTGGACATCTCAGTCAGGCGCACCAAGGATTGTCTCTTTCTATCGCAGGAGAAGTATGCTCTAGAGCTCCTTGAGCGCACGGGCATGTTGTAGTGTAAATCCATCTCCACACCAGTTGATACAGCTTCTAAGCTTGCAGCTTAGTCTAGTGACTTCGTGGCTGATCCTACAGAGTATCGCAGTATTGCAGGAGGTCTCCAATACCTTACTTTCACTCGGCCAGATATCTCCTATGCAGTACAACAGATATGTATTCATATGCATGATCCATGGGTTAATCACTTGCTCCTTGTGAAGCGTGTTCTACGCTACATCCGCGGCACCACTGACTACGGAATCACTTTGTATCGCCGTACATCGAACAAATTGCTGGCCTATTCTGACGTTGACTGGGCAGGTTGTCCAGACACTCGACGGTCTACTTCAGGCTACTGTGTGTTCCTCGGCGCGAATTTGGTGTCTTGGTCGGCTAAGCGGCAACACACTGTTTCTAGATCGAGTGCAGAGGCAGAGTATCGGGCAGTAGCAAATGTGGTACATATCGCTGGTGAGTAATAGATTCTATGATAAGTATCAACCGCCACTTTGGGAGTGATCTTTTAAATGTTGCCAAACTGCGTGGAAACATGCTAATGTTAACCTAAGATACATATCGCTGGTGAGTAATAGATTCTAGAAGCAACACAATAAGTTTGAACATGATGATTTCTCATGGAAGATAGATCCAATGACTGGACTTCTAACCACTATGTGTGGTAAGTGGAATAATTTTGAATTATTAGAAACTGATACAGTGATGGGAAGATGTTGCTTTCCTTCAAAGAAAATGGTATTGCTCGTAGTGATACAGAAAGTTTCATTTATAAGTAATTTCTATGAAGTATAGTACCTTCCAGGAATTTCTATGAGCATTCAGACAAGTTTGTTCAAGAAATCATGAATGTGTATGTATAACTATAAATTTGTAGCATTACCTAAATAATCGAAGGGAGCATGAACAAATCATAACTCTTGTTATAGTTGCTCCCATAGTCTCGTGCAGATTTGTAAGCAAGGTTCAAGAAAAAAGTTGATCCGTCCATACCAACTTGAAATATTAAACTGTAGTTGTACCGACAATTGCACCTAAAACTGGGAATCATGTAAATTTCTGAAATGCAATGAACCATTGTTTTCTATTCCCATAATGTGACAACTAATCGTTCCTAAAATAGGAATCACCTTAAATTTAGAAATGGCATTACCCCTTATTTTCTCTTCCCATAATATGAAAACTAATAGGTGTTTTTACATTACTTTAAATATTTATTTTTGCATGCATTCCTCTGAACAAATTCCCGTTAGCAAGTTTTTTATGGATAATAATGCCTCTGAAATGGCTACACGCAGAAGATGTCCATCGACCATTAACCCTTCACCTAGATATCATGGCAATAATTTTAGAATAAAGTGCATTCGGTTTATGGCAATATGATAGGAGAAGAAACCGAGTAGAAAAAACGGAGCCGGATGGAATGAGCTTAGCGTGGCTAAAGGATGTTATCTTTATGTGATGAGACACCTACTTGTTGACCACTACAACACATGTACACTACAACACATGTAGTCATAGCACCAGCGCTTACACCACCACGCCCTCCTTTGTCTTCTATAGCAATAAGTGCACGGCAAATCAGCAACGCCTTTCCTTGCTCGGAGACCTCATTTATCTCTTGGAAAATCCTGTACATATAATTGACTATAAATCTTAGAAACTATTTGAGAACACAAGTGTTGAAACATGATCTATAAGTTGATTTCAAAAATGACACCATAAAAACAGAGAATCTATATAAAATTCATAGCAACATGGATTTTGAATCTGAAAACTATTATTTGATGCATGTCCCATACAACCTAGCACAATTATATTTTCCCATGAATGCCTCATCTATTTAGCTAGAATATACCAACAGAGAACATGTGTGAGCTACCAAAAGAAAAGATAACAACATGATCAATTTCAGAAAAAAAAAGATGCAATCATAAGAATAATTCAAGTAAACTACCACTAGTGGAAACGAGGGCTTTGGTTGAGCCTGGAAATGGGCTTTACCACCGGTTCTTAACCGGTGTTAAAGGGGGGGCCGTATCAACGTGGCCCGTGCAGAAAAAAGGAGCCCCCCTTTAACACCTGTTCGTGGCACGAACCGGTGTTAAAGGCCCCTACACCAGTGGCCCGCGCAGCCACCCCCCTTTAACACCGGTTCGTGGCTTGAACCGGTGTTAAAGGGAGGGCTATATAAGACACCGCAGCCCACACCCCACTCTTCCATTTTTTCACTATCTCATTTTGGAGCCTAGCAAGAGGGTGTGAAGTGTGCTAGTTTGTGTTTTTTTCGTATGCACAAGAGGTGTTCGGTGAAATGCCCGAGAGCTCAAAATAAGTTTTCTCGTTGCTCTTTCCTTCTCGGTCGAGGTCGGCAACTATCCTTTCATGTGTCATTGATGTACTATATATATAAATGGTGTTCTCCCTATTAATTTTTGATATATACTATATATTAATGCAGATGAACCGGCAATGGATGTACGGTGACCGCCACACTTCCGAGTACATTACGGGCCTCCAAAATTTCATCGTTGTGGCTAATGCAAACCGTGGTCACAATGGTTTTATGTGATGTCCGTGTGTTCACTGTCAGAACAAGAAAGACTACTCAAATACCAAAACCATTCACGCCCACCTGCTTCGATCCGGTTTCATGCCCAGCTATAATTGTTGGACCAAGCACGGAGAAAAAGGGGTTGTGATGGAAGACAACGAAGAAGAAGAGGATGATGACAACTATCATAATATGTATCCTGAATATGATGATACCGCAACGGGGGTAGATAATGAAGATCAAGAGGCAGCAGATGGGCCCGCAGATGACGATCTTGGTCGGGCCATTACTGATGCAAAGGAAGAATGTGAAACTGAAAAGGAGAAGGAGAAGCTGGAGCAGATGTTAAAGGATCACAAAACATTATTGTACCCAACTTGCGAAGATGGCCACAAAAAGCTAGGTACCATAATCGGATTTGCAATGGAAGGCGAGAACGGTGACCGACAAGCATTTTCAAAGTTGTTGGTAAAAATGAAGAATCTTCTTCCAAAAAATAATGAGTTGCCCGATAGTACATACCAAGCAAAGAAGGTTGTCTGCCCTCTAGGATTAGACGTGCATAAGATACATGCCTGCATTAATGACTGCATCCTCTACCACGGTGAGAAGTACGAGAATTTGGATGCATGCCCGGTATGCACTACACTGCGGTATAAGATCAGACGAGACGATCCTGGCGATGTTGAGGGCGAGGCCCCTAGGAAGAAGGTTCCTGCCAAGGTTATGTGGTATGCTCCTATAATACCACGGTTAAAACGTCTCTTTAGAAATAAAGAGCATGTCAAGTTGTTGCGATGGCACATGGAAGACCGTAAGAAAGACGCGATGTTGAGACACCCCGCTGATGGGTCAGAGTGAAGAAAAGTCGAGCGAGAGTACCCGGACTTCGCACGTGACGTGGGGGACTTAAGGTTTGGTCTAAGTACAGATGGCATGAATCCTTTTGGTGAGCAGAGCTGCAGTCACAGCACCTGGCCTGTGACTCTATGTATCTATAACCTTCCTCCTTGGTTGTGTATGAAGAGGAAGTTCATTATGATGCCAGTGCTCATCCAAGGCCCGAGGCAACCCGGCAACGACATTGATGTGTACCTAAGGCCATTAGTTGAAGAACTTCTATAGCTGTGGGCCAAACCAGGTGTACGTATGTGGGATGAGCACAAAGGGGAGCCATTTGACCTACGAGCATTGCTTTTCGTAACCATCAATGATTGGCCTGCTCTTAGTAACATTTCGTAGCATAAACAAGGGATACAATGCATGCACACACTGTTTAGATGAGACTGAAAGTGTATATTTGGATAAATGTAAGAAGATTGTGTACCTAGGGTATCGTCGATTTCTTCCGAACCTGCATCCAGTAAGAAAAAAGGCAAGCATTTCAAACGTCTGGCAGAACCCCGGAGGAAACCTTTCCTCTGTACCGGTGAGGAGGTATTTGGTATGGTCAAGGACCTAGAAGTAATCTTTGGAAAAGGTCCCGGTAGTCTATCTGTTCCGAATGACGATGCCGGACACGCGCCCATGTGGAAGAAGCAATCTATATTTTGGGACCTACCCTATTGGAAAGTCTTAGAGGTCCGCTCTTCAATCGACGTGATGCACGTGACGAAGAATGTTTGCGTTAACCTGCTAGGCTTCTGTAACACCCTCAGAATCGGACCTATGCAAGTTTGAGCAAAATTAGCCAAACCCGCATAGAAACGATTCAAAGGTGCCCACCAGGCACTTTCGTGCGGGTGGAAAACGAAGTAATAACATTACACAACAACCCTCGATGGGACCCACAGAACAGATATATATAACAGCGACTCCATGAGTCAAGAATACAGATATAATATACAAAGATTCAAATCACCTCGAAAACGATAGAGCGTCCAGCTACGGACAAGATGCAAATGGGGCTAAGAGCCCTGAAGAATAACCAATGGCATCCATAACCCTGCCCAAGCGGAAGGGTAACCCGCTAACGACGCCGATCTCAAACCTGCTTAAACAAAAGGGTGCCGACAAGGGCAAAGGAAAAAGAGGAGGCGTCGATCGAGGCCAAGACACGGCGAGGCTAGAATTCGGCCTCGCCTACATAGGTATGGTGGATCAAGCGGCGGCAAGATGCACCGTACAACCTATAGAGACTCGATACAATGGCGGATATCGAGAGGATGAGAATGACCTATCCGGATCCAACTCGAAGCTAGCACCAAACAAACCCATCTGGCGTTTCTCGAGACCAAACGAGGAAGTCAATCGAGGAACTCACACGGTTGGCGCTTTACTTATGCGCTATAGTTGCGGCACTTTACTAGTCGTGTTTAGATAATCGTCACGATAAAATAAGCATGGGCACTTTTAGTTAACCATTCTTGTAGTTGTAACAATTACTAATCAGTGCAGATAGCATGAGATAAACCCAAAACCCAAAGCTTGTTGGTACTTTTATTCAGCCATTCCGTTATAGTTGCAATACTTACTAGTCGATACAATTGTCGCAAGCGACAACCAAACAAGCAATTGTGGGCGTATTAATTAGCCATTCCGTTGTAGTGAAGCTGATTACTAGTCATTATAAGTCAAATTTATAGCAAGAACTTTAGTTATGCTTGTCTATGATCGAGATATCAGGCTCCAAGTCGTCCATATCCGGACACGGCTTTGAAAAGTTTTACCCGGGGGTGCACCAATAGCAACACACGCTCGATCAACCCTAAAACCAAATCAAAACCCAACGAGGCTTTCACGACCGAACAATCACAGGATTCAGAAATATTTCAGGGCCACCCTTGGAGTACACCAACGAAGTAAGCAAGCTTCAGACGGACTCAAGGTTGTGGGGACGGTGTGAACGATGGGAACCCAAACGGCTTGTCGACACCGGAATCGTGCCACTATCCTAAACAGACAGGTGCTATCCGTCGCACAATTTAAATACATAAGTAGCATGGCATAAGTGCAGATCGTAAATAAAACCTCAAACTAGTTTGTGGCCCCAAGAAATAAGAATGAATCAAGCTCGCTCAGGGTCCCATATACCTCCGGATGTGGATAGCGATAAATCAAGGAATGTATCAAGTACTCGGGTCTTCACGGACACAAGTGGCGTGAAACCAAATATTTTCTATCTCCCACCGATGCCTCGCTTATTTCAATTTTAGTTGTTAAACAGAAATTAAAGTGAGCGATAAGTAAAACTAGAATCATCTCCAACATCAACATGCGGCAATACATCATCAATCGTGGCATATGACGACACATCAAGACTCGAAAGCGACTACGACGCCGCAAGTCCAACTATCTACCAAACAACAGGTAATAGGAGGTGTCCAAGGCAATATAGGGCTGCACGGTATATCACAGGTACGGAAACTAAAGAATCGCAACACAGATAGCAAAAGATCAACCGGAGGGGAATAAATACTATAAAAGTAAGATAGGTAGAAAGAGGGAGATGCTCGCCTGAAAAACATTGTCGAAGGGTTCATCCGAGGATCGGGGCGAAGCTCACATCAACTCAACGGCCTTATCCGCGAAGAAGCAAAACACTAGAATAAACACCGGATGCAGTATTTAATACAACGGCAGAAGATCGGCATGATGCATGCATGATGGGTGGCATGGCAAAGGTGCGATGCAATTAGGTCAAATTAAGTGGAACCGGGGTCCGGACAAATAATGAAATGGTTCAAGTTATTTAGAACCCCGCAATTTAAATGTTGTATTAACATGGCAATTAATAGCACCGGGTTCGCTACACACATTTAAATGAGGCCAATATGAGACTAGATTTGCCCGCATATGGGCCCCATATTAATTATTAGGTGAATCGGCAAAAGGCCCCCAAACCACAGACAAGGATGCATGCGAGATGAATGATTAATATGCAACAGTTGTTATTATGTTATGAAATAGGGTTTCGGGAAGGTTCACACATTAGGGGTCTCGACGATCTTGGTCCGGGGGTTCGGGGTCCGGTCTCGGGGTTCGACGGACTTGGGGTTCCGGGGTCGTTCTCGGATATCGGGGGTAGTTCTTGACGCATCCGGGGTCTTCGGGTCATGTTGTCGGTCATGGCGTTCGGGACGAAGCACTTGTCGCAACGGGGTCTCGGTGTCCTCGGATCCGAGAGGAAGAACTTGGCGTGTCTCCCGAAGATCTTGGGGTTCCTCTTGGTTTGCCGATGTCGATCTTGAGGTACCGGCGGGATCGTGAAGCGGCTTGGATCCTCGGATCGAGGATCGGGGTCTTGATGTTCCATGAAGGAGAGCTCGGGTCGTTGGCTCCATGAGGGAACTTGTCTGATGGAGAACTTGGTGTTCAATTCCATGTCCCGTGGCCAAACTTGTGTTCTCGAGACGGCCTTGAGTGGACGAAGTGGATCTTCAAGATCCTTCTCATTGGTACTTGCAAAACAGCTGGCTTCGGGAGGCCGACGATGTTTCACCGAGCGCGGCCACGAGATGCTAACGCATAGCTGGCTAGGACCGGAGACCCGACGAGACAAGCAAGCGAGCGCATACACTTGATCCCAAAACAAACGCACACACAACGGTGTGACGGCAAAGAAACAGGCGGTAGCGCCTTGCCGCAGAGGGTGGTCACCGGGAGGACCGCCCAGCGAGGGGCTCGCGGCAGCACCGGGACGCGAGGAGGTGGCGAGACAGGACCCGACGCGGGCGGGCGGGCTCAGCGGGCGACGGCGGCGAGCCGACGGCTCGGGCGGCGCAGCGAGGGCTGAACTGGCGGGCTGGGGAGGACCGCATGGCAGCTTGGAGGAGGCTAGCGGGCGCGGGCGCGAGGTCGGAGAAGGCGGTGGTGAGGCGAGGTCGCATGGCGGAGGACGCAGCGCTGTCAAGGCAGGGAGGAGCGCTGGGCTGGGAGAGCACGGGTCGGCGTGAGCGGAGCTTGAGGGCGGACGCTGGAGAAGGCGAGGCGGGGCTCGCCCAGGGCGCTGGGAAGGCCGACGGTCGAGGCGAGCTGGCTCGGGCGCGGAGAGGGGACGGCAGGGGAGGAAGCTGGCGGAGACGGAGGCGCGGGGCTGGCGGGCCATGCGGACTGTGTGGCCGGCTCGTGGGAGGTCGCCCGCCAGGAGCGGGTGGGAGGTTGCGTCTGGGGAAAAGGGAAGGAGGCGTGCGGGATGGAGGTTCAGGCTGGTCAGTGGGGCCAGGCTGTCGGCGGGCTGTGGTGGGAGGTTTGGTGTGTGCGTTGTGTGCGTGCGTGAGAGCAGGAAGGTGAGTGGGGTGGAGGAAGAGAGAGGGTGGGGGCTTGGGTGATGTGGCAGGGTTTGATTGGGAAGAGAGGAAAGAGGTGGCGCAAGGAGTGGCTGTGGTGATGTGGATGGGGTGTATGGGTAGGTAGTGGGTAGCTATAGGATTTAGGTAGCTGGCGGGTGGACCGATTGTTGTATACGGGTGGTCGTTCGGGTCGGGTTGGCCTGCTCGATCGCCTACTAAAATAAATAAATATTTTATTTATTTCAAACAAAGTTTTTGCAAACCGATACCGGGCAAACCAAAATAGTCCGGCGACCCGGGTCTTGGCGTTTGAATAAAGATGGGGCGTTTTAGAAAACAAAACGGGCTTTGCGAAATAGTTTTAGCAAACAATGCATGATGATGACGATGCAATGCACAAATTCAACGCGATTTTCTAGTAGTGGTTTTGCGGGATGCCACAGCTTCCTAGGAGTGTATGGGAAGACAAAAGATACACCGGAAGCACGGCAGGACCAGCAACGTCTGAAAGACCCTAATACGCCTATGCATCCTGAGAACGAGAAGGGTAAACGATGCCACTTAACTCCTGCCAGCTACGCTCTTACCAAAGCAGAGAAGGAAATATTTTTTGAATGCCTGAGCAGTATCAAGGTCCGTCGCTTCGTCGAATATAAAGGAAATAATAAATATGGCGTAGAAAAAATTCCAAAACTGAAGTCTCATGATCGCCACGTGATTATGACACAATTGCTTCCGATTGCATTGAGGGGCTTCTACCGAAAATGTTCGAGTACCCATTGTGAAGCTATGTGCATTCCTCAATGCAATATCTCGAAGGTAATCGATCCGAAATCCTACCAGGTTACATGATGTGGCCCAATGTCTTGTCACTTTGAGTTGGTGTTCCCACCATCCTTCTTCAATATTATGACGCATCTCTGGTTCACCTAGTAGAAGAGATTGCCATTCTCGGTCCTGTATTTCTACACAATATGTTCCCCTTTGAGAGGTACATGGGAGTCTTAAAGAAATATGTTCATAACCGTGCTAGGCCAGAAGGAAGCATCTCCAAGGGCTATGTAACAGAGGAGGTTATTGAGTTCTGTGTTGATTTTATTCCTGACCTTAAGGCGATTGGTGTTCCAGAATCACGACATGAGGGGAGACTGCGTGGAAAATGCACCCTAGGATGTAAAGCAATGATATTTAGGGACGGACATTCTCTCAATCAAGCACACTACACGGTTTTACAAATATCTATCTTGGTTGCCCCGTATATCAATGAACACAAGAATTTAATACGCCTCAAACACTTGGGACAGTCTGATGAATGCATTATAAGTGAACACATGGCAAGTTTTGGCGGCTGGCTGCAAAGACTTCTCACGAATAACACCACTGTTGGGGATCAGCTGTACTTGTTGGCCAGGACACCATCTTCGACTGTATGTACTTTCCAAGGGTACGAGATAAATGGGAATACATTTTACACGATAGGCCAAGATAAGAAGAGCACCAACCAAAATAGTGGTATCCGCTTCGATGCAGCAGAAGACAATGGGCAAAAGACCACGTATTATGGGTTCATAGAGGAGATATGGGAACTTGACTATGGACCTAATTTTAAGATCCCCTTGTTTCGATGCAAATGGGTCAAGCTAACAGGAGGAGGGGTTCAGGTAGACAAGAAGTACGGAATGACAACAGTGGATCTCAACAATCTTATGAAGGTAGACAAGAACTTAGACGAACCATTCGTCTTAGCCAATGATGTGGCTCAGGTTTTCTATGTGAAGGACATGTCTACCAAACCAAAAAAACAAAAAAAAAGCAAACAGATACATCACACGATGAGCCAAAGCGTCACATAGTTCTTTCAGGGAAAAGAAACATCGTGGGAGTGGAGGACAAGACAGACATGTTAGAATATTATAATAAGTTTGATGAAATTCCGCCCTTCAGAGTGAAGACTGACCCAACCATCCTGTTAAACGGTGTTGATACTCCATGGTTACGGCCGACGCGATCATAAGATTGACTATATGTATTAATTGAGCCATTTTTGGCACACATATGTATCTCAACATGGAAATCAATGTCATATTTCTTCTGTTAACAGTATATGTATTAAATGAGCCATTTTTCTTCCTTCTATTTCTTCCCGCCATTTTTTCCCGCCATTTTTCTTCCCGCCAGTTCTTCCCTCTAGTTCTTCCCGCCAGTTCTTCACTATATATATATGTAGGGTTGGCCTCCATTGTCATTGCACATATCTAGACTCATATCTGCAACCTCATCACTCTTTCTCATGGATTCCACCGTAGCACTAACCCCCAGGGAGGCGGAGGCGCTTTACTCGAACCATTCTACCGCCGCCTCTTGTGTCCCCTGCCTGGATGCCGGCCGGAGGTGTGCCGTTCCTCCCGCCTCTAGGTGTGGCGATCGGATGGCCATCACGAACCACAACTACTTCGAGCTCACGGAGCGGAGGAATCCCAGATGGCATCCCGACTATTTCCCTACTTGGGAAGCCTTCGTGGATCGGCGTGAGAGGGCGCCGCCAGCACGAGGAGGACGCCCACCTCCTCGAATCGCAACGAGGCCGTCGGCTATGGTGGCGCGGTCGGACTCTCCAGAGCGTCATGGCCTATGACACTGCCGCCGACTCTAACCCCCGTCTGCGCTACCCTCAAGTCCAGCCCACGCGTACTCATCCTTCAAGGTTCAATTACGGCGACCCCGACGACGACAACGATGATGGCGGCGGCGAGTACGATGACTACAGTAGTGTAGGTGTGAGCATGACTGAATCACTCCAACATTCCGAAACAAGTTCGGCCGATTGTTACTTAATCTGGCCATGTATCTTAATTTTTAGTTCTTTTATGTATCTTAATTTTCAGTCGTGTTTTATGCAACTTACTATTAGTTGCATTCTGTATTTTAATTCCAGTTCTATCTCCTTCACAAAATGACCTATCTCATTCGAGGTTTCTTGGCTTTCGGGTCAAATGACCAATGTTATGGATAGAATCAAGGCATAGTTTGTGATAATATGGCCATATTGTGCATACATGTGCATCATGGCATGGCCAACAATATTACAACAGGAAGTTTTCCTTTTTATCGCACCAAAAAGGCATTTTCCATTTTCCGAGCATAAAAACGGACGGTTTTGTGAAGCAACCACCAAATGGCTAATTCAAAAAACCACCACCACATTTTACACAAATACTAGACCACCTTATATGGAAAATGTACCAACAGGGGGATCTGAAACCTTTCCGTCCACCTCTAGTGAAAAAGACAAATTCCTGCCGAATCGGTAGGAAGTGGGTCAGATATGAACTACAGGTACATGATACGATGCTCATGATTTTTTACAAAAATCATTTTTAGGTTCACAATATGCTATTTATCAAAAATCCAATGCAAGTTGAGCGAGGCTTGGCCCCGAGCTAAGAATCTTCATGCCCGTTGTTCGACAAAGTTTGACGATAGTTTAAAACGGGGATAAAAAAATAAAAAAAGATCGAAACAGTGTGAAACCTTCACTTGGTGTTATATTATGTGACATAGTTAGAAGAAAAAATCTCAAACTTGGTATATTGATTATGTCTCAAAACAACCTTCACAAAATGACCTATCTCATTCGAGGTTTCTTGGCTTTCGGGTCAAATGACCAATGTTATGGCTAGAATCAAGGCATAGTTTGTGATAATATGGCCATATTGTGCATACATGTGCATCATGGCATGGAAAACAATGTTGCAAGAGGAAGTTTTCCTTTTTATCGTACCAAAAAGGCATTTTCCATTTTCCGAGCATAAAAAATGGACGATTTTGTGAAGCAACCACCAAATGGCTAATTCAAAAAACCACCAACACATTTTACAAAAATACTAGACCATCTTATATGGACAATGTACCAACAGGGGGATCTGAAACCTTTCCGTCCACCTCTAGTGAAAAAGACAAATTCCTGCCGAATCGGTAGGAAGTGGGTCAGATATGAACTACAGGTACATGATACGATGCTCATGATTTTTTACAAAAATCATTTTTAGGTTCACAATATGCTATTTTATCAAAAATCCAATGCAAGTTGAGCGAGGCTTGGCCCCGAGCTAAGAATCTTCATGCCCGTTGTTCGACAAAGTTTGACGATAGTTTAAAACGGGAATAAAAAAATAAAAAAAGATCGAAACAGTGCGAAACCTTCGCGTGGTGTTATATTATGTGACATAGTTAGAAGGAAAAATCTCAAACTTGTTATATTGATTATGTCTCAAAAAAACCTTCACAAAATGACCTATCTCATTCGAGGTTTCTTGGCTTTCGGGTCAAATGACCAATGTTATGGCTAGAATCAAGGCATAGTTTGTGATAATATGGCCATATTGTGCATACATGTGCATCATGGCATGGCAAACAATGTTGCAAGAGGAAGTTTTCCTTTTTATTGCACCAAAAAGGTATTTTCCATTTTCCGAGCATAAAAAATGGACGGTTTTGTGAAGCAACCACCAAATGGATAATTCAAAAAACCACCACCACATTTTACACAAATACTAGACCACCTTATATAGACAATGTACCAACATGGGGATCTGAAACCTTTCCGTCCACCTCTGGTGAAAAAGACAAATTCCTGCCGAATCGGTAGGAAGTGGGTCAGATATGAACTACAGGTACATGATACGATGCTCATGATTTTTTACAAAAATCATTTTTAGGTTCACAATATGCTATTTTATAAAAAATCCAATGCAAGTTGAGCGAGGCTTTGTCAGATTCAAGTGTATACAAAAGATGCGGCATTTAAATATCCAATCAATTCAAAAATGTTAATACAAAATAAAATATGATTTGATCTAATAAAATAGGGTTAGATTCCTTTTTAGATGCTTAATATTTCTTATGTTCAAAGTTTTAGGATTTCACAATTTATTTTTGTTTGAATTGAATAATCAAAATTTATATGTAAGTGTTTTAATCATTTTGAAAATTTTCATCTAAAGTAAATATAAAATGTTTTTACATGAATGGATATATATTATTTTTCTAAAAATTATGATATATTATTCATATTTTTCTGAGTTTAAATGAATAAGATATGAATTTTCTAAATTCATATCCTATTTTTTGAATTATAAATGCCCCCACCCCTTTAATGCATGAAATAATGTTTCTTTAACACCGGTTCCACCAGAACCGGTGTTAAAGGGGCGATTATTTCATTTCATCAAGACACCCGTTAACACGGTTCCAGCCAGAACCGTGTTAAAGCGCGATTATTTCTTCACAGATTCTTTAACACCGGTTCGTGCTCGAACCGTGTTAAAGGGACGCAACAATTACCCCTTTAACACCGGTTCGTGGCTAGAACCGTGTTAAAGGTTATAACGCAGCCTTCCTTCCTCTCTTCCCAGCTGATCGACGAACAGAACGAAAGCAGAGCTCGCCGTCGCCGCCCACGCATGTCGCCATCGCCGCCTCGCCGCCGGCCGCGCTGCTCGCCATCGCCCGCCCCCGCCCGCCGCCGCTTCCACGCCTTCGCCACCATCGCCGTCCGTCGCCCTCGCGCCGCCCGACGCCGCTCATCGCCGCCACTGCCGCCGCTTGCCGCACGCCGACGCCCCCGCACCTGCTTCAAGGCCGCCGCCGCTCCCACTGCAGCCACGCCGCCACCGCCTGCTATTGGCCGCCCGTAGGTTAGTATTAGTTTAGTATTTTATTTAGTTAGTTTTTGGGTTAGTTTAGTGTTAATTAGTTAGTGTTAGTTAATTATTAGCAGTTTAGTGTATTAGTTAGTATCTTTTTTAGTAGTTAATTAGTTAGTATTAGTTTAGTATCTTTTTTTGCGTTAGTTTAGTGTTAATTATTAGTACTTAGTTAGTATTGTATTTAGTTAATTAGTTAGTATTAGTTTAGGGTTATTTAGTGTAGTTTAGTGTATTTAGTTTAGGGTTATTTAGTGTATTTTAGTGTCAGTATTAGTTTAGGGTCGTCGCCTCGCTGCTCTGCAAGCGCCGTCGCTGGCCGTCGTCGTTAACGTCGCTCCGGTGACGCCTAGGTAGTGGCGCCACCCGTTTTAGGTAGGTTGCATCACGCTGAGGCGAACCCGCTACCTCGCACGCCCTAGGTCGCTCTCCAGCGCCGCCGGCCACCGCCGTCTAGAGCATCCTCCGGTGAGCCCGCGTGGCGCCTGTGTGGCTGTGACGTGGCCACGGTCCCACGCGTCAGCATCCTCCGGTGAGCATCCTCCGATGAACCCTCTCATATGCATCCGGGATTTCTCCGAATTAGGGTTTGGACCCCTTAGAACTCGTTTAAAATGATCAAGCATCCTTAGGGTTTTAATTTCATTTGTGTATTTTTGTATGAATAATATGTATATTTATGTATGAATCTAAGTCCACTTGAATGTTTACTCTCTTACTCTAGATAATATTATTGTTTTAGAAACTATGGATCCACTTAGTAGAAACCTTGAAGATGAAGAAATAATGGAGAACATGATCCACGAGGACACCTCACAATATCTGAACTTGGAGGGACATGATGACACCTCAAGTAGTCATGGAGAAGATGACGACTCCGGTGAACGCACTTTAGTGATTACAAAGTCTGTCGAGGTATATGCATGGATTAATCCTCTGCTGACTTGCACCGATTGATTTGTATATATGTACATGTATTAATTAACGCTTATTTCTTCTTTTAGCCCTCTGGATCGACCAGCCAGCAACAATCTTCTTCTACGAAAAAGAGCAAGCGAGGCGCGAGCCATCGGTTGAAATATCGTGCAAAGTTCAATATCGAAGCAGTCCGTGTTGATGGCAGGCCGATGGAGCCCAAGAAGGCCGCAGACAAATTTGTACGTCAGGCTGGAGTTCTTGTTAGGGACCAAATCCCAATCATAATTGAATATTGGAATAAGCCAAAGAAGGGTGACGGTACCTTTGTCGATGAAAGATCCAAAGAAACGCTTTGAAATTCGCTGTTGGTAAATTTCACCCTTCCGCCAGAGGAGGATGAAAACAAACCGGTTATAAAGGAAAAGGTCAAAGAGTGGACTCTAAAGAAGATGGCTGACGCTTTCCGCAACTGGAAGACAAAATTGAACAAATTTTTCAAAGCTCGCGAGACTCCAGATTTCGAAGACGCATATTATGCGAAGATAAGACCTCACTGACCCGAATTTGTGGCATATAAGGAAGGTGCTATAGCTAAAAACAGGTCAGAAACCAATACGCTAAATGCCCAGAAGAAGGAATATCACCAGAGGACGGGGTTAGGTGGCTACATATCTCAGAGGCCTAAGTGGGAGGAAGCTGAGAAGGCCCTGCGCGCTAGAGGGATCACACCCGAGACAGATGGGTGGGACCTACGTGAAAAGACTTGGTTCTACGGAATCGGGGCAAGGTTGAACCCAGAAACAGGATTGTGTATCTTCCCAACCCTCCTTGCCAAACCCGTCACTGAACTCATCACGGCATATGAGGAAACAGCCGCCAGGACCTTCCATCCCGACAGAGAGAATGACCAGCTCACACGCGCCATCGGTAAAAAAGAACACCCTCGACATGCACGAGGCACAGGGGGTATGACGTGGAAGGATGGGTTTGCCGAGTGGGACGACTCTTACAGATGGCACGACAGAAAATAAAAAGAGCGTACAGAGCGGATGACACAGATGGAACATACACTTGTGGCGCTGCAGGTGCAAGCGAATGCACAACAGAGCCATCAAACTACCGGCCCATCTCAGCGGCACGAAGAGCCTACATTGGAAGCTGCCGGTGGCCTAGACTCACATGGAAAAGCGTGGTTTCCACGGAGAACGCAGCCCACGCTTGAAATGGCGGGTCCTCGATACCCGTGGATGAGATCACGGAGAGCGAACACGCTGAGCTGCATGTGAGATTAATGGGCTTATCCATTAAGGTGGTCACGGCTATGCCTTACCTCGTAGCTGGTGGAACTTACCACCCGACCAATTCCGATGGCTATGCTATTGTCGGGTGGATGGGGTTGTGAAGGAATATGAGGAAGCACGGCTTGACCATGCTACAGGTGAAGGGAAACTCAACTCAAATTTGCGTGAAAACAACCATTTTTGGAAGAAGGAACACATCGTGCTTCCAAATTGAGGCCACTGGCACCCCGCCGTCTCCGCAGCGGGCACAGCCCCGAGCCGCTTCAGCCATCTCTCTGCTGCAGCCATCTCGGCGCTTGACCATCTCTGCTGACAGCCCATCTCCGGCTTCAGCCATCTCTGCTGGCAGCCATCTCCCAAGCTACCATCTCTGTGGCAGCCATCTCCGTCAAGGCCCATCTCCTTAGCGTAAGCGGAAGAGCACTGCCACGAAGAGCATCACTAGCATTGCCACAAAGAAATGCGCATGAAACCGTACGCCAAAGAGTTCAAAAAACTACGTCCCGTAGCCTTCCGCCAAGCCATTGCCGGTTTTACCGTGGAAACGCAACGACGAGGAGACCAATAGGATCTTGGAAGAAGAGGTCAAGAAATTATTTGTACCTAGACGGGCCGAGCCAAAGGAGAAAATAGATCCGGAGGTGGTGGAGAAATTTTACAAAAATCTTTTGAAACCTGAAACCCCACTTGTGCCGAACTACGAGCGCCAGATTTTGAAGGGGGATGCAAGGCGCCGTAGGGAGACTGAAAGTAGCAGTCGTCGCACCCTGTAACAGTTCCCATGCTTGGAGAGCTGGAAAACCAATCATGCGCCCCGCTCCAAGTGTTCGACACACGGGACGCTTCTCCCGTAAATGATTACGAGGCAGAGCTACAAAAAAAGGCCAATAAGATGGGGATGACTTACATTGCATACTTGAACATCATGGGAGACAACTTGCCCAAAGGCGATGCCAACCCCATACAGCCATGGAAGTATGGGAAGAATCTCGTCAAGAAAGAGGAGCTCAAGAATCTACCAACAAAGATGCGAAGATTGCACAAGTGGTACCTTGATTTCTGCAAGACGAGAAAGGAAGAATGGATCACAGCGCATATAAGAGATCAAATTTTCTTGTGCGGAGACGACGAGATCGACTTCAACATTTAAGACTTGCATTTTCTATTCAATCAGAAGGAACTCGACAAAGCTGCCATCAGCCTTTATTGTGTGTAAGTACTATTTCTGTAATTTCTATCTCATCTCATTCACTTCATTAATTGCATGTATATATATATATGCTCACCATATATGTATATACTATTATGCAGGAAAAATGTTATGGAATGCATGAAAGGAGGCCATTTTGACATTGGGTTCGTTGACCCAAATAGAGTTCATGAAGAAGTGGTAAGAATCAAACCCGGGCAAACAGAAGATTATTTGCTAAGGTCTTTACTGAGACAACAAACCAAAAGGGAAATACTATTGCCTTACAACTTCTCGCGAGTACTGTTACCCTCTCTTGTACATATTTTGTTTCGGCTTACTATGTTAAGTTTAACTGATGATTAGTTATGCGTGCGTAGGTTCCACTTTATTCTGCTAGTCATTTAACCTGACTTTTCTTGTCATGGACTCGTTACGAAAAGAAAAAGAGCTATGGACAGACTTTAGAGAGATGCTCCAAAGGTAATTTCAATCATATTATCGCACTAGATCGGCAACTTTCGTGACAACAAGTAATTAATTACTCCTTTATCCATTTTCTTTGCCGGACAGGGTTTGGAAAAGGTTCACGGGCAGGGCCGTGGGTGAATGGTCAGAAGAACTAAAATTTGTAGACCAAAATGTAAGTAATACTAGCTAGCTAGGTCTGCGTATCTTTTTGATTCTGCTTCCAATTCCATTATATCATGCTTTATTGATTATTATTTTGATTGAACTCTCTATTCTCGTAAAGTGCGCGCATCAGGGACACGGCAATAACTTATGTGGGTACTATGTTTGCGAGTTCATTCGCAACACAATATGTGCGACGGGCCAAGCCGCACTAGAACAACTTAGAGTAAGTAAACAAAGTACACAACATTATTTTATTACCATCAATTGTGTTGAGTTTTATTCTTATATATATATTGACCCCATTCTTCATATATATTCAGATCGAACGGATGCGGGACCAACTCCTACCATTTGACCGCATACGAGCCATTCAAGAGGAATTGGTGGGGTTCATACTTGATGAGGTCGTCACGCCTGGCGGAGAACTCTTTAGATATCCATCAAAATGAACGTTGTATATATGCTTGAACGTGTTTGTCTTGTACTTGATGCTTCAACGTTTATGGAGAATACCACACAATGACGATGTTGTGTATAATAATAGTTGCTTAATTATTCATGTACTAGGGGGGCCTCTAACTCCTGTTGAGGGGGAATCGATCGGGAGCGGTATACACATACATCGTCATCGGTATATATGCTTGAACATGTTAGGGGGGGCCCTCTAACACCGAACCCTCAACGGCGGTTCTACAACCACTGTTAGAGGGCCTTATGAACCGGTGTTAGAGGGGTACGTGTGCACTAGTGTACCATGGATCATACCCAATATATAAACACAAGATTCACCTAAGGCAAAACAAATTTCGACCTCTGAAAGAAACTGACAAGGATGAGCACTCCTTGCAGGCACAACCCCAGCTTGTACAATAAATGCAGACAAGGCGAGGCGTTACACGCCAAGGGAACTACATCAGGAACTCGGACGAAGATGGGAAGGCCAGGAGCACCTGTGAAAAAGAGAAGTGAGGCAGCAGTGTAAGAAGTTCAAACACGAACTTTATGGTGGGAATGGACACCTCGAGGCAAAGAACTGAAAGCAACCTGTATAGTCTTCTATATAAACCAGTGGAGCACAATAATCTTGACAGTCAGCAAAATTAGTTCCACTGAGTCATAATATATTTTAATTGTGTGGAGTAAAGCCCAACTATGCCGACACTATATTTCAATGACAATTTCTGGAAAGAAATAACTCTAATCCATTAGCAGGTGCCAATAAGAAATTAAGTAACCTGCTTTTCACAGGCTAACACAACAGGAAAATCTATTGCCCACTTGCTTCATATGTCGATCATATCAAGGCCAAGAGAACCAACTTCGAGCAGATAAACCTAGATGGCAGAAACAAAACATGAAACAGTTTGATTTGTTTTTCATGAACATGTACAACAAGACACAAACTAAAGCATGATAGAAAATGAACTTTCATTGCATGGGTTGCCGCAAATTTCAAACCCATCCAAGATCTCTCTGTAATATCTGAAAAGAAAGTAAACCTCTATCGTCATAAGAACCTGAAAAATATCTCATATATGGTCGTCTGACCGCTGGTATATTTCTAAACTTTGAATACAAGGGTAAACTTTGAATACAATGGTATTATAAGTCAGGTTTAACCAACACCAAAGGCAAAAATTATGAACATTGCAGAAAAAATACTGAAAATACACATATAAGATGAAGATTTTACCTTGTTAAGGAATGGAATTCTATAAAAACCACAGTGTTGTATATAAAGTAAGACCTATAAAAGCAGAGGACTAAAGTGTCACAATTTGTATACAGAGAAGTGGTTAAGTAACTAAATAAAAAAAATTATATATACTTCTGAGTTACAGGCTTACTGAATCTCTAAGTTACAAGCAGCTATGTGAGCATACCTGAAGTTATAACATGAATTGATATTACCCAATAGCAGATCAATAACTTGAAAGAATATTGGAGGATATAATACATCATCGTGATGAAAGAGGCAGCAAGGATAACAACGGTGTTCCATGCAATATAAGAGATGCAAAATGAGAGGACTGAAGTGTCACAATTTGTACACAAAGAAGTAGTTAAAGTAACTGAATGTAAAATGTATGTGTGTGTGTACGTCTAAGTTACAGGCTTACTGAGTCTCTCAGTTACAGGCAACTGTATGGACATACCTGAAGTTATATCCTGAATAGATATTACCCAATGTCATAATGGAACACTAAGCCTTGTAAGAAATTATACAGTTCTAGAAATTACTAAGATCAATAGTATGAAGGAATAGTGCAGGGTATAATAGATCAGTGTTGCCGACATAATCCATTGGTACCACATATGTCAAATTCTATTGCAACTCCAGAAACTCTACCAAAGACTACATAGTCTATTGCAGTAGCAGATTAGCTACATTGTTGGTAGTACAGATTATTGCAGATCGTAGTAAATACTAAGCATCAAAGTAGTTTACAGAAAGTGAGTCATAAATAATATCATCAAACACCAATATGATCAGAAGTATCCAATCTTTGTTATCCATATGCTTTGACATACCTTTGAGAAAGGCTCTTTGCATGACTGGAAAAAGCAGAATATATTAGTTAATTGTAGAGAAGACTGAAATAATGAATTTAGCTACTGATCAATGAAGATGAGAAGATGAGAAAAAATGATGAAGTTGTCTCATCTGTTTTCCTTAACTTTTCCTGTGGGTAGTTGTAGAGAAGACTGAAATCAAATGCAAACAAAATGGAAAGATCCTAGGTAAGCATACCGACAATATCTTCCAAATCAGGTTGTTCTATGTACACGATCGGCCGATTATTTGGAATCATATAGCATAAAAAGGAGGAATTTGGAAGCGTTCCTCTAAAAAATGTGAAGGTGAATATGGATTGTTCAACCTATTTGTTCTCCGAAGTTTCCATCCAAAATGATAAATCAAAGTAGGTACAGAGAATTAAGAATGCGACAAATGGATGTAAAAGTAACTGAAGCAATGAAATTGGGAGCATACAGACCAGAATGAGCAGATTCGATAGGCAAGTAATTTGAGGCAAGTGCATACAGATTAGTGCCAAAACAAAAAGCAAAAGGCAGCATACCTCCGTGTCATGACATACTTTTAACACTACATATTCAGGCATATTTTTACATGTATCTAACGTGAACAGCAAATCAACCGGACATCCTTTGTTGGTTATTGAAGCTTCAGAACATTCATGAAATAGGAAACTTAAGTACATGAAGACCAAATCAAGTACAAAAAGATTGAGGAGAAAAAAAAACCCGAAATTGCTTTCTTGCTGCAACAGATTATATGTTGAAATAGAATATGCTTCTTATCTATTCTATTATATACTAAAAGCAATATAAGATGTGTTTCGAGACACCAGGTTAATCCATATCATCTAAATTATATTAACCATTAGATTCTCAAAAAAGACTATGATTTAATTAGCTTTACGTACAACGCAACTCCAACATGTCACGACTCCTCTCGTATAAAAACGTACAACGCAACTCCAAAATGTCACGGGTCCTCTCATATTATTTTAAGGCTTATAAGCCTGGTTACGTACCCGGCTGCTGGTGAGGGACTCTGCTAGTGATCCTTTAGTAACCGACGCAGCGATTCTACATGGTTGTGGGCGTTCCTGGCTTATCCAACGGTCCACAATATTTCAAGATTCGCACATGTCTTTTTTACATCTACAACCTGGACTTAGTACACAATCCCACCCCTATGGGGACGAAGGTGGACATGTACACCAGGATTCTATCCCGCACGACCGCACCTCACCAGAACGCTCCACGCCTCCACCCTCTCCGTCCCGTCTTGTCCCCCTCTTCATCCACTTCCTGGTCAAGACATGCTGCTTCCTCCCCTACCTGGCGGTTCGGCCGGCGACTCCATGGATCCGCACAGGACGGCGGCCGGCGACGCCATGGATCCGCACAGGACGGCGGCCGACGACGCCATGGATCCGTGCATGATGGCGCAGTCCTCTTCTCCTTCTCCGATCTGGGCTTGGAGGAAACGGATCTGGGCTTGTAGGTCCTGGATCCGTGGCCACCCCTAGATGCGTTGTTTGTTTTTGCTTCTTGAAGACAACTTATTATTTATTCTTATTTCTATCTGGAGATCCGTTTTTTTGTTGAGTTCGTTCTTGGATGAGTACATGTATATTGGATTCCAAAAAAATCTGTTTATATTGGTTGGATTGTTGTATCCGAAAAGTTTCTAATCCGAAACTCAGAGCAAAGAATGCACTAGCTAGCGTTGTCATGGCTCTCAAGCGAGATGCTCCAGGATCTACGATCTGAAACAATAAATTGGTTACTAGAATTTTTATCGGAATAAATTGTTTCCTTGGAAAAAATCTGGTCCAAAACGAACATGAACTTTATTGATCCAAAACGAACTTGATTTTGTTGTGAAAAAGAATTTTGTCATGCTCCAAAACGAACATGAACTTTACTGATCCAAAACGAACTTGATTTTGTTGTGAAAAAGAATTTTGTCATGCTCCAAAAACTGTTAAACCAAACAATGAGGAATTGTCGACGCCCGATTTTGGTAATGGGAACGAGTAGTAGCATAGGGATCTCAGAGTAAATAGTCGACAGATTATAGGGTTTTCTGGTACCAAACAGAAAAATATACCAGAGGGGGTCTTTGCAATATACACTGCTGGTTGCACAGATCGTGATGCATAAATGGACGCTCAGGATAAGCCCGGAACCCCCACATATATGTAGAGTATGATTTTCGTTTAGTAACCGATTCGATAATTAACACGGAGCATCTTGGTACGTCCGATTCGGCTGGTGGGATGACCTTTTTCTACCACCGCGTCCATTGGTTTCATTGTTTCCACTGACCACACTTAGTACTGTCCCCACGGTACAGTGGTAGAAGTCACCGTGAGTCAGGGGTAAATCTCATGCCCTCTTCATATCTAGCTGCGATTTGACGCCGCCACCGCCTCGCTTCTAACGCCGACCGGCGAGGATCGTTGTTCTTTGACCTTCGTGTGCCTCTCCGTCCCTGCCTCGGGCAGATCCCTCCTCCTGCACCACCCCGCTCGGCGCCGCCCATCCCGTCGGGTTCTACATCGAATTTGCCGGTGCCAGACCATCAATCGTGAGCGATCCCTTCGCCCGGAAACCATGGAGGTATTCTTCCCTGCACCTTATTTGCAGGTACGCAACATCCATTATTCCTCTCAGATCTCTTCTACTCATCCCATCCTGCTCTAGATCTTGCTTCATCGTCGCCTACTCGGAAGGGCGCCAGACGCGCAAGAATCGATGTGGAAGCAGGCGTGTGTGGGTGTTCCTTCAGCCCCATCCCTTCCCTTCAACCACTAGCGCAGTATTCCATGTCTTAGGTTCACTGACGGTAGTGGATGCCTCTAGACAAGCAACGATGGAGGGACCCTTCCGATCAAGTTATCCTCTAGACAGAGTTCGCATCCGGAGATGTTCCCATGGATCTGGGAGCCCCCGACTGAATCTGCCATGTGTGCAGCCATTGAACATGCACCGGTGATAATCCCCTCATCCCTTTCTTTCTTTCTTGATTTGAAGCAGATTAGATTTATCCTTTTCTGCTAGCAATTGATGAAACTTTTCCTCTCTTGCTTTACGTTAAGTACATGACCAAGACCAATGATGCTTTAAATGTGGTACACCATCAATAATGTTTCATACTGTAACGTAGACACATATTAAAAAGAAAACTTGCCTTTTTTTTCGTTTTCTTATTTTCTATGCCAGAACAGGTACTATTTTCTTACGGAATTGCTAATTCTCAGCTAGCTGAGAGTTAGCTTAGGGCTCAGCTAACTGCTACACCGTCAGATCAGAATTTCATAAAATTCATTGTTTTGGCAGATTGAACGCTCATCGGCCTGTTATGTTCAGCTTGTACGATGGTGGGCCTGATGTAGTCACATTGTTTTGGGCTTTTTTTTATCTAGTTGGGTTGTACGTGGCCAGGTGGGGCTGTTTTTATGGTTGTTGTTGACTCTCTCTCCTCACGAGATGTCTGGTTGCTTGTGAAAGCGAGTGTGGCAGCTGTGAAGACGTTAGGCCATCTGTTTGTGCTCTTGTTCTTCGGCATTCAGTTGTTGGTCTCCAGCGTTCGTATCTCTATTTTTGTGTTTTATTGCTGGTTTTTTCTCAAAGTCTCTCATGCTGGCAGTGCTTTTTTTGTTTGTTAGCATTAAATAATTAAATGAAAGTAGGATGTTCTTTTCTTGTCAATTTGAGAAAAAGGGGGAGGTGAACGAGGACTTTGTTTGATCCACTTTGAGTTGCCGTGATATGCAACATTCATGTAAGTTCGTTGCAAGTAAGGTGTAATTGGGTTTTTAGTTGCAAGTGGGACTGCAACTGAGATTTTCCCGGTTATAAATGAGATTGTAATTGATCTTGTTTTTAAGTTGCAACTAATATTTTATCTATGACTATGGGATTGCTAATTCTGTTTGTAACCGTCCGATCTTTAAGCGTTACGATTTAGATTTTGCTAATTCTCTTTGCAACCGTCAGATGTGTGCGAAGATTCATGCGTCTAGGAATTTTCTGGGCAAGGGCAGCCTAATGGGCTCTAATGGGTAACTAATTGGCCTATTTTTTGTCTGGTAGGTGTATGCATGCTAGGCCTTGTCCCATTTCCATATGTGCTTTTGGTTTTTTTATGAGGCAATTTGATTTTTGTCATTGTGGGATTGTGTGTCTGTGTTTTAGTTTTTGTTTTTTTGTGTATATTCATGTAAAGCCATATAAAAATATATAATGGCCCGCAGGGTTTGGGGCTTCTCAGCCTCCGACGTCTAAATGAACTGTGTATGCACAGTAACGTTCATGAACAGTGCTGCCGAGTATATATACCGTTAGATTTCGATCCAGTGGCTCTGTGCTATAACGTCTACCCCACTAAATTTTTTTCACCCAACAGTAATTTTTTGACCCATTTCGCCGCCGCCATTTTTTGACTGTAGTTAGCTTAGGCCTATTGCGATGTTTTTAGCTCTTTTTAATTTCGTGTCTTTCTATTTTTTTATTTCTCCGTTTTCTGATGTAATTACAACGCGCCTTCTTAACAGTAATTGATGGTAATCTTTGGCTCGTTTGCCCGTTGTCATTTTTCGACGGTAGTTAGCCTACGTCAATGACAATATTTTTTTTAGCTCTTTTTAACTTTGGTCTATTTTTATTTTTTGTTTTCTTACGTAATTACGACGCACCTTCTCAAGCGCAACTTTCCAATGGTGATTCCGACACAACTTTCTGGCCATACGTTTTTGGTAAAAGTTATCGTACGGTTATTCTTCGACGCACTTTTCTGCCGTTAATTTTCGACAATGGTTACAATAGTAGCCTACTTCGAGGGCTTCAGCTCATTTTTTACTACCTGACGGTAATTTTTCATGAAACACCTTTTTGGCCATAATTTCCTGATAATAGTAACCTATTTCTAGGTAGTATTTGTTTAACTCATTATTCTTAATTTTCTGCCATATTTTCCTAGATGTGTTCCCTAAGGTATATTCGACGTGCAGACTCCCTCGCCAGTAATTTCTGGTCGTGGATTTTCAACTTGACAGTGGTAATTCGAGAGTGATCCTTCATCGGCTCGCTATTATGATGCTCAGTGTGTCTCTTCGGTCTCAATTGTAATTTCCTGATGGTAATCGTTCCAGAAAAATTATTCCGCAAGTTTTACGTTGATATATTTCATGCATATTTTCCAACGGTACACAAAAAATTAACAACACGAGTTAACGATACGGGCGCGGCGTGTCGCCGCCGCCGAGTTGCCTAGTTTATTTTCTATTTTGTGTGGGTCTTAGCGGTGTTATAACTGAGATTTGTATTAGTTACAAGTGGTGTTGCGACTGATTTTTTTAAGTTTGAAATGGGGTTGCAACTAAGTTTTTTTTGTAATTACAAGTGAAGTTGCAACTGAGATTTCTTGAGTTGCAAGTGGGGTCTTAGTGAGGTTTTCTCTAGTTGCAACTTGAGTTATAACTCATATTTTCTTGAGTTGCAAGTGAGGTTGCAACTGAGATTTTTTTCAGTTGCAAATGAAATTGCAGCTGAGATTTCTTGAGTTGCAAATGGGGTCTTATTGAGGTTTTGTCTAGTTGCAACTTGAGTTGTAACTCATATCTTCTTGAGTTGCAAATAAGGTTGCAACTGGGATTTTTTTCAATTGCAAGTGAAATTGCAACTGAGCTTTCTTGAGTTGCATGTGGGGTCTTAGTGAGGTTTTCTCTAGTTGCAACTTGAGTTGTAATTCATATTTCTTGAGTTGCAAGCGAAGTTGCAATTGAGATTTTTTTTTTCAATTGTAAGTGAAGTTGCAACTGAGGTTTCTTGAGTTGCAAGTGGGATCTTAGTTAGGTTTTCTCTAGTTGCAACTTGAGTTGTAACTCATATTTTTTTAAGTTGCAAGTGAGGTTGCAACTGAGAATTTTTCCAAGTGGGGTTGTAACTAAATTTGCTAGTTGCAACTACGGTTGCACCTGTGATTTGTCAATTGCAAATGAGGTTGCAACTAAGATTTTCTTGTTCAAGTTGTTATGATGCAAGTTGTGAGACGAGTGCATTTTAACTAATTTCTCCGTCTCAAATTAGATGTCATGAATTTGTCTGAAATCACGTGTACATATGCACTAAAACGTGTATAGACAAATATGTGACAAATAATTTGTCAAGACCGAGCATTAGCAGAACATTTTTTAATTTATTTGGAGCTAGAGCGGGACGATTTTTCCCTTCCAAAAGCAAAGGAAGCATTGCCTGCAAAACCTGTATGAACAGTGCAAACCGAAAAAATGGGCAAAGGAACAGAAACGTATTAAATGATATCTGAAGACCACTTGAGAGTCTACACGTTTTCTGGTTTCTCTTCTTACTGGAAGAAGCCTGCGTCGGGCCAGCCGGATGCGTGCATACGTGCTACAGCAATCTCTGTCAGGGACAGTGCGAAATAACATATGATGGAAGGTCGCGTGTGGAGCGGACGGAGCTGACGTCACTTGACTGTGACTTAGGCTAATTCTCAGTCAGCTGAGAATTAGAGAGACTCATTTTCTTACTCCTGATAAAAAATTAAGTAATACTATTTGCTTTTTTAACTGTTCCTAATTTTGTTCATGGATTGAATGGTCTTAACAAACACATCTGTTGATGATTTGATAAGTAAGAAAGTAGGGTAAATCTTTTTTTTTTTCACTAGCAGGTCGTGGATGTGAACTCTGCTAAAGCTTTAGTCTTTCTAATTGTTGATTACGCCAAAAAGGACAACTCCTATCTAGCAGGGATAAGAGAACATATATTTTCTGGGAAGATCCTTGCTTGTGGCAAGAAATGCCGCACCTTCAGCTATATGCAATGCATGCTAAGGTAACTACATGTGCAGTACAATTTGTGTTCTAGCATCGACTATGTTACCATATATTTTAGTCTACTAGCAGTTCGGAACCATAGGTTATATAAAAACATCAGGAGAGGCAAAAACGCACGTTTGCATGCTTTATATATCTATCTTCCCATGTTAATGTTATTTCCAGTTCAGTTTTCAGTGAAATTTGGAATTATTAAGATGTATGATTCATTGCCTGAGTTAGATTCTTAAGGAAAGATCACAACTTCAGTTCAGGAGCATGTTAGAGAGGCGCTAAATGAAATCCAATATTATTATTTTTTGACCTCTAGAATCGATATAAGTTGTAAGGTTTGACTTGTTTACCGAGATTGATTGCGACAATCATCATTTCAGTTCACAGATGTGCGGGGAAGTATTAATAGTTATCTATGTATATGATTTCTCCTACACTGCAATCTGCTATATAATTGAAGTTACAATATCTTAGAAACGATTATTTTTCTTCATAATATTCATCCAAGTAGCTTTGTTATTTCTACCATGACAGATTGAATTATCCTTTGTTGTGAATTATTCTTAGTTCCGTGCAAATATATGAAGTGCATTTTCACGTTAGACTGCTTTTGTCTTCGGTAATTGTCTGCAATGTGGCAACCTAGGCATCATGTGTGGCGCCCCGCAAAACCACTACTAGAAAATCGCGTTGTTTTTGTGCATTGCATCATCATGACCGCATGCTCATGTCATCTTGCCACATTGCACTTGAGCATCGCATCATCTTGCATTTGTTTGTATAAAACTATTTTTGAAAAAACCTGTTTTTGTTTTCTAAACGCCCCGTCTTTATTCAAACACAAAACCCGGGTCTCCGGATTATTTTGTTTCGTCTATCAATGGATTTCAAAAGCCCATTTTAAATATTAAAATATTTATTTTATTTTTAGGCGGACGTCTTAGCCTTTCAGGCCAGTCGGCCACCCCCAAGACAAAACCCAAATTTATCTAAACCTTTTTCTATCCAAATCTATCCTACCCACTGCCTCCACCTCACCCACCCAATAGTCCGCCACCTCACCACTCCTTCCCCTATCCTATCCCACCTCTCGGCCTCCTGGTGTCAAACCCCACCCTACCTAATCCCCACTGCCACCGGCCCGACCCCCACCACCTACCTCACCCCTGCTCTCTTCTCGCCCACCCCCGCCTCCTCAGACGGATTCCCTCCCCACCCCGACATCCACCTCGATCCCCCTTCGCAACCGCGCCCATCCTCGTCTCTCCCATCTCACGGCCGCTCGAGCCTCCACCGCTGGTCCCATCGTCTTCCCGCCTCGCTGCCTCTCGCCTCTGCAGCCATGCCACCCTGCTTGCAACCATGTTTCCTTGTCGCCATGGCGTCGCCTCGTCACTGGCCTCCGGTCGTGCGACCGTGCCTCAGGAGCTCCTCAAGCCGCCTCTGCGCCGTGGCCGCCCCGCGTCTCCTCAAGGCTCACCCGGCCGCGCATGGGCTCACCGCCTCCTTGCTCTCGGCCTCTAAACTCCACCAGCTTCCTCCCTCCTCATCCGCCTCCCGAGCTCCTCCAGACTACTGCGAAGCCTGCGACCCTAGCGGCCAGCCTCGGCAGCCACTGTTGGCGCTCGTAGACTGCACCATGTTGTGCTCGCCCTGCGCCTTGTCGCTCCTCGCTCCATCCCCGGTCCTCGGCCTCCCTGCAGTGCATCGACGCCCCACATGGCTCGACACGGCCGCCAACGAGTGCCGCCGAGCACATGATTTTCCCGCACTGGAAGCTCTCATGTTACGTACTGTTTTTTTGTGTGTGGCTCATTCTTGTACTGCAGTGTTTGAGATCTGCCGCCCTTGTTGCTTTAAGACTCCCTTTAGCCTCCTCATCTGCAACAGTCTAGCTCATTAGGGTTTGATGGTGTGACAGATGGCCGATCTGTGACATGGAGTCGGAACCCTAAGTTCTCCACATGGAACCCGATCCCACGGAGCATCAAGGTCCCCTTCATGGACGCCTTGGTCGGATGGCGGGATCCAAAGCCCGATCCGTCGAAAAGAACGAGAACATGGAAGTATGTCGCCAAGATCTTCTTCCAATCATGGATCCGATGGTGAGACTCCGTCGAGACCGAACGGGCATGCCAAATTCTTGACCCGAAGGACACAGATCGACAAGTACTTCTTCCGGATCGATGCTGAGAACCGGACGCCAAGGTCGTCGACACGGATTCGCAAGTACTTCATGGACGCCAAGTTCTTCACCCCAAATGCCAAGACCGACCTCGAGGACGGCAAGATCTTCGTGGCGCCAAGATCGGCACCCACCTGTATGATCCGATGTGCCCCCGACGCCAGCCAAGTTCTTCTTCTCGGATGCGACAAGATCGACTTCCGTTGTCCAAGACCGATCTCGTCGAGCCATTCTCCTGTCGAACCCTAAGACCGATCCCCATTGAACCCCCGGAACCCCAAGATCTGCCGAACCCAGATGTGTGATGCCCTTTCCAAGCCCCGTATTTTTATAATATATGATATAAACTTGTTGCATTAAATCATTCATGTCGCATACATATGTGTGTGGTTTGGGGGCCTTATGCCGATTCATCATATAATTAAATATGGGATCCATATGCGGGCAAATCTAGTCTTATATTGGTCCCATTTAAATTTGTGTAGCGAACCGGTGCTATCTTTTGCCTTGTTAAGACAACATTTAAATTGCGGGGTAGCTAAATAACATGAACCACCTAAATATTTGTCGGGACCCCGGTTCCGCTTAATCTTGTCTAATTGCACCGCACCTTTGCCATGTCATGCATCATACATGCATCATGCCCGATCTTCTGTCATAGTATTAAATAGTGCATCCGGTGTTTATTCTAGTGTTTTGCTTCTTCGCGGATAAGGCCGTTGAGTTGATGTGAGCTTACCGATCTTTGGATGAACCTTGACAATGTTTTTCAGCAGCATCTCTCCCTTTCTACCTATCTTATTTTTATAGTATTTATTCCTCATGTTGATCTATTGCTATCTCGTTGCGATGCTCTAGTTTTCGCAAGTGATATTCCTTGCACCCTATATTGCCTTGGACACATCCTATTACCTTCGTTTGGTAGATAGTTGGACTGTAGCGTTGTAGTCGTTTGCTCAAGTGTCTTGTTAAAGACTCGATTACAGTTGTTGGAGTATTGCCATATGCTTTATGTTGAAGATGATCATGGCTTTAATTCTTGTTTAATAACTAAAATTGAAGTAGGTAAATGCAGAGGCACAGGTGGGCAATATATGTTATTTGGTTTTTAATCGTCCACTTATGTCTCGTAGGACCCCGAGTACTTGATACCTGTTCCTTGAATATTCGCGCTATCCACATCTGGGAGGATTATGGGACCCCTCTGAGCCAGAGCTTGATTCATTCTTATTTCTTGGGGCCACAAACTAGTTTGAGGTTTTATTTACTATCATGTACTTATGTCATGCTTTACTGCTTTATTTAAATTGTGCGAGTAACTGCTTGCATTGCTTAGGAAAGCGGAGTGTTTTCATGTATCGACAAGCTCACCACACTTTCGATTCCATCGTTCTGACCATTGACGCAAACCTTGAGTCCGTTTGGTCACCTAACTTTGTTGCGGTAGCTTAATGGGTGGCCTGAAATATTTCTGAATCTTGTGATTGCTTTGTCGTGAATGCCTCGTTGGATTTTGATTTGGTTTTTCCGAGGTTGATCGAGTGTGTGTTGCTATTTATGCACCCCTGCAGAGTAAAACTTTCTGAAAGCCGTGTCATGGTTATGGACGACTTGGAGCACAAGATTCTCGATCATAGACAACTATAATTAAAGTAGTGCTATAAATTTGACTTGATAATGACTAGTAATCAGCTTCACTATAACGGAATGGCTAAATAAAATTGCCAACAATTGCTTGTTTGGGTTGTCGCTTGCTACCATTATGGCCGACTAGTAAGTACCGCAACTATAACGGAATGGCTAAATAAAAGTACCAACAACTTGGGTTTTGGGATATCTCATGCTAATTGTATATGGCTAGTAAGTGTTGCAACTACAGCGGAATGGTTAAATAAAGCCTGCTGCTTATTATATCGGGATGGTTATCTATACTTGACTAGTAATTGCAACGATAATCGAATAAATAAACCGCCAACTGTGTGAGTTCCTCGGTTGACTTCCTCGTTTGGTCTCGAGGGAAACACCGAGATGAGTTTGTTTGATGGTAGCATCGGTTGGTTCGAATAGGTCTTTCTTATCCTCTCGATAGCGGTTATATCGAGTCTCTATAGGTTGTTTAGTGCATGCCGCTGCCACCGATCCACCATACCTGTGTGGCGAGGACCGCCGAATTCTAGCCTCGCCGTGTCTTGGCCTCCGTCTTGACCGCTCTCTTTTTTCCTTTGCCCTTTGGCACCCTTTTGTTTAAGCGGGTTTTGAGATCGACGTCGTTAGCGAGGTTACCCTTGGCCTGGCGAGTTATGGACGCCATTGGTTATTCTTCGTGGCTCTTAGCCCCTTGCATCTTGTCCGTAGTCGGACGCCTCTGCTTAAAGGTGATTTGGATCTTTGTTACGTATATCCGTATTCTTGACTCTTGGACTCGTGTTGTATATATATCTGCTCAGGGTCCCATCGAGGACTGTGTAATATTATTCGTTTTCCACCCGCACGCAAGTGCCTGGTGGGCACCTTTGAATCGTTTCTATGCGGGTTTGGCGGGAAGCGCTGAAACTTGCATAGGGCCGATTTTGAGGGTGTTACATCATGTGAGGTTATTTTTTTGTGAAAATTATGATAACACTCTTTCTATTAATAATAACTACCTGTTTATGTTCATTATATGCCATATACATTCTAACATTATATTAATATCACTATACTTAGCTGTCGCAATAGAAACACACTTATATAATTGTATTGTGTGTTTTCTCACAAAGATGTGTGTGTGTGGGGGGGTGGGGGGGAGGGGGGTGTTTAGTCTGTGGTGCCAGTAGTACATATCCTTAAACAGTTTTCGGGTACCTTGGAGTACCTAAATTGGCCATGTCTTGCATTTTTGAAAGTGATATTCCCAATACCACAACCAATTTGTTTGAATTATAATTTGCAAAAACATGATTTTCTCTTGCTTTGCATAATTGTATGATTTAACAAAACTGTTATGATGTACAAAAGTCCAATGCTCAAGTATTGTTCAGTCTGGAGCATAGGAAACCCTTTGACTGTAACATTGGTCAGGGAAAAGGATAGTAGTATATACACTAATTTCGAAAAATGCTATTTTTATCGGACCTCTCAAACTGGAGGCTGTAGGAATATTTAATCTTCATTGATAATGTTGTAAACAAATTAATTATAAGTTGTTGGGAAGTTAAACTTATCGTACAATCAACAATGGATCTCCTAGATTTAGTTCGAGACTTCGAGTATTCCACTCAATAGCCATTTTACAGACCTAATACTGTGAGCCATCTTACAAACCCAGTATTGTGTTGAGTCGCTACATCTATTATGAGATAACTTCTTTAGTTTTTGGAGAGGACAGAGTGCAGCTTGGGAGTGGCAGTTCATGGTGTTGAGTTTGATAATATCCTCAGAAAGAAGGGTACGACTGCACATTGGGATCCTCTACATCCTTTTTTAGTGT
Source organism: Avena longiglumis (assembly GCA_030063025.1). Lineage (NCBI taxonomy): Eukaryota > Viridiplantae > Streptophyta > Magnoliopsida > Poales > Poaceae > Avena > Avena longiglumis. The sequence continues at coordinate 77,769,527 of CP125978.1, forward strand.
TACATACATGGTCTGACTGCTCATGCTTGCAGTCTTCGTCAAGCATCATTGTTTAGAGAAATTTATTCTAATCACAAGTTTAGAGTGAAAAACTGTATTTCTTTGCTAGGTATATATCATGCTTCATCTTAGAAATAGGTTCAGTTTTACACATATATTCAGAACGTGAGATTGCTAATGAATTTGACTCGGTTAAAAAAAATACAGCTTAGGAACAACCTTTAGCAAAAATATTATAATTTCTAATCCTGCGCTTTTTTAAAACAACAATATGAATGAAGCCAAAGAATAGGAGATAGCATTCCATACCCCTCAGTCACAACTTGGGTCAGTATTAGTTATGGGTGGATTAGCATCTAACAGAGGTAAAGGAGAAAGCAATACCTTACTTATGGGAATAAGGCGATGTGCTTATGTAGTTTAATGTTGATATTTGGTCCTTCAAATAATAGATGGAATGACTATTTATGGCAATGTGACTATCACTATCTTTTAAAGACACCATCATTGTCCCATATTCTTCTTTTCACTATAGATACTGGAAACACATATTCTATTCTTTAGCTATTTATCGTCTGTTTAAAAAGTACATGTGCAAATGAGTTGTGGCCATTCAGGACACACTAGCAAAACTATTATTGGTTATTGATTTTTATCATTTTTAAGAGTACTTGTGTAAATTAACCAGGCCATTCAGGACACACTAGGAAGATGATTATTACCGCAATGATACAATTTGAGCTAACTTGATAGTGAAATAGCAAGTTGGCTGAGCCACAAGAGACAAACTTGGAGGCGTAACAATAGAGAGAATTGAGCCATTCATGACAAAACGTGAGCATACCTACTCAATTTCTATGCTATGGATATTAATTTAAGGGGGTAATATCTTTGGCCACCTGAGGCTCATGAGTGTTGCAGTTAGCATAGTAGGTAGTACTCAAAAGACCATTGTTTCTCTAACTGAAGTGTGTGTGTTCTATTGAATCTTTCTTGGGATAGGTTGTGACAAGTTGTTTGCATATTGACCAAGCATGCTCAACAAACAAGGCAATTGGAAGACGAGCATTGCATAGACTGCTTCGTACCAATTGTCTACTTTGCAACTATGTATCACTTGAACATGTTTTAGAATTTTGGTTCCTTCATTATTTTGTAGGTGGTAGTCTCTTTATTCTGTAGGTAGTTGTCGTTTTGTGCATTTCTGGTGCTTGCTTCACCGATCTTACTATCTCTAAGTTGGATGCATAGAATTGCTATTTCTTTTTTGGCTTGGGTTAGGGATAAAATTAGTGCATTTCTTGCTTTGATCACATAACAATAAGATATTGAGAAATAAGTGAAAACATAAGGGGAGTCAGCTGAAATAAGTAAAATAATAAGATTTTACTAAAATTGTGTTTCGAGTTGATGATATATTGATGTTTTTTTCTCTGTTGTGATATGCATAGTAGAACAATTAAGGCAACAATGCCATTTGAATTGATGAACCATTCTGGTGTCAGGCCATCTCGGCATTTTTAATGACTTATTTATGCTTTCTTTTCCAGTTTTACATTAACCTATACGACAATAAAGCAAAAGAGTTATCTCTATATTTTCTTATTGTTTTGCTTTCCGTATACTTTTTAAATTTCTTCCATTGGACTGCCAACATATTATATTACTAACATACTTATTTTGTTATTTCCTTTAGATTTCCCTCATTTTTGAGCTTTTTTACTAATTGAGCATTATATAAAATACTTCTACATGAGCTAAAATGGTAGTGTTCACATGTAATCCGAGAATCGTTATTCACATGGCGCATTTGGAAGAAACTAATTTATTGACGTGGTGCCTTAAAATAAAAGTTTCTAAAGCTTGGAAGCCTAGACCAACCTTTGGTGTGTGAATAGCCCTCTATTTGATTTACATGCTGCACTATAACAAAAGGAAAACAATATATGTTATATCCAACAGTGGTGCGTTCAAACACAAGTGTAAATTCATCGCACTTAAGTGTAATTATTCTTGAATTCTTCCGGACGCGCGGGCGCTGGCTAAACGTCTCGAGCGCCACCGCTACGCGACAACCTGCCCGTTTCGCTCGTCTTCACTTATCCGACTCGCAGCTCCTGCTATGGTCCCTCTCCGCCCCAGCTCCATTCACAACAGGCCGCCCACCGCGCAGTCCCCAGGTACCTACAGTGGCGGAATAGCCCAGCACGCTGCCCCAGGTACCTCCGTCGGCGAGCTCCCTTCTTCACCCGACGAACTCCCTATTCCCCGCGACGAGTTCTCCTCCCCCGCCGGCCATCCCTGCGTGCTTTCTGCACCGCCATGTCCATGGGCGGAGGCAGCAAGAACTTGCACAAGATGGGCCAGCAGCGCTAGCTTAGGCCTGGCGGCGACCGCATCAGGCTCGTGTGTGCGCGCGTTGCAGAACTGATATCTGATGTCCTGATTTGCCTTTATAGATCGTGGGTCCATGTGATGTGCTAGCTCCATGTGTACGTGTGTTGATTTCTGTGCTACCACCTAAAGATTTGAATTAATTTTTTTTACGAAAGTTAACCAAATTGATTGTGAATACTAGCAGAAAGTTAACCAAATTGATCGTGTCGGTTTCTGATGATGCAACTTTGGAGTCCGACGAGGCAATTTCTGTGTCTAACAAGAAAACATCGGAGCCCGACAAAATTTTGTCTGGTGAGGCAACTTTGAAGCTTAGTGAGGCAACTTCAGAGCCTGATGCGGTAACTTCTGAGTCTAACGAGAGCCCAACGAAGCAACTTCGGTTTCCGGAAAGGCAACTTCGGAGTCCGACGAGGCAATTTCTGTGTCTAACAAGATAACATCGAGCCCGACAAACTTTTGTCCGGTGAGGCAACTTTGAAGCTCTGTGAGGCAACTTCAGAGCCTGATGCGGTAACTTCTGAGCCTAACGAGACAACTTTAGAGCCCAACGAAGCAACTTCGGTTCCCGGAAAGGCAATTTCGGAGCCTGACAAGGCAACTTCGATTTCCGGCGAGTCAACTTGAGAGCCCGACGAGACAACTTGTGCCCAACTTCGGAGGTCGACGAGACAACTTGTGCCCGACGAGGCAACTTAGGTGTCCGACTGGGCAACTTCTGTGCCTGACGAGGCAACTTTGCCCGGCGAGGCAACTTTGGAGCCCGACGGGGCAACTTCTGCGCCTGACCAGGCAACTTCGGAGCCCGACTTCGGTTCCCGTCGAGGCAACTTTGGAGCCCGACGATGCAACTTTTGTGCCTAACGAGGCAACGTCGGAGCCCGACAAGACAACTTTTGCCCGGTGAGAAAACTTCGGTGTCCGGCGAGGCAACTTTGAAGCCCCATGAGACAACTTCAGAGTGTGACGAGGCAACTTCAGAGCCCAACGAGGCAACTTCAGTTCCTGGAGAGACAACTTCGATTCCCGACGAGTCAACTTCATAGCCCGACGAGGCAACTTCGGAGCCTGGCGAGGCAACTTCAGAACCCGGCGAGGCAACTTCGGAGCCCGGGAGGCAACTTTTGCCTGATAAGGCCGATGAGGCAACTTGTGTCAAACTTCAGAGGCCGGCGAGGCAACTTTGGTGCCCGACGGAGCAACTTTTGCCCGGCGAGGCAACTTTGGTGCCCGGTGAAGCAACTTCGGAGCCTGACGGGGCAACTTCTGCGCCTGACCAGACAACTTTGGAGCCCGATGAAGCAATTTTTGTGTCCGACGAGGCAACTTTGGAGCCCGACAAGACAACTTTTGTGCCTAGCGAGGCAACGTCGGAGCCTGACAAGGCAACTTTTGCCTGGTGAGGAAACTTCGGTGCCCGACGAGGCAACTTCGTCGGGCAGCGGCTTGTCTAAAGAAGGGATGTTCTCATGCACCGCAGCAGCGCCGTCCTAATGGCCTACCGAAGTTGCCTCATCTAGCATATAAGTTGCCTTGTTAGGCACCTAATTGGATATATAAGTTGTCACATTAGGTAATTTTTGTGACTCACGAGGAAACTTCGGAGCCCGACGAGGCAACTTTTGTCCGGTGGGGAAACTTCGGTGCTCGACGGGGCAACTTCTGTGCTTGACGAGGCAACTTTGGTTCTTAGCGAGATAACTTCGGAGCCCGACGAAGCAACTCTTGACCGGCGAGGCAACTTCAGAGCCCGACGAGCCAACTTTTGCCCGGCGAGGCAACTTTGGTGCCCGACGAGACAACTTCGGTGCCTGACGATACAACTTTGCCCGACGAGGCAACTTTGAAACCCGGCGAGGCAACTTCGGAGCCCGACGAGGCAACTTTGAAGCCCGGCGAGGCAACCTTTGCCTGGCGAGAAAGCTTCGTTGCCCGGCGAGGCAACCTTTGCCTGGCGAGACAGCTTCGTTGCCCGGCGAGGCAATTTTTTCCCGGCGAGGCAACTTTTCCCAACGAGGCAACTTTGGTGCCCGGCGAGGCAACTTTGAAGCCAGCGAGGCAACTTCGGAACCCGACGAGGCAACTTTGAAGCCCGGCGAGGCAATTTCAGAGCCCGGCGAGGCAAATTTTTCTGACGAGGCAACTTTGGTGCCCGACGAGGCAACTTTGAACCCCGGAGAGGCAACTTTTGCCCAGCGAGGAAACTTTCGGTGCCTGACGAGGCAACTTTGGAGCCCGGCGAGACAACTCTACTTACTAGGGCACACAAGTTGCTTACTAAGGCACAAAAGTTTCTTGTCAGGCTCATTAGGTGACTCAAATTTGTCAAGTTACGAATATTGCTCAAACGGGCACCAAAGTTGCTCAGACGGGCACTAAAGTTGCCTTATCAGGCTCAGATATAGTTTTTCCTCGGCGCAAAAAAGTTGTTTTGTCATGAATCAAAGTTGGTCGATCGCACACAATGTCTGTTAAGTTATATTGCCGAAACATATACAAATGGGATATAGTTTTGAAGAGTTCGTTGCGAGGGTTCTGAAAGTGAAAACGGATCTTAATTCTGACATGTGGTTCAAACGTTATAGTATTTCCAATTTCTAGAAAAAAGAAATTAATGCATGAAACTTCTTTTTGGCTGCAATCTGACGCAGCGACAGGTGGAGGAACAGTCTAGTGAGGTGTTTGTTAGAGTTGACAAGATTCTAATCGGAAAGGATTGGAAATTTTATCGGGAAGGACGGATGTTCTTTTTTTTCTGTCCGATATGGAGGTGCGAGTGTTGTGGCGCGTCCAAAACTACCATCTGACGCAAGGACGTTCGCTAAACGTACCCATAATTATTAGGTTCCACAAAACACTCGAATTATTATGGTAGTTAGATCGATAATGTATGCCTAGGATGATTAATGGAGAGATCAACAAATTTTATTGAAAAATCAAGTGTGTACATGCACATTAAACGCTACCGGACATCAATTTTTTTGTGTGCCCTTAATATATGGCAAGAAATAACGGAAAAAGAGATCATGATTTTTTTTATTGATATAGTCCAAATAGTACACGGACGTTGAAGGCAAACATTTATCTATAGCCCTAAAGTTCGTTTTCTTCTGCCGTGTTATCGCTCACCTGTCAAGACGTGGCGGTGGCGATCGACGATGCCGAACCGGCGGACAAGGAGAAGCGGATTGGCTTGGTGAGCCAGGACAGGAGTACTCAATGGATCTTGCTGCAAGAAAAAGCGACTGGCACCTTTGCCTACAGGAAAACAAGTCTATGGATCGTACGTCGAGCAGTACATGGAGCACATGCTTGAGAGCCATTGACGCCGCGATCCTGATGCAGTATCAACGCCTCAGTTACGCCCATACCGAGGTCGAGGAGGGCAGCTCTTCCATCTACGTCGAGAACTGTTCGACCTGCTTTATGAGTAGTTACAGCTTGCACTTTCTTTGACGCATCCATATCGCTCGGTGACCAAGCGGTACATTGCGTTGGGATTTTAACAAAGAAAATGATCATAATTCACACTTTGCTGCAATTTAGATAATTGGCTCACGGAATGAGTAATTGTGCAGTGTGCCATTAATTTTTCAACATATTTATAGTGCTCTTCCATCTAGATTCAGTTTGTGTGCACTTTATATTAGTAAAAAATTTATGTACATATATCATTAGAGTATTCGTTGTTTTTTATTGCAAAAACTGCTTTAGTGTCTTAGCATAGTTATGTTTCACCAAGCTTTAATATTGACTAGGAAAAGTGGCCGTGCGTTGCGACGGGAGAGAAAAATAATTTTATCGGTTTGCCTTCGGCGCATCGATGGTGAACGCCATCTCACCGTCCTCTTTTGGGTAGACGACCAATTGCACGTGTCTTGACGTCGGGAGAGCCATGTTCCATCACCTCTAGAAGATATACCGTTGGGGAATAGTCGGGATGTGAATTGACTTAATCATTATTGTAGTGTAATTTGATTCTTTTGGTCCCTTATGGGAGTATTAAAAAAGGGATTGTATTAATAATGGAAATAAATTCTAATCGATTCATCATCTAAATTTTGACAAATCTGAGACATCTATTTTGGGACGGAGGGAGTATGAGACTTCAAGACTTCAAGCTCAACAGCGCACACACACCTCTTTTATTCCACCATGCGCGCAGATAGGCCCTTTTTAATCTCAACTCAGGAACTATTTTTTCAGTATTATACATTCCCGATTGATTATTTAGCTCAACAGCGCACACCTCTTTTATTCCACCATGCGCAGAGATAGGCCCTTTAATCTCAAGCACCGCGCACAGACAACCCCACAACCGATTATTTTAGCACTCATCGCACATAGATTAGTTAGCCCACAATCTGCTTGTTGATTCACGGGTCAGCTTGCTGATACTCAGTCAACTTCGGAACGTATATATATAAACCGGTAGATCCCAATATAAAGAAGCAGCGTGGGACTAAACGTGATATGTACCCGGTTTTAATTTCGATCGAAGCGTCCCAGTTTTATAGTTAGTGCACCACACCGTACCGTGGCCTAGCCCACGGCGCAACTGCTGCGGTGGTGGCCTGCAGCCGTTGTGTACGGCCAGCTAGGGGCACGACTGCCATGAAGGAGACTCGGCTCGGATGGCTGGATCAATCGCCACACGAGGGATGCTTTACCGAAAAAAGAACGAACCGGTATAATGCAAAGCAACTAATATATGCTGTTTTGTGGGAGAACAAAATTGTTCAAAAAAGTGTTGGACCGAAAGAAACACTTTGTCCTTTATTATTATATATATATACTAGCACAATGCCCGTGCGTTGCAACGAGACGATTGATTATTCTCTCAAAAATAAAAAAACGATTGTAATCAAATTTGACATGGACGGGGGCATCATAGTGTGGTCTTTAGTTTCCTTTCTTAATAATCAGTGTATGTCGTAGGTCAACATTGGGACTTTGTTTTATTTCGTGCAGTGACACCGTTCCAACCCTCAATCGATCAACCCGATTCAATTTTGCTACACCATATTTCTTGTTTTCTAAAACTACTCTCAAGTCCTATAGAATATAATTCCTTTGATCTATAAAAGTTTTGCTTTGTACTAAATCAGCGACACTTATTGTGGATCAAGGGCTTGTTATTTTTGTTTCCACGGAGTTTAAAAACCCTAAAACTTAAAATAATTCTATCCGTTATCAACTTATTGTAAAATCTTGTACGATATTGCCATTCTTAAATTTCCCAAATAATGTGTAGGTATAGATATGCCAATGAAGGGCCGCGGGCATGCAAGCAGCAGTGCCACCGAGCTGTGCTTTCAGCCCCTTCATGAGTGCAGCACCGGCAGCGATGGCTGAAGACAAGCCGCTGTTATCAATGACCGACGTGGAGCCCATGTAGATGATGTTGCTGTGGCGACGGAGGGGGCTTATACCAGCGGTCCATGACACATTCATTCTGGTGGTGTCCTGGTGCTCTTTCCAGTTTCACCTCCATGCTTAAGGCCACCATCTAAACCAGTTCAAACCAAGAATGGAAAATGTATTTGAATATGTAATATACTGAATATCTATATAGAAAAATTGCAGGCTCTTCGCTTTGTGCTTAGCCGCTCATTTTCTTCAAATCACAGATATTAGTTATTGATATTATTGATTGACTGGATTTCAGTTTCAAAATAGCACAACTAAAAGAATGCAAACCTTTTGTTTCTCGATGATTTGGAACCACTTTATAGGACCATTTAGATTCTACACAATTGACCAAGGTAAGACAGGATAAATGCAAACTAAATAAATTAAACACACACTGATAAACAAAAGAACTTGTTTCACGGTTTGGTTGCACCTGAGCGAGTCAGGGGAAGTACAGAAACTGCTGTAGCTGTTCACCACGACCACATAGCCAGATCAGACCCGACGGAATCGACCAGCGACGGGTACGATGGGCTTCCGGCGGCAGAGAATTTGGTGGCGTTGCTACAACGCTAAAAAAAATAACTAAACAATATTTCATATCTGTACCTAATAATATTTCTGCACATCTAAATTAAATTCACAGTGTCAGTTTTCTGATCCGATCATTCTACTTTTTAGGTGATTTTCTGTAGTCTCTTCAGATTTGCCCAGACCCAACCTAACCCAACCCAATCACGGGATGGACACCGGTGGACACACACACCCAAGCCACACGACACCACGCGCTATCCATGCCACAAACCCCGTCCTAATCTCCTGAGTCCCGTGCTCCAGACACACACGGTGGGAAGAAGTACTGAATGAGGATGATATTGGCGGCGGGTTGCTCCGGGACGACGGCGCATGGGTTCTAGGGAAGCGAGCTCGTCCTTGGCGAGCGGGGAAGCTAGGCGGTGGAGAGGACTGCGAGCGGCGGATGGGAACTGGGCGCAGATGAGGTCGGAAGCGAGCAACGGGGACGCGGAGGACGCGGCGGTGACTCGTGCTGCAGGAGGGGCGGATGATGGCGGCGGTGGCGAAGGGGCTCGCAGGGGGCACGACCTTGGTGTCGACGAGGAGGCGCTGGTGGCGGCGGATCTCTGCAAGGGGTGAAGGCCGACAGGGTATAGGCGGGGGTGCGCGCGGCGCCGGAGGTGGCAGGGCCGGAAGCCACAGGCGGCGGCGGGGCGCCTGAGGGAAGGCGGCGCTTACGCGGCTCCTGGTGGGGAATCGAGCCGCTCGGGGCGGGCGACCATGTGGCGACTGCGTGCGTGCGTGCGTGCGTGCGTGATGTTTTGCAGGACGCACTGTTCCGTTTAACTCAGCGGTGGCATAGGTTGTAATATCACCGAAAGGATAGGGGCAAAACTGTCTTTTGATGGCGGACGGAAAACTGGGACGAACCTACCTCACCTTAAATTAGTAGATATATATATAAACCCTATTATATGCTCGATGAACCCTACTATATGCTTCAAGATTGGTACATATAAACCCTACTATATGCTCGATGAACCTCTCTTCGGTTAGTAAGTTCCTTTAGTTATCCTACCTAACACTATAATATTATTAAATTTTCCTTATTGCTAAGCTTTGACATGACAAAACAACCTTTACGATAAGATGCATATTCAGTAATAATAGGTTCATGGATGTTCCATGTTTTCTTGTAGATAACTAGTATTTTTGTATGTTATATAAGTTCAACTAAAAAGCAAAAGATTCGACCATCTACTATGTCAAGCCTTTAATGTTAATTATAGAATTAGGTGCTGCATTAATACATGTTAACCGTGTAATCCAATTTGCGAATTAAATTTTCCAAATGAGCTTAAGAATACAAATTGGGGTTCTTTAAGAGTTAGTTTCAAAGTGAACAATACTAGACTTCTCAATTGGAATTAAACTCGATGGCCTGGTAGTAGTATGTTGCCATAATTTGTGTCAACCAAAAGGGATATCAATCACAAGAGAAGTGGATAATCTTCGATCGATCAATAAGGACAACAATGATGTTATTGATATACTGGATTGTCACAATAATAATTAATTATTAAGGTTTTTGTGATATAACTAAAATTTTGAAAGTGCACTTTTTCTTGGTTATATTTTTTTAAATATCATATAGTTAATCATAAGTATTTTGTAGTATGACATGATAGATATGAGTGTTAATAACCAGTTGGGAAGAACTTTTTTGGTGCAATGGAATAATAAAAACTTATTTGGGAGAGGGCATGCAGTAAATTGGTGGCCGATTAAAATGATGAAACTATATCTATCCAAGTCCCTTTATTAAATTTAATATGTTACATGAAACTATATTTCATCAAAGTGGATGTAGCCATTGTTGTTACATGACACAACAAATACAAGTATAAACGTTAGACACAAAGGAGGGGCATATCACCAAGAGGGTAAAAGTATACAAAAATAGAACTATCTCATAAGCTTCAAGATACATGATGTTCAAAATGATTCAAAATATTTACCACATAGGTGACATTTTGCCCAACATGAATTTTGCAGAAGATATAGAATCCTATGGTTTACATTTCATGTGTACAATATACATAAATTACATCATAAACTTATCTCATGAATATATTCTGGGAGCTAAGAAGATGCCCTCGCATTTGCGAGGGCCACCTTGCTAGTTATATCCAAATGAACATAACAAAAGGTTGTTCTCACCTGAAAAGGTCCTCTTGTATTACTTAGTATAAGTAAAACTGGAATGATGGGCAGGAAGTATTCCTCGTCAACAACATGAAACCTTAGATGTAGAAGAACAAATGCACAGTTTACCATCAAAAAATTTGTGGACACCTCGGAAAACTCAATAGCTCAGAGCAGTAATAATCACCTCGCATATCGCTGATGATTTGATCCAACAGCCCATATATAGTATCGAGGTTATTCCAACAACCCATGAGTTGAATACCAATTAGAAAGCACTACGATCTCCTTTAAGATCTCAATACCTGAAATGCAAAAATTCTACGCAACCTGTAATCGTTGACCAAAATTGTCAACCAAATAAGGAGAAAAATCATAGCATCAACCTCTCCCGCGGTGCAGCTTGGGGCAGTCGACATCGAGGATGTTGTCACTGTTACGGCCATCTCTTTGGTCGTGCTCGTATAGGAGATGATGACGACGACTACAGCATGGAAGATCATTTTCTATAGCACGCGCTTGTGCAGGAGTAGCGCGAGCATGGCGTCGGGAGAGGAGGCATGGGAGAGCACCAAGGGAGGAGAAGGAGCAGCGGGGTGTCCTAAACCGGAGCGGTGGCAGCCCTTGCTCGACAACAAGAGGTCATTAGTGGGGAGTTGCGGGGTGGAAGACGCGTCCTAGCCACCTCGCACGGCCGTGACCTCCTCCTACTACCCTTTGCCGCCGGACGGGCCATGAGCTCCCTAGAGAGAGAGAGAGAGAGAGAGAGAGAGAGAGAGAGAGAGAGAGAGAGAGAGAGAGAGAGAGAGAGAGAGAGAGAGAGAGAGAGAGAGAGAGAGAGAGAGAGAGAGAGAAGAGAGAGAGAGAGAGAGAGAGAGAGAGAGAGAGAGAGAGAGAGAGAGAGAGAGAGAGAGAGAGAGAGACTTGTAGGTCTCCGTTGAAGGAGAACTGAAGGAGGGCAGGTTGTTACTCTGTTGGCCGGGAGAGGCGCGCACGGGGAGAGGGAGAGGCACACGAGAAGGAGGATGGGTCGCTGTCCGGGGGTCATCGCCGATGACCTCCTTGTCTCCATCAGCCGCTCGGGGAAGGAGGGGATTGGGAGGGGAGAGTGAGGGGATTAGGGAGGAGACATCGTGGGGATTGGGGCAGTGGTGGCGACGGCGACCCCCGGTGGGCTGCGACGTAACCGACAGCGACATATGGGCGCGGGACGGGCGGGGGATGGGCGCACAGGATGGTCCGTCGGGATGGATGGACGGTTGCCCCTGGCAAAAAAAAAAGAAAACCTCGTAAAGCGTCCATAGAAAACTTCACAGCAGGCCAACACGCGGGACCGGCAACTCTCGACGAGAACCAAACCAAACGGGGCGGCCAAAGAGAAGCACAAGTCCTATGTAGAAAAGGGCGCGCAGGCGTTTCCCTTTTTTATTGTACACGCGGGCAAAATGGTCATATCACAATTGAACGGCTCAGATCTTGTTTAAGAGACCGATCCAATGGTCCACATCATACAACCAGGATAGAAACCCCATGGAGGGCATCGATAACACCTTTAGATTCTCACGCATATAGAACAGCGCGGTACCCTATGTGTAGCTTCGGCTCGGGCGAACAGGTACATGCGGCCGTACAGGTATTATACACCTCGAATCTCACCTGTGAATCGATCTTTTATAAACACAACAAGTAAATAAGAAAAAACAAACAAAAACACAATATAATACACAGATTTAACGTATAAAAATCTCTCCAATAAAAAGAGAAAAAAATATGGAAGACATCGAGTGAAATTTTACTATATGGGAACAATTTAACGAAGTTACAGCTAGCTGTGTCCTAACTTACGTCGTAGCTAGGTCTCCAATGATCCGGTAATAGATCTTTCACCGCTCGTCAAAAGTTAGCCTTTTTAATAAATTTAGACCATACTTTAACACGATCTGAACAGGGTTGCACAAGCCTCATTCCAGGACTGCTCGGAGCGCCACACCGGGTGTTAAGCTCTTTCACTTGATGATAGCGCACTAATATACTGCTTCACTCTAAGATCTCGTGAGACTGTGCCATTGGCCATAAACTCGGCGCCCCAACAGGATGAAGAAACTGACCATATCGGCCATGCTGACATGAGCGCATATTACCAACACCGATCTCTTTACAAGATACTCCGGCTAGTCATACCCCTTGCACATCCCGATGAAGCCGCAAAGTCGTTAAGAAGTCCTAGCCAAGTGGATTTCATCATGCCACATCAACAACACTCTTCATCAATCCATGAGGATCCATGAGGACACGGACTCTCCTGCTACCCACACACATCACCACCACCATGCATGCAGGATGTGAAGTGAATATGACGAAGATGACCACACGGCATAATCAAAGGTGTCCCACGGCATAACCCGTGGGAGTATAACTGGGAGCCTTCCACTACAACACGGAGATCGGGCCCTAGAACTTACAGACGCCGAAGCACAGCCCTAGTCTCCGCGCTCGCGCGACAAAAAAAGCCGTCAGGGATAATTGCGTCCTGAATTCTAAAACATCGGCGGATTTTTTGGCTTGGCACAATGTGATCCGCCAAGTTAGGGCTTTCGCGACGCGACAGAGGATGCGCCTCGTTACATTATTGAAGACGACAGAACTTTAGTGTCGTGTAACATATTGCTAATGTCATGGATTGTATACCATCATCGATCTAGATAATTAATTACAGTATCTTTAATCAAAGTAAACAGTTAACACTACTTAACCAACACAAAAGTTAATGACAATCATCGTTAAGAATGGTTTTCTCAGACACATAATGATAATTTAAGATATAAAATTCCATTTACATGCATTACATTTAAGATATAAAATTCAATTTGCTCATAGAAAATACAAAAAAGAAGATTGTTAAAATAAATCTCCTTTTTTTGTAGTCCTTGAGCAAATTGGAGTTACAAGATTATTTTTTACAAATAACGCAACTACTCGTAGCGGATCTAGCGGCCTGTCTAATGCGGCATGCCTACTCGTAGCGGATCCCATGGCCTGCCTCCACGCAGTGATCCCGCAATCGGGCTAGGCGGATGGCCTGCTCGTAGCATATCCCGCGGCCAGGCCACACGGATGGCCTCCACGCAGCGGATTTGGCGGCTGGGCCAGGCGAACAACCTCCTCGCAGCAGATCAGACGGCCAGGAGAAGCGGATGGCCTCCACGCAGCGGATCCGGCAGTCGGCCAGCCTCCTCGCGGCGGCTTCTACTTGGAATCTTTGGGATTAGTATTGCACACACTAGCTTGGAGAGATGGGATCTGGAGTTAGTACTAAACACTAGTGGAGACTGGAGAGCGATAGGGATGAGATCTAGGGTTCATTGGAGAGTGAGTGCGGCGGCGTCTTGTTAGAGAACAAGTGTCCCCTATATTATATAGGAAACCGCTGGGAGGGATAGGGTTTAATTTATGGCCCTTCAGCAAGTGAGCTAGAATTTTGGGCCTTACTTTTTTCTAATCCCATAAGTCTCAGAGATCGAGTACTGTGCGTATATTCGGTGGGTCCAACTAGTCAGCCATACTAGCTGATCGAGCCATAATGTGCTGGCACCAGTCAATGGGATGTGTTTGACCATTCCCCAGACCTAACAACGCCTACAATGGACGGCACATCAGGATAATGCCATTGTTTCCCAAGCACGACATGTAATTGCGTCGCTCTTGCGTGCCACCTATCACGACACCCAAATCCACTGGTATCGTGTGTGGCACGGCGTCTAAGTGGCCTCCACGACATCCCATCCGCTGTGTAACCAACTTTTACAGGTTTTTATTGCTTATGCCACCCCAAAAGTTTGTCGGATACGGGGGTATTTTTGTAGTGTTCTGAGACCCCAAAAATCAGGAGATCGCACAATCACCATAGTTAGGTTGGCTGTGCTAGTAGGTCACGGAGCGCAAACACATGGAAAATGTATTTATTGTCTCTAAGATTAATAAAACATTGTTCTCTCCTCTTTTTTGGCGTGTATTTATTATACACTAGCATGCCCATTTTTTTCTTCTTTTTTATCGCTCCTTGGTGCACGCAAGAGAATTACCGCTCCCACACATACTCACGTAGCAATTGTATGTTTTTCTCATGTCAAAAAGTTGATGTTTACCAAGTAAATGAAATGGTGAAATTAAATTCCAAAGATTTTTTGTTTTGTTCCGTCGAAAGTTATAGAGTCCCAATAAGACAGAGTTTTCATTGCATTAATATTGCGTCAATTTAAACCGTCCCACATTATTACATACTTTTGTATCTCCACAAAATATATTCACTCTTAATCCTACAATCTTTCTGCAGACCTAATCAATACACCCAAAATACCTCGATAGGACTATTTGATCATACAACACACCTACAAGGAAGAATGTGCTGAAGGCAATCCCGAAGGGCACCTTGTAATCAAATTTTTTTGTTGACAGAATAGTCGCTGGAGGTGCTTCTACTGAACCACATCTGTGAATGAGCATAGGCCCGCAGAGTTCTATATTCCCATCAAAGCTAGAAGTCCCAAATGTGTTAAACTGGCCTCCAGATGGAACGGGACCTTCTAGACCATTGTGAGAAACATTAAACACTCCAAGGAAGTGCAGATTCTCCAATGCACCTGGAATCTCACCTGTGAGATTGTTGTTGGATAAGTCTAGCAACAACAAGTTTATGAGGGTGCCAATTGATTTTGGGATCTGTCCAGATAACTTATTGAAACTAAAATCAAGTACACCAAGTACTTTCAAGTGGCCAATTTGTGGGGGAATCACACCTGTGAAGTAATTGTGGCTGAGGTTCAACATTGTTGGGATAGATGTAACAACACGGTATTGACGTGATGGACCATTATAAATAGGCAGCTGAAAGACTAGTTCAAACCGAGTGGTGTCTCCAGTTGATTTAAGCATTGGCATCTCCGTCAAGTTTAACGGGATTTCTCCTCTAAGATTATTATCTGACACATCCATAAAGAATAGATGGTACAGGGAGTTGATCCAACCTGGTATTGGTCCAGTGAGTTGATTGTTATTTAAAAGTAGCATATTCAGATTTGTGAGCCTTGATATCCATAGAGGTATTTTTCCTGATAATTGGCAACCTTGGATGTCCAAAGCATGAAGATTATTGAAGCCATTAATTTTGTCATCCTGTGGTAGGATCTCTCCCTTGAAGTTATAGCCGATAAACAGGGTGTCAAGGTTCATAGAGCTCTTAAGGATGTGTAGTGCATTTGTGATGTTTGTGAAAGAGTTATCAGCAAGTGATAGGAAGGCAAGGTACTTCAGGTCGCTTATTCTTGGTGAAAGTTGCCCATCTAATTTGTTGCTAGATAGCCTTAGTGCAATCAACCTGCTGCAGGAGTATATACTTTCTGGTACCGTGCCAATAAAGTTGTTGAAGATAAGATCTAATTTTTTTAGATTGGACATATTTGAGAAGTTGACTTTGGTAAGTTCCCCACTGAAGTGGTTCGCTTTGAGGTCAATTGTTACGAGATTTGTGCAGTTGCTCAAAGCGGATGGCAACTCCCCAGACATGTAGTTGTGTCCCAAATGCAGCTCCTCCAATCTCTTCAGATCACCTATAGACTCTGGAATATTGCTATTGAGCTCATTCTCCCCAAGATCAAGGATGACTAGATTGGTGAGCTTGTTGATGCCATCAAGAGATCCTTCTAAGAAATTGCTAGGTAGAGAGAGGTGCTCTAGTGAGGTAACATTGAAAAGCTCCTCTGGAAGAATCCCACTAAGATTATTGTATCCAGCATTTAGCAATTTCAGTGCAATGCAATTACCAAGCCCCTGAGGGATGTTTCCACTGAATTGGTTAAAACTAAGTTCAAGCACAGCAAAAGAAGGCGCGCCAACACAAGGTGTAGTAGGTATCCGACCAGTAAAACTGTTGGTGCTGGCATTGAGTGCAACCAGGCTCTTCATCACCTCCCAGATAGTGGATGGGAACTTTCCTGTAAACAAGTTGCTTGAGATGTTTAGTACCTGCAGAGGCCGTATAGGGGTTGAAGATGGTATCTCATGCAGTCCTCCTGTCAGGCGGTTGAAACTAACATCAAGGACAGTCAGGCTACTTGATGAAACCAATTCCAGTGGCAAGCCACCAGATAGTGAGTTGTGTGACAGGTTGAGACGCAACAGACCAGTGAGGTTACCAAGGTACGGAGATATGGACCCCTCAAGACCTCTAGAAGGCAACAAAACATCAATGACTGTCATGTTAGGACTGCATGCAATCCCTTCCCAAGTGCAACAGTCTATGTCACTTCGCCATGATGCCGCGAGGCCGCCATCTCGCGAGAGCCCAGCAAGGAGCTGGAGAAGGGAGGTCTTGTCCTGCTCTCTGCAGGAGCTAATGGGAGTAGCCAAGGAAACTAGTAGCACGAGAGCCAAACTAAAGAAATGGGCAGGAAATCTGTTCGTATGTGTGTGACTAAGTGGCTTCATCGTTTTCTCTGGAAATTAGCTTGGGAAACAAGAGGCACTTAAGCTTTGGTCTGTTAGGGATGAAACACTAAATTTGTCCGATGAAGGAAGAGAAAAGACAATAAGGGTCGGAGCAGCTATACAAACACTGGTTCAGTTGAACCTAATGATACTTATAAACCTTCGTTAGGTTTGTATTTACCATTGTTTATTAATAGAAGATTATACCTTGGAACCAGTGCTGTAACCATCTGGCGTCGCAGCAATGCTGCTATGTTCTCCGTCTCATTTGACTTTCATGTGTTCCGGTCATAGCGATGAAAAGAAATTTGGGTCAAGGATCGTCTGCTATGGGTAAGTCTGACTTCTAAGCCTAGCCGCTCCCGTGCGGCTGCTAGGGCTGCACCGGGAAGCCCCATCGTCTGCTATTGTAGCTACTAGTACTGTACTATATATGATGATCAGCAAGTGGACAGTGCAGTTGGTTCATGGCATAATTTATTGTTAGCAGTCATTGTATGACCTAGCCTAGCTTCTTACGGGTGCTCAAACTTACTCCCTCCGTTTCAAAATATAAGATGTTTTAGATTTGTAAAGAAAATGAATCTAGATTTGTTTTAGAGTATAGATTCATCCCAAAGATGAGTAAACTTACATACTAAAGCAAGTCTAGATCATTTTCTTCATAAACCTAAAACATCTTATATTTTGAAACGAAGGGAGTACTTGTTATTCTCGGCATCCAGCGTACCTTCATTTCATTGTATTGGTAGAGTGCACGCCATGCATGCGAGCTAGCTTGAACGAATGATCTCCTCAAAAGTCTTGTCCTAGATTCCTAATTTCATGTAGTCAGAGTCATGTAATATTATCTATAAACACGTGTAAAGAAAAAACAATCCTGAAAGCTGTGTACATCTACACACAACATCAACATCATGTATATTGCTGGTGTATATGGGTTAGTTTGACTTGAGCTGGTCTGAACTTTTTCACTACTTGTGATGACAGCTTCCTTTGTTCAGAAATACAAGACATTTTATCTTTATAAAATAAATATATCTAGACGTGTTTTAGTGAATAGGTTTACTCCGAACCTCTACGAACCTATACACTAACAGATATCTAAATATATTTGATTCACAAAGCTAAAACGTTTTACATTTCTAAACAGAGGGAGTATGTTCTAACCTACTAGAGGAACTGAATCAACAGGAGATCGAAATTTGGTGGCACCTTGTTATATGTTGATCCAAATTCTACAAAGTATAGGCCAACTTCTGACGAGTGGAGCGAGGCCCGCCACCGTGCCAACGGGGCCTTTGTGCAAGAGTGCGGCGACAGCCCCTGGTCTGTCTGGATCGTCGAAGACCTAGGTTTCCACCGATATATAAACCCCTTGTAAGCCGCCGGTTGGGATAGTTGCATCTGTGAAATCCTCGGCGTTTGTAAACACTCCTCGATATAGTGAAGTTTCGCTGGCTGGCGCCCGTGGTTTTTCCTCTCTTTGTTGGAGAGGTTTTCCACGTTAAATGTGTCTCCTTGCTGTGTTTTCGTTTTGCTCTTCGTTATCTTCTTGTCGCGATTGTAACAAGTGGTATCGAGCCCCGTGTTCTAATCTAGGGTTTGCGACATGTCGTCATTGAAGTTCGATCTACCACTGGACTACACCACAAGATTCTCCTTGTGGCGGTGAAGATGCGCGATTCTCGCCCAAACTTCGATCTGGATGAAGCGCTGGATGGATTCGTGAAAAGGATGCTAAGACCTGGTCCGAAGAAGCGGAAGGACCGTAAGGCTTTGTCTTTGATTCAACTTCATCTGTCCAATAATATTTTGCAGAATCTTGGAGATGAAATCTCTGCTGCCCTATGGGAAAAAGCTGGCGATCGCATGTCAAAGGATCTAACCAAGAAGATGCATGTGAAGATGAAGTTGTTCTCGCATAGATTGCAGGAAGGTGGATCGGTAATGAATCACTTATCTCTTTTAGAGAGATTATTTCGATTTGCAATCTATGGAAGTAAAATATGATGATGAGGATCTAGCCCTATTACTCTTATGCTCGCTGCCTAGTTCTTATACACACTTCGTGATACAATGTTGTTGAGCCGTGAGAAGATAACCCTTGATGAAGTGCAAGATGCCCTCAAAGCAGAGGAAAGATGAAATCTATGGTGCGGATGGGCGTCCTCCAAGGCTGAAGCTCTGAGGTTCGTGGCAGGACCAAGCAGAGATTTAACAACCATGGCAACCGAGATAAGAGCAAAGACGGCAGAGGTCGTTCGAAGTCCAAGGGAAAGGACAAGTTCTGCAGGTATTGTAAGAAATCTAATCATGTTATTGATGATTGCTGGAAGCTGCAGAATAAGGAGAAAAGGAACGGTACTTACCAACCGAAAGATAAGGATCAAGGCAATGGTAAGGCTGCTGTTGTTTCTGATAGTTCTGATGGTGAATGCTTAGCTGTTTTTGCTGCTTGTGCTTCTCGTGATGATGAATGGATACTTGATATTGCATGTTCGTTTCATATTTGTAACAAAGATTGGTTCAGTTCATATGAGTCTGCTGCGGTGGAGATTTTGTGCGTGTGGGGAATGACAACCCATGCCATATCGTTGGTGTTGGATCTGTTAAGATTAGGACACATGATGGCGTGAAACGACGTTGAGTGAGGTGAAGCACATACCAAGGATGGCGAAATTTGATCTCCACGAGTACCATGGACGTTGATGGATACAAGTATGCCGGTGGGCATCGAGTTCTGAAGGTATCAAAAGGTTCTCTTATTCACATGATAGGTGATATGAATTCTGCTAAATTATATGTTCTTAGAGGTAGCACTTTGCCTGGTATTGCTGCTGCTGTTACTTCTAATGATTCTGATGATTGTGGTAAAACACATCTATGGCATATGCGTCTTGGGCATATGAGCGAACAAGGCATTGGCAGAGCTGGTCAAGAGAGAGCTGATTGATGGTTGCAACTTGAGTAAGTTTGAGTTCTGTGAGCACTGCATCTTTGGTAAGCATAAAAGAGTTAAATTCAATGCTTCCGTTCATACCACCAAAGGCATATTAGATTATGTGCATGCTGATGTATGGGTCCGTCCCGTAAGACTTCTATTGGTGGTGCTAATTATATGCTTACTATTATTGATGATTACTCAAGAAAGGTGTGGCCTTATTTTCTAAAGCATAAATCTGATGTTTTTGATGCTTTTAAGAAGTGGAAAGTTATGGTTGAAAAACAGACTGAGAAGAAGGTAAAGGTACTACGTACTGACAATGGTATGGAATTCTGTTCTAATGAGTTTGAGGAGTTTTGCGATGCGATGGCATGATCGTGCATCACACCATCCCATATACTCCTCGAGAATGGCGTGGCGAGCATGAACAGAACCATCATCTCGAGGGCTCGTTGTATGTTGTCTAATGCAGGTATGCATAGGCGTTCGGCTGAAGCAACACAACAGTGTTACCTCATCAACATGTCACCTTCTATTCCACTTGAGAAGAAAACTCCTATTGAGGTATGGTCGTTCACTGCCGATTATTCACGATTGAGAGTTTTTGGTTGCCGCTTATGCTCATGTTGATAATGGAAAGTTAGAGCCTAGAGCTGTCAAGTGCATATTCCTTGGTTATGGTTCAGGAGTTAAGGCATATAAACTATGGAACCCTGAAACAAAAAGGATTTTGTTGAGTAGGAACGTTGTTTTCAATGAATCCGTTATGTATCATGACAGCTTGCCATCAGATCCCTCTCATGTTGCTATTGGAGAGGAGGGAGTTCGTGTGAAGGTGGAGCACCTGCAGAAAACTGTTGATAATAATATTGTTGTTGATGATACTCATGAGGAAAATATTGATGATGATGTTGTTCAGCACTCACCTACTGTTTTGCAGCAGCCACAGGAATCTATTGCTGTTGATAGACCGAGACGTAACATAGTTCCACCTCGTCGTTTAATTGAAGAGTGTAATCTTGTACATTATGCTTTGAGTTGTCTTTGAGCAATGTGGAGAAACGATTACGAACTCCTGCTACATATAATGAAGCCATTGCATCCGTTGACCGCGAGAAGTGGGTATCTCTATGCAAGAAGAGATGCAATCGCTTGAGAAAATGGCACATGGGATGTTGTGCTTGCCTAAACAAAAGAAGGCGGTCCGCTGCAAGTGGATCTTCAAGAAAAGGAAGGTCTATCTCCCAAAGAGCCTTCAAGGTACAAGGCAAGGTTAGTAGCAAAAGGGTTCAGCCATTCCAGGTATTGATTACAATGATGTGTTCTCTCCGGTTGTGAAGCATAGTTCCATTCGTACTTTCTTTAGTATTGTGGCTATGCGTGATCTTGAGCTTGGCGGTTAGATGTCAAGACCGCTTTTACGCATGGAGAGCTTGATGAGGAAATATACATGGACCAACGTAAGGGTTCATAGTGCACAGTAAAGAGGATTTTGTGTGCAAATTAAAGAAGTCTCTTTATGGCTTAAAGCAATCTCAAGACATGGTATAAAAGGTTTGATTCATTTATGATCTCACATGGTTTTGAGAGGTCTAAATATGATAGTTGTGTTTATATCAAGTTTGTTGATGGGTCACCTATATACTTGCTATATGTTGATGATATGTTAATTGCTGCCAAGGGCATGAAAGAAATCACTACTTTGAAGGCACACCTAAGTAGTGAGTTTGAGATGAAGGATCTTGGTGTCGCTAAGAAGATCTTAGGTATGGAGATTACCCGAGATAGAAAATCTGGTTTGTTATTTCTTAGTCGCCAAGTTACATTAAGAAAGTTCTTCATCGCTTTAATATGGATGGTGCCAATTCAGTTAGTACTCCTATTGCTCCTCATTTTAAATTGTCGGTTTCTCAATGTCCTACTCTTGATGAAGAGTTTGAGTACATGTCAAAGGTGCCATATTCTAGTGTGTTGGTTCTTTGATGTATGCCATGGTTTGTTCTCCCTGATTTATCATATGCTACAAGTTTGATAGGTAGATACATGGCTAATCCTGGTAAAGAACATTGGAAGGCTGTCCTGTGGGGTTTAAAGTACCTTCTTGGCACTTCCAATGCTTGTTTGAAGTTGGGCAGCACCGGTGAGGGACTCGTTGGCTATGTGGATTCAGATTTTGTTATCGATTTGGATAAGAGAAGATCCCTCACAGGTTATGTGTTCAATGTTGGAGGTTGTCATAGTGGAAGGCTACATTGCAGGCTGTTGTTGCACAATCTACTCAAGCTGAATACATGGCTATTGTCAAGCTTGCAAAGAATCTGTTTGGTTGAAAGGTTTGTTTGCTGAGCTTTGTGGAGATGATTCTTGCATTAATTTGTTTTGTGACAGTCAAAGTGCCATATACCTTACAAAAGATCAGATGTTCCATGAGAGAACTAAGCACATTGATGTCAAGTACCATTTTGTTAGAGACATTGTTGCTCAAGGTAAATTAAAGGTATGCAAGATCAGCACTCATCACCCCCCCCCCCCCCCCCCGACTAAACCTGTTTCTGTTGCTAAGTTTGAGCTTTGCTCGAACTTAGTTGGTTTAACTGATTAGCCCAAGTGGCTATTGGCGCCGAAAGTATTTGCTTTGTTTGTTCAGGGAGATGGTTGCTGTTGATGCTACAAGGAGGAATTTGTCTCAAGGTGGAGTTTGTTATATGTTGATCCAAATTCTACAAAGTATAGGCCAACTTCTGACGAGTGGAGCGAGGCCCGTCGCCGGGAGGCTCGGGTGCGGGGGGCGACAGCCCCCCGCGGTACGGTACGGATCGTCGAAGACCTAGGTTTCCACCGATATATAAACCCCTTGTAAGCCGCCGGTTGGGATAGTTGCATCTGTGAAATCCCCGGCGTTTGTAAACACTCCTCGATATAGTGAAGTTTCGCTGGCTGGCGCCCGTGGTTTTTTCCTCTCTTTGTTGGAGAGGTTTTCCACGTTAAATCTGTGTCTCCTTGCTGTGTTTTTCGTTTTCGTTCTTCGTTATCTTCTTGTCGCGATTGTAACACACCTAATCTTATTGTATAATACAAAGTCAGCCTTAGATAAATATATAAATGAACAATTAGTGTCTGATATTTTTTTTCTCAAAGGTCGAGTGAGAAACAGACTTATTTCATTTTATTCCATGATAATTATATCTTTTTTTTTGAAGGGATATCCTTATTTTTCTGAAGTTTTAACAATAATATGTCTCCTTTTTTAAGTTGTAGTTCACAATTAAGGTATCCATGTCATTTGCACCATGTATTTCTTGACATTTCGGTCTTATATACCAATGGAAACAACTCACGGAAATACAATTCAAGCTGCAAGTGGTAGCCAAGATTTAGGCATCGCGTGAACCAAACCATTTTTAGGGTTAATGAACACTGCTAGGGGGTTCTCTGAATTGTGGGATTCTAGAAATAAATCCTTGGATAGAATACAACAAGATTTTTAGGCAAAAAGTACAGCTTGATATTTATATTTTACGACACCATGAAATAACCTAATAGTTTTTTCAAAAGGATGGAATCAACAATCGTTTTCCATTTTTTAGTTGATGTTGTCTTGATTCTCTTCATGTTATCCGCGCTTCAATTTATTTATGTGGTGGGCTCCGGTACAGCCCCTCCCCAAACTCAACCAAGCTCATGTCCAAACCGAAATCCAAAAAATGGTATATCTACTTAGGCCCCTACGTGGAACCAGCCCCAGCAGGGATTCGGGTGATCCACGTCCCTCCATTCAAAACCCCTTGGTGATTGAATCCCTCAACAACTCAATCTCCAAAGTAGTACTAACCACTTATCTAGTAGTACTATAGCATTCCAAAGTTCAAAAGAAAAGGTGCTATACTGGGAGTGTATGATGCTCAACCGAAACTTGTTTCTTCCATCTTTTTGCCAAGCTTGTAATCCGATTCGAATTAACACCTACAAAGTGCTATCACTATTATTAAAAATACGTTAAGAATATAGACACTAAAAGGAAATTGCCACTGTTCAAATTAAAACATAACAAGTGGTTGATTTCACTAACAACTAGCGGATTACATGAGAGGAAAAATAAGAAACTGATGGACTGAAAAATATTCTGCAGATGATCATATCAAAGTTTGTTTTCCGTGGTGACGCTAACTAAAGAATAGAAATATTCAGATGCATTGGACTGCTATTGTACGATCTGTGCACTCACTTGGAATGAACTGTTCAAAGAAGATGCACAATATACTACCAAAAAATGGATAGCTCCAAGAAGTGGTATTGTCAAGATCTGCATATTAGAATTTCTGATGAGTTGAAACGTACAATATAATTACACATGCAGTTATAGCTAATCAAGTAATGTCAGTATGTTAACATGCTCTACAACTTCAGAACTCAACAGATCTACTACCAAATAGACCAAGAAAATATCAGGGGAACAAAGAGACAAGATGACAATGAAAAAATTATATGGCACTAGCGTGCAAGAAAAGGGAGTATTGCCCGCGGCAGCCGACGGGTGGTAGATCGACACTGACCTAGACTGACTTGTCGCCGGACGGGATGAAGAGGAGGAGGAAGGGGAGTTTTACCGGAGAGAAAGAAGATGCCACCGCCATCTTCGTCATTGTCGGTGGTCACAAAACTAGATTCTCACAGGGTGCCCTCGTGTCCTTCGCCACTAGAGGAGGGGAGGGGGGACCTCCTGCCGGTGCTGCTAGGGCGAGAGAGGCAAAGTTGTCGAGTTCCTGCCGCCGGTGTCGAGTTTCTCCCGCCAGTGTCGATTTCCTACATCGTGTGGTCGCGCTACAAAGACGACCTGCCCCCGGCTACCGCCAGACGAGGCGTTGTTGTCGAGTTCCTGTCGCTGATCCCGTCTCCGTTCGCTCGCTTCTCTCGGGATTGTTTCCACAGGGGGAGTAAATTGCAGAAAGCTACCACAATTTGGATGTCAGAACGAGTCAGTACCAACATTCCTAATTTTTGCGAGTCAGTACCAAGTTTTGGACACAACGTTGAAAATCACACTAATTAATGGCTAAGAGCATTTTGACACCAGGACTGACAGTTAGGGCCCACTCGTAAGAGATGACTTGGCAGCCCACACGGAGAACGCGCTCAGCTGGAGGTAGGGCCCGCCTGTCATACACCCATCTTATTCCCCTCCTCCTGTCAGCCACTCCATGTCGTCACACCATAGCGCCGGGCATGGCCAAGGCGGGGTGGTTAGTTGTAGCGGCAGGCGACGCTGACGACGGGCAAGAAGGCGTTGCCGAAGGAGCAGTCAGAGCTGGCCTAGGCGCGCAGGGAAGGCCGACGGCTGGACCAGTTCATGTTCGCGTCCATGCACTGCGCGTGCGCGAGGCTGGTCGCGCTAGAGTATCCAAGTCGGGCCTCGTTGTCGCGGGCAGCGTCTTCGCCAACAACGTGCTCATCGACATGTATCTCAAGTGCAGCAGCGCCGAGGACGCGCGCCGGGCGTTCATGGCCGCGCTGGAGAAGAACGTCACCATGCGGGCGTTCGTGGGCACGGACAACACGGGCACTGATACGTCTCAAATGTATCTATAATTTTTGATGTTCCATGCTTGTTCAGTATCCACTTTGCTATGTTTTGTCTAAACTTTGAGGTATTTTTATACACTTTCTGGAACTAACCTATTGACAAGATGCCATAGTGTCAGTTGCCTGTTTTCTGCTGTTTTTGGTTTTAGAAAGCTAAAAAATGAATATTCTCAGAATTAAACGGGACAAAAGCCGAAGTTTATATTTTCCTTGAGCGATACGGAAAATCAAAGATGAGACGAAGGAGGACAACAGGGTGGCCACACCCTAGGTGGGCATGGGTCCCACCCTGGGCATGCCCACAGGGAGTGTCGCCCCCCTGGGCCTCCACCGACCTTGCCTCCTTCGCCTATAAGAAGCCCCTGACTCAGAAACCCTAAAGAATCGACCAGAAAGCCACGAAAACCTATATAGCGCTGCCGCCACCGAAGGGAAGATTCGGGCGACAGAAAGTCTCTGTTCTGGCTATTGGAGATATGCCCAAGAGGCAATAATAAAGTGTTTATTATCATATCTTCATGCTTATGATAAATGTTTACATACCATGACATAATTGTATTAACCGGAAACATTAATACTTGTGTGATTTGTAAACATAAAGAGTCCCTAGTAAAGCCTCTTGTTAAACTAGCTTGTTGGTTAATATATGATCATGGTTTCCTGATCATGAACATTGATATGTTATTAACAACAAGGTCATATCATTAGAAGAATGATGTGATGGACATACTCCTATAGATAAGCGTAGCATAAAGATCAAGTCATTTCAATAGTTCATTTGCTATAAGCTTTCTCATACATAGTAACCTAATTCCTTCGACCATGAGATCATGCTAATCACCATCACCAGAAGGATGCTTTGATGACATCAAACACCACACTGTAACTGGGTGGTTAAAAAGGTGGCATTGGGTGTTCGGAAAGTATGTGTTGAGGCACATGGATCAAGAGTGGGATTTGTCCATCCATATGACGGATAGATATACTCTGGCCCCTCTCGGTGGAATGTCATCCAATTAGCTTGCAAGCATGTGACTGGCTCACAAGGGGTCACATATCACGGGAACGAGAAAAGAGTACTTATCGGTAATGAGGTTGAACTAGGTATGCAGAGATATCGACGATCAAACCTCGGATAAGTAAACTATCGTGAGACAAAGGGAAATTGGTATCGCATGTAAGTGGTTCATTCGATCGCAAAATAATCGTAGAAATATATAGGAGCCATATGAATTTCCAGATTCCTCTATTGGTTATTGATCAGAGAAGAGTCTCGGTCATGTCTGCATAATTCACGAACCGTAGGGAGACACACTTAAGGATTCGATGTTGTTTAGTACATATGGAATGTAAGTAGGGAGACGGAATGTTGTTCGAAGTCTCGGTTGGGATCCGGGATATCACGAGGAGATCTGGAATGGTCCGGATAATAAGATTCATATAAGGAAAGCCCAATTTCAGAGTTCGGAAATGATTCCGATGATTTCATCGGAGAGGTTCTAGAAGGGTCTAGAAGGTTCACCGGACCAGAAGGGAAAGGGTACATGAATGTGTCATGGATAAGTGGAATGATTGGATCATGTCCTAGGTCACTTGGTTGGGCATTTACAAGAGAGAAATTAAGCTCCAAATTGAAAGTCAAAAGGCAGGTTTGAAAAGTAAAACTGGGACAATGTTTCCTAGTGGAGGAAGGAAAGAATCCTTCTTTCCCTCCACCACAAGCCAACTAGGAGAGGGAGTTGGGGAAGGATTCAAACTCCCCTCTCCCAAGCTTCCCTCCCTCTCAAAAATAGAGGGGAGGGGGTGCCCCAAGGACAAACAACACCAGCCCCTCCCCACCTAGCGCCGCCGCCTCCAGCGTCGCCGCCGTCGGATCATCGTCGCCGCCGACTCCACCTCCTCCTCTCCGGCCCTCTAAACCCTAGATCGCCGGATATGCTAGATCCACCATAACCTGCTCCGGCTTAGGCGAAGCCCTGCAGGATTTTCCCTCTACTTCCGACACCACGTCGTCGTGCTGTCGGAATCACGAGGGGAGAACTACAACCTCCGCTGCCTGCTGGAACAAGGGAGAGGAAGGTCTTCATCGAGTACCGAATGTGTGACCGACTGCGGAAGCACTGCCGGAACGCAGTGCCGGAAGGATCGTCTACGTGACCTTGAGATCGGCAAGTGTACGACTACATCACCCACGAGAATCTACTCTCGTTAACCGCTTTTGAATCTTCGAGGGTGAGTACTCTAATCGACTCATTGCTACAATCTAGTAGATAAATCTTGGCTTGTTTGTGTGCATGTAGTAGATTTTTTTTGTTTTCCATGCTACGAACCCCTACAGTGGTATCAGAGCCGTGTCTATATGTAGATCTGTTGCACGAGTAGAACACAATGGTCATTGTGGAAGTTGATGCTTTTGTTGTCGATTGCTTATTGTGTACTTTGCATATTGCGGGATGGTGGGATGAAGCGGCCCGGGCTAACCTTACATGACATCATTCATGAGACTTGCTCCACGCTTGACATGCAACTTGTATTGCATAAGTGGCTTTGCAGGTGCCTGTTTCTCCCAACATAGTGAAGATTCAATTTACAACGGGTGATTGACAATACTAGTATCAACGTTGTGGTTCTTGTTCATAAGTTAGAACGACACTTATTGAAAGCCCCAAACCACGTAAAACATGCAAAGAAAATTAGAGGCGTCTAACTTTGTTTTGCCGGGGTGTGCTGTGATGTGATATGACCATGATTGTGATTATATATGATGTATGCAATGTTCCTTATTGTAAGTCGGCAATCGACAGGAGCCTTATGGTTGTATTTTTAATATCGTTAAAGACCTACGTGTCTATTATTCAAAGTAGTTGTAATAGTTGATGCTGGTGGACGACAACCATTGAGCGACGCCATTGACCTTGACGCCACGCCGGTGATGATGGAGATCATATTCGTGCTTGAATATGCATATCGGAAGCACAAGAAGAAAGGCCATATCATATCACATATTATGAATTGCATGTGATGTTAATCCTTTTATGCATCTTGTATTGCTTAGATCGCGACGGTAGCATTATAAGATGATCCCTCTCACAAAATATCAAGTTATAAAGTGTTCATCCTTAGTAGGCACTGTTGCCAAGACTCGTTGTTTCGAAGCACCACGCGATGATTGGGTGTGTTAGATTCTGGGAGTGTATACAATGGGAGCAAGCCAGATTTTCTCATGTGGAAGCTAAGGTTTGATCTTGACGAGCCTAGCATGTATAGACATGGTATCGGAATACGGAATACAGAAAGGTAAAGCATGAGTCATATAGATGATATGATGAACATGATGATTGTTCGCCTTTGAAACTACATCATGTCACGTGATGATCAGACTTGGTATAGTGGATTTGGTTCATATAATCACTAAAACAATGTGAGGGATATTGTTTTGAGTGTGTAGCACCCTCAGAATCGACCCTATGCAAGTTTTAGCGCTTCCCGCCAAACCCGCATAGAAACGATTCAAAGGTGCCCACCAGGCACTTTCGCATGGTGGAAACGGCAATAACATTACACAACGGTCCTCGATGGGACCCACAAAACAGATATATATACAACACGACTCCATGAGTCAAGAATACAGATATACAGTACAAAGATCCAAATCACCTTGAAAACGATTCAGCGTCCGAGTACGGACAAGATGCAAATGGGGCTAAGAGCCCTGAAGGATAACCAATGGCGTCCATAACCCTGCCCAGGCCAAGCCGGAAGGGTAACCCTGCTAACGACGTTGATCTCAAAACCTGCTTAAACAAAAGGGGTGCCGACGGAGGGCAAAGGAAAAAGAGAGAGCGGTCAGTACTGAGCCCAGTACACGGCGAGGCTAGAATTCGGCGGTCCTCGCCTACATAGGTATGGTGGACTGAAGCGGCAGCGGCAACATGCACTAGAACAACCTATAGAGACTCGATACAACTAGCGGCTATCAGAGAGGGGTAAGGAAGACCTATTCGGAACCAACCTGATACTACCACCAAACATACCCATCCTGGTATTCCCCCTCGATACCAACCGAGGAACTCACACAGTTGGCAGTTTTATTTATTCGGTTATCGTTGCACCAATTACTAGTCAGGTATAGATAGTCATCCTGATATAATAAGCAGTGGGCAATTTTAGTTAACCATTCCGTTATAGTTTCAACACTTACTAATCAGATACAAATAGCATGAGATAACCCCAAAACCCAGCAGTTGTTGGTACTTTTATTTAGCCATTCCGTTGTAGTTGTAATACTTACTAGTCAGATACAATGGTCGCAAGTGACAACCCAAACAAGCAATTGTTGGCAGTTTTATTAGCCATTCCATTATAGTGAAGCTGATTACTAGTCATTATAAAGTCAAATTTATAGCACTATTTTAGTTATAGTTGTCTATGATCGAGATACTGTGCTCCAAGTCGTCCATAACCGCGGACACGGCTTTCAGAAAGTTTTACCCTGCAGGGGTGCACAAATAGCAACACACACTCGATCAACCTCGGAAAAACCAAATCAAAACCCAACGAGGCTTTCACGACAAAGCAATCACAGGATTCAAAAATATTTCAGGGGCCACCCATTGAGTACACCAAGAAAGTTAGCCGACCGAGACGGACTCAAGGTTTGGCGCCAGTCAGAAATGACCGGGAACCCAAACTGGGCTTGTCGATACCGAAAACACTCCGCTTCCTAAATAAAGACAAAGGTACTCGCACAATCGTAAATAAAGCAGTAAAGCATGGCATAGGTACAGGATAGTAAATAAAACCTCAAACTAGTTTGTGGCCCCAAGAAATAAGAATGAATCAAGCTCTGGCTCAGGAGGGTCCCATAATCCTCCCGGATGTGGATAGCGCGAATATTCGAGGAACAGGTATCAAGTACTCGGGGTCCTACGGGACACAAGTGAACGGTTAACAACCAAATAACATCTATTGCCCACATGTGCATCTGCTTACCTACTTCAATTTTAGTTGTTAAACAGTAATTAAAGTCTTGATCATCTCCAACAATAAACACAAAACAATACTCCAACAACTGTGGTACTTGACGACACGCAACAGCACTTGAGCAAGCGACTACGACGCGCAGGTCCAACTATCTACCAAACAACATGTAATAGGAGGTGTCCAAGGCAATATAAGGCTGCAAGGGATATGCCGGGTACGAAAACTAGAGCAACGCAACACAGATAGCAATAGATCAACAGGAGGGAATAAATGCTATAAAAGTAAGATAGGTAGAAAGGGGGAGATGCTCGCCTGAAAACATTGCCGAAGGTTTATCCGAAGATCGGTTCGACACTCGCATCAACTCAACGGCCTTATCCGCGAAGAACCAAAACTCTAGAATAAACACCGGATGCAATGTTTAATACTACGGCAAAGATCGGGCATGATGCATGTATGGTGCATGACAAGGCAAAGGTGCAATGCAATTGGGCAATATTAAGTGGAACCGGGGTCCCGACAATTAATTAAACGGTTCAAGTTGTTTAGGTACCCTGCAATTTAAATGTTGTCTTAACATGGCAAAAGATAGCACTGGTTCGCTACACCAATTTAAATGAGGCCAATATAAGACTAGATTTGCCCACATATGGGCCCCATATTTAATTATATGGTGAATCGGCGTAATGCCCCCAAACCACATGACAATATGCATGCGAGTATGAAAATTTAATATGCAACAAGTTTTATATATAGCATTTATAAAATAGGGCTCGGGAAAAGGTTCACACATTAGGGTTCGGCGAGCTTGGGGTTCCGGGGTTCAGGGCCGGGTCTCGGGGTCCGGATCTAGGGTTCGGTCTCGGCGGGAGCGGTCTCGGATAACGGAAAGTCGAGCTTGTCGCATCCGAGAAGAAGGGCTCGGTGTGGCGTCGGGGGCGCCTCGGACTCGCCCTGGTCGATGTCGTTCTTGTCGCCGTGAAGACCTTGTCGGGTCCGTGTATCGGGTCGGTCTTGGCGTTCGGGATGCAGAACTTGGCGTACGCGAGGAGTACTTGGCGAATCTGTGTCGACGACCTTGGCGTCCGGGTACGGGATCGGTCTTCGGGGTTCGCCGTCGGATCCGTGTAGGAGGGCTCGAGGGCTTCGGGCTCGGGGTCGCCTTCGAACTCCGAGGATCAAGGTCTTCGGATTCCGTGAAGGAGAGCTTGTAGTTCCGGAATCTTCGGGTCTCGATCATCGGATTCCGTGAAGGAGGCCTTGGCGTCCGGGGTGGATATCTTGGCATAGATCTTCAGGCAGCATCTCGGGTGTACAAACACGGCTCGCAGATCTTGGACTTGGTGTTGACATGCTTGGGGAAAAGATTCACCAAACACACGCTTGGTTCTAAGGTGCCCCAATACACCAACACATGAAAGGGGATCTCCCCATCCCGGCGACGACCACCGCAGGGGCATGACTCCCAAGGCGCCAGGACACTGCGCAAACGACCTCGAGGTCGCGAGCTCCTGCAGCGGACGGTCGGATATGGGGCACTCGCAATGAGGGTGAGGCGAGGTCGCCCAGCCGCAACGAAGAGAGAGAACGGCCGCGCGGCCGGGGGGAAACAGAGAGGCGGCGACCGGGGCTAGAGGCATGCAGCGCGGCTCTTCCTGGGGGTACGGCAGAGGCCAAGGCAGCGGAGGCGGGAGGCACGATGGAGGATCACCAGGGGGAGGCGGCGCTCAGGGGACGGTGAGGAGGACGTCGGCAGAGGGGGTGGAGGGCGGCCGGTCGAGGCAGGGAGAGGGAGGCGGCGGCGCACGTCGGGGTTCGGGAGGGTGGACGGCGAGCGGCCGGCGAGGGGAGGTCGGTGGCGGGCCCTGCGAGCTTGGCCGGGAGGGGGAAGGCCGGAGGCGCGCGGGTCGAGGGAGACCAGACGGGGAGCAACGCGGACATGAGGAGGCAGGCGCGAGGAGCAGTGGCGGGCCTGGCGGCGCCTAGCGGCTCTGGGGAACGGCCGGGAGGCAGACGGGCGAGAGGAGGGCGAGGTCGAGAGGGGGAGCGCGCCTAGGGGAGAGAGCGGGGCCGCGAGAGGAGAGACGCTGAGGCGGCGAGGCGGCGTCCTGGCGACGGCGGAGTGGAGCGGAGGAAGAGAGGCGACTCGGGGCGATGGGGCGAGGTGGTTGAAGGGGGGGCCCTGGCGGCGCGGCCATGGGAGGGAGAGGGAGCGAGGCAGAGGGAAGGGAGGCAGGCGGGGGTTGCGGGTGAGGCCAGGAGCGAGGCGACGGGGTGGGTCCCGCGGGACAGGTGGGCGTGTGGGCCGCGCGGGTGGAGTGGAGGGAGTGGGGCTGTGGGGTGGGACCGGTGCAGGAGGTGGGGCCGGGCAGGGTGGCGTGCGTGTGTTTGCTGTGTGTGTGTGTCCAGGAGAGAGAGAGAGGGAAGGGAGTTGGGGTTAGGATTGATGAGGTGGCAAGGTGGGTGGGGATTGGGGTCCAGGGGGTGAGGTGGCCTAGGGAGGTGAGGTGGAGGGCTGGGAGTGGCTGGGTAGGTTAGGATAGGGTAGAAAAGATTTGGGATAGGGTTTAAGGTGGACCGATTGTACTGGGGGTGGCCGACTGGGTCGGATCGGCCCGGTTGGCTGCCCCCTAAAAATAATTAAATATTTTATTTATTTACAACAGGGTTTTTGCAAACCGCGGGTAGACAAAACAAATATTCCGGAGACCCGGGTTTGAGTTGAATTAAAGACGGGGCGTTCAGAAAACAAAAATAGGTTTTTCCGCAAATAGTTTTATGCAAGCAAATGCAAGATGATGACGATGCTCAAATGCAATGTGGCATGATGAGATGAGCATGCGGTCATGATGATGCAATGCACAAAAACAACGCGATTTTCTAGTAGTGGTTTTGCGGGATGCCACAGAGTGGGAGTTCAACAACAATATGATTAAAAGTTGAACACTATTTATCATAAATTAAATCAAAGTGAAGTTGCATAATTGTTATAGTCATTGGCATCCGTTTACCATCTTGCGCTTAGTTATAATTGAGATAATAGAACTATATAATTCTGGTTAGTTACTTTACGAACTGGTATCGTATTGTTTTGAAGTGTTAATCTAAAGTTTAAAAGTCCTATTGTAAACTTTCAGTAAGTTCTGGTTACTCCATGAAGTTTAATAATTGGTATTAAATCAAGAGTAACAATTCCGGTGTTAGTAAATAAGTATCATGTTTATCTCCATGATTCTTGATATTCAAAAGATTGTTTTAATATCAAGGTTATCTAGGAACATCATATGTGGAAGATATTGTGATATCTAAAACGATGTTTTAATTAAAACATGATAGAGTATAATATGGCAAAGTTTATGTTCTCATATTTGATGGAAATTTGCAAAATGTTGGAGACACTAGTTGTCCTAATCCTCCAAAAGGTTTTGGAGAGCAACATTATACTTGTGATTCACCGTTATAAGCTAAAGTAGCTTGATCATGAATAATTCCATGATAAGGGTGAATATTTGATGTAGGTAAAATTTTTACTACACCAAGAGATTACTAAAGAATGGAATTTGAAAGAACACCAAACATTTGATGATGGTGATCTACTTCAAAGTGCAAGTCCAAAGACATTGGTATTTAACTATACATGATTTGGACTATGTGTCATGTGTATGGCTCCACTATTGATGTTGATAGATTCTTTCAAACAGAAAATAAAATACTAAAAGAGAATCTCATAAATATATGATAGAAACTAGAATTGTTCAGCTTAGGTATATAGAGGATATACGTGTTATGGATGTATTCTTTGCTTGTTATATAATGTGGTTCTTAAGTATTAGATACTGAATTTGTTGGTGTGAATCGTCATACGAAACAACACAATTCATGAACTACAATGGCCTAATTAAGTAGCAAGAGAATATGTGATAATGTTCATCGAGAACAAACAAAGTGTTGATGTGTTTCTCGACAACATCAAAGCTTGCCTTCAAGATTTTTTTATCAGGTATTATGAGAACAAAAGGGTTGTTCAAATAATTTCCGTAATCCATAAAAGATGGATGATTTACAAATCTCGTTGGATAAATCACATCCATAAAACAAGTGCTAAAAATGTCGAAAGACAATTGATTGAAAGATCACTTAGGAAGTGACATCGTCGTTTAAATTATATTGGAAAGAAAACATGAAGAAACTCCATGTGGATGGAATTTTGGAGTCTTTTGATTACGATCAAATGACGCTTGTGAAACTTTACTAGAGATAATTAAAACTTCGTTCATGGGCCAAAGGGAACGAATGACTAGCTTATTGGAACTTGTACATATTGTTGTATGAAGTACATTATGTGTAGTCAAGAAGCGATGGATTTCAACTTCATATTCTTTATCCAAAAAAATTGAGTGAATATATGAATATTTACTTAATAAGGATGAAGTGTGAAACATTTGAAAAATTCAAAGACTTTCAAGATAAAATGCAAAATCAATGTAACAAGAAAATAAAGAATTTATGATAGGATCATAAAGGAAGATTTTTGAGTTACAAGTTTAGCATAACACCTAAGATTTGAGGAATCGTTCCGTGGATTTGCATTTCCCGAAAAACCATAAGAGTATGGAGCATTCGAGATATCTAATGAAACCTTGTTTGACATGGTAAGATCAAAGGTGTAATTCATAAACCGCCATTATATTTTAAAGATTAAAAGCTTTAGAGACTACCGTTTTTTCACTAAAAAGAGCTCCATCATGATCCGTTGAAATGATACCATATAAATTTATGGTTTGGGATAAAACCCAAGTTGTCCTTTCTTAAACATTGGTATGCATGAGTAAAATGTTTATAACCAAAGTCGGATGAGCATGTCTTTGTAGGTTATTTCAGATAATCGTTGGGTACTCCTCCATAACACCAAATACAAAAGTATTTGTCGCTTAGAACGTCATGTTTCTTTAGAAGAATTTTTTCGTGAAAATTTAAGTGGGAGGACAATAGAACTTTGATAAGGTTAAAAGAACCTTAGCTATATGTCCTGAGTTGCGCAGCACCGAAAAGCGTTTCGGATGCAGCAACAATGCTCATGGCTCACGTGCCTCAAAGGTTACGGTCATGGAGGTCTAAGTTCCTATTGAACCTGGTAGGTCGGGTAAACAATCAAATACTAGGATTTGAAAGTAAATCTTGTTGTTTGACAATGATGGACCGACTACATACAAAGAAGCGATGATGGGCCCTGACTCCGTAAAATGGCTTGAAGCCATAAAATCCATGATAGTTCTATACACGAGAAATCAAGCTTTGAACTTGAAAGACCCTCTGGAAAGGTGTAAGACCTTACAGTCGTCTTTGGTTCTATAAAGAAATAGACATGGATGTTTCACATCTCTGAAATAGTCGACATGTTGGGAAGAAGTTCACAACAATGTTTAAAGGTTGACTATGACAAGATTTGATCTTCCATAGCGATATTTAGTCTAGATGGATTAATGTAGCAACCACTACATATAATTTTGTTATGTGGTAGCTTAATAAACAAAACAAGTTCTTATAATAGAATTATTACCTAGGATGTGTGCATAACATGGTCCAAAGGGTTCTGTTAATTCAAGTGATGCTAAAAGCGTATGCAAACCTCAATGGTTGAAGTAAGCATCGAGGAGTTGGACTCTTCACCATGATGAAACTGTTAAAAGGGTTTAAATTCATCAGAGACGATGAAGATTCTTGCATTTGCAAGAAATTAAGTGGGAGCGCTAAGACATATTTCTAATACATTATATGGAAGACATATTGTTGATTGGAAATGATGTATATTTTATTAACTCATGTTAAGAATTTCATCTTGGTGAAAGACTTAGGCAAAACCAGAATATTTGGCATCAATATCTATATAGATAGATTGAGACGCTAATATGGTTGTGCCAAATGTACATAGATGAGATATTGAATGAGTTCAATATGGAAACTACAAGAAAGGTTCTTGTCGCACAGAAAGGATTGAATCGAAATTCAAGTGTATTGACACTTGGTAAGTGAAACAAAGATTCAAGTATAGATTGATACTTAATGTATGAAACCACAAAGAGTATTTATATCAATCATACTGTGATATGTACAAATCCAGATATGTCCTATGCTCTAAATGTTATGAGCATATACCCGAATGATTCATAAGATGATCATTGGACGATAGTAAGGATATTCTTATGATCTTTTGGAAGAACTAAGAATATATTGTTTTTGTAGAGGTGACAAATAGATGGTTAGTTCATTGTAAAAGTACTGCATTGATACTAGTTTTGTCACAAAGTACAAATTAAGTTTATCTCAATCTAAACTAAGGGTGTCACAATATAATGGAAAGTAAGTTCCATAATGGATTTGGATGAGTTCCAAAGTTAAGACAATATGACAGATACTACAACAAAAGACTAAGTATATGATTGCTATTATAGCAACAAAAAGAGGGCATTTGTGTCAAGTAGTTTGTTATCAAACTAGGTGTAGTTCACAGCAGGATAGTACTATGAAGATATATTGTACGACAATATTGTCAACATGTTTTAACCCCAAGGAACTAAAGGTCTCACCAAAGGACCAAATTTATATAAAGCCATCTCATTAGAGAATGAGTGATGCGTAGAGACGCAAAGACATGCAATTACACACGGACCTGAAAGTGTCGGATCCGAATATCGGTTGAGCACTAGCAATCGTGTACATACAACACCAGAAAGCCATAGGTATTGAATACAAAAATATTTGAAACTAGATTATTGTCTCTAGTGCAAGTGGGAGACTATTTGAGATATGCCCAAGAGGCAATAATAAAGTGGTTATTATCATATCTTCATGCTTATGATAAATGTTTACAAACCATGCCATAATTGTATTAATCAGAAACATTAATACTTGTGTGATTTGTAAACATAAAGAGTCCCTAGTAAAGCCTCTTGTTAAACTATCTTGTTGGTTAATATATGATCATGGTTTCCTGATCATGAACATTGAGATGTTATTAACAATAAGGTCATATCATTAGAAGAATGATGTGATGGACATACTCCTATAGATAAGCGTAGCATAAAGATCAAGTCATTTCAATAGTTCATTTGCTATAAGCTTTCTCATACATAGTAACCTAATTCCTTCGACCATGAGATCATGCTAATCACCATCACCGGAAGGATGCTTTGATGACATCAAACACCACACCGTAACTGGGTGGTTTAAAAGGTGGCATTGAGTGTTCGGAAAGTATGTGTTGAGGCACATGGATCAAGAGTGGGATTTTTCCATCCATATGATGGATAGATATACTCTAGGCCCTCTCAGTGGAATGTCATCCAATTATCTTGCAAGCATGTGACTAGCTCAAAAGGGATCACATATCACGGGAACGAGAAAAGAGTACTTATCGGTAACGAGGTTGAACTAGGTATGCAGAGATAACGATGATCAAACCTCGGATAAGTAAACTATCGCGAGACGAAGGGAAATTGGTATCGTATGTAAGTGGTTCATTCGATCGCAAAGTAATCATAGAAATATATGTGAGCCATATGAATTTCTAGATTCCTATATTGGTTATTGATCGGAGAAGAGTCTCGGTCATGTCTACATAATTCACGAACCGTAGGGAGACACACTTAAGGATTCGATGTTGTTTAGTAGATATGGAATGTAAGTAGGGAGGCTGAATGTTGTTCGGAGTCTCGGATGGGATCCGAGATATCACGAGGAGATCCGGAATGGTCCGAAGAATAAGATTCATATAAGGAAAGTCCAATTCCGGAGTTCGGAAATGATTCCGATGATTTCATCGAAGAGGTTCTAGAAGGGTCTAGAAGGTTCACCGGACTGGAAGGGGAAGGGTACATGAATGTGTCATGGATAAGTGGAATAATTGGATCATGTCCTAGGTCACTTGGTTGGGCATTTACAAGAGAGAAATTAAGCTCCATTGAAAGTCAAAAGGCAGGTTTGAAAAGTCAAACTGGGACAATGTTTCCTAGTGGAGGAACGAAAGAATCCTTCTTTCCCTCCACCACAAGCCAACTAGGAGAGAGAGTTGGGGAAGGATTCAAACTCCCCTCTCCCAAGCTGCCCTCCCTCTCATAAATAAAGGGGAGGGGGTGCCTCAAGGACACACAACACCAGCCCCTCCCCACCTAGCGTCGCCGCTGCCCCCAGCGCCGCTCGCCGCTGCCGCGCCACCGCCCTAGCCACCGCTGACTCCACCTCCTACTCTCCGGACCTCTAAATCCTAGATCGCCGAGAACCCTAGATCCACCATAACCTGCTCCGGATTAGGCGAAGACCTGCAGGATTTCCCCTCTACTTCCGACACCGCGCTGTCGTGCTGCCGGAATCATGAGGGGAGAACTACAACCTCCGCTTCCTACTCGAACAAGGGAGAGGAAGGTCTTCATCGAGTACCGAACGTGTGACCTACTGCGGAAGCGCTGCCGGAACGCAGTGCCGGAAGGATCGTCTACGCGATCTTGAGATCGGCAAGTGTACGACTACATCACCCACGAGAATCTGCTCTCGTTAACCGCTTTGGAATCTTCGAGGGTGAGTACTCTAATCGACTCATTCCTACAATCTATTAGATAGATCTTGGCTTGTTTGTGTGCATGAAGTAGAATTTTTTTGTTTTCCATGCTCGAACCCCTACAACGGCACCCTGCCAGGACGGCCCCCGGAGCCATCT
Organism: Avena longiglumis; assembly: GCA_030063025.1. Lineage (NCBI taxonomy): Eukaryota > Viridiplantae > Streptophyta > Magnoliopsida > Poales > Poaceae > Avena > Avena longiglumis. Next base: position 77,808,763 of record CP125978.1, read on the forward strand.
CCATCGATCTCCACCACCATCTCCATCACTGTTGCTGATTCCCATGATGAGGAGGAAGTAGTTCTGCCTCGAGGCTAAGGGCTCTACCGGTAGCTATGTGTTCATCTCTCTCTATGCATGATCTTGTTGTGGTCATGAGCTTTGTAATCTAGTAGATCTACCTTGCTACTCAAGTGCTTCAATAGATCCCTGCTCTCCCCATGTGTGTGAAAGTGACAGCGTGCACGCCATGGTGGCACTTAGGCTTGAGCCTAAATAAATACTCATTGTGCTTTAATAGTTCTATGCTTTTCCCCACGTGTGTGATAGTGACAGCGTGCGTGCCGTGTGTGGCACTTAAGCTAGATTACATATATATTCATGAGTTATATTTTGAGTTGGTTATCTCTATGAAATTGTGGTGTTTGTTGAAACCATCTAGCGCTCAAGGTGATAGTGTGGGGTTATCTAGATTGGAGAAGGCCCTACCGTGGATTAGAGTGTCCAACCGGAGAGTAGTTAAGAGTAGTATCATGAAGAGAGGACATTTATATGAGAGAGTGTTCACTAGTGAAAGTATGATCCCTAGGCCTTGTTTCTAAGCATTGAAACACCGTTTGCTTCTAGATCTGTTGCATGTTATCTTGCTTCCATCTTTATTTCAGTTTGCCTTTTGTATTTCCCACGTCAACAACAAGTCAGAAGCTCTTTTCTGGCACTGTTACCACTTGTATTTCACTATCTCTTCCCCGAACTAGTGCACCTATATACCTGACAAGTGTATTGGGTGTGTTGGGGACACACGAGACTTCTCGTATCTTGATTGCATGGTTTCTTGAGAGAGAATACCTTTAACCACTTCCTCCCTAAGTTCGATAAACCTTGGGTAATCCACTTAAGGGAAACTTGCTGCTGTTCTACAAACCTCTGCACTTGGAGGCCCAATAACTGTCTACAAGAATAGAAGTGCGTAGACATCAGGCACATGCGTGAGGCGCTGGAGCTCTTCGGCCAGATGACATTTGATGGGTTCCGGCCGAACGACGTGACCTTCCTCTCCTTGCTCTCCGTCTACGCGCACGGTGGGCTCGTCGACGAGGGGCTGCAGTGCTTCTCGTCCATGACATCGGACTACGGCCTCACGCCGAAGGGCGAGCACTAAGCAGCGGTGGTCGACATGCTCGCCAGGGATGGCAGGCTCTAGAACACGTACGAGCTTGTCGAGAACCTGTCGGACTGCCAGGAGCACACGGTGGTGTGGGGCCCGCTGCTGGGCGCTTGGAGGAAGCCCGACAGCGAGGTGAGGCTTGTTGAGCTTATCACGCAGCGCTTCTTATGTCTGCAGAGAGGTATTGGCCCGTTTAGTTTATTGTTGCATAGCACTAACAACCCCAAATTCGTGAGCTTTGATAATCAATGAGGTATTTTTCCAGACAATGAACAATCATTCATGGAAAGAACCTGGAGATTCTCAAAACCATCAATGCTGTCATCCTCTGGCATGGTCTCATGCATGAAGTTGACCCCAGTAAGAAGGTTGGTGATGCTCCTGGATTTCCCAAGGATCTGAAGAGTTCCGGTGATATTTGTAAGTGAGGTATTAACCAGCGATAAGAATGAGAGGGACTTCAGATTGCCTATCCTTCCGACAATGGCCGTGGAAATTGTTGTGAGAGAGCCGAAGTGCGATCGACTGCAGGAGTATATACTTTCGGAATAGCACCGGTGAATCTATTGTTCAAAAGATCTAACTTTTTAAGATTGGTCAGTCTTGAGAAGTTGATCTTGGTAAGTTTCCCACTGAAATTGTTGTTCTTGAGGTCAATTATTATGAGATTTGTGCAGTTGATCAGAGAGGACGGCAACTCTCCTGAAATGTTGTTGTGATCCAGATGCGGCTCCTCCAATCTCTTCAGGTCACCTATAGACTCTGGAATATTGCCGCTGAGCTCATTCCTCCCAAGATCAAGGGCGACCAGATTTGTGAGTTTGCTGATGCCACTAAGAGGTCCTTCTAACCAATTGATTGGTAAAGAGAGGTGCTCTAACGAAGTAACATTGAAGAGATCTTATGGAAGAGTCCCACTAAGATGGTTGTAGCCAGCTACGAGCAATTTCAGCACAGAGCAATTACTGAGCCCTTGAGGGATGTTTCTGTTGGATGTATAAGTGATCTGCAGTGATCTATAGGTTGCTGTGATCAATCTAAGTCAAATTAAAGATGATTAAGGGGCTATTTAATAACAGCCATTGGATGCCCTGATCAGGGGCATCCTGACCATCCATCCTTTGTGTGTGGTTCCCCTAGTGCAGGTCCTATATAAAGGGGCCCTAGGGTTTGAGAAGAAGACTAAGACAGTTTCTCTCTCTCTCTCACTCACTCTCTCCCCTGCTCACTGATCAAGCAAGGACTGAAAGCACCAGGAAAAACCACTCACTGCTGGAGAAAAAGGGCAGGAGTGGAAGAACATCAAGAGGAGGCCATGGCTGGACCTTCAAATCAAGGTACATACCATGATCCTATCTTTTGTGGCTCTAATCTTGAGCTACATGATCCAAAGGATCTAACAGTGGTATCAGAGCAACTAGCTTTAAGATTGAGTCCTCTTATGTTTTGGATTCATCTTCCTGCAAGCATGTTCTTCTTGTTTGGATCATGTTTTTGTTGCTGGAAGTTATGTTCCTGATCAAGTTCTTGCTCAGAACTGAATAAGGTTGATCTTTTAGCCCCAGTTTTTCTAATTTTAAGCCCTAATGGTTGAATCAGTGGGTCTAGGGTTTTGATTATGTTTATCTAATGTGGGGATTGAGGTTTTGGTGCAAACCCTAATAAAAATCCCCAATTTTCTAAAGAACCCTAACCCTAGTTCATCGAATCGAGGAACCCTAACCCTAATTCCCCAATTAGTCAAGAGCCCTAACCCTAATTCCCAAATTCGAGGAACCCTAACCCTAAATTTCTCAAAGTAAGGTACTCTAACCCTAATCTAATGACTAACTAGTGGTGGATACTTACCTTACGGGCCTTGTCGTCGTTGCTAGCCACGACGGCGGTGGAGCCACCCTCTCAAGCCGTCAGGAATGCTCGGGCTCGAGCCCGTGCAAGCTTGCCATCCACCACACCGGGACATGATGGAGCTCTCTCGGTCGTTTGCCGCCGTAGGAGCTCACCGCGGCGCCGGACTTGGCATGGTGCCGTCGACGCCGGTGCAGGGACGTCTGCCCGCCGCCGCCGTCTCCGCGCAGAGGGAGCTGTCCAGAGCCGCTCGACAGAGATGCGCGCAAGCCAAAGCCGCACGCAGCTCCGGCGAGGGGGCCTGGACGACACCGCTGTCTCGTCTTCTCCTCTAGCGCGGGCGCTCGTCGCTGCCGCTGCTGCTCTCTCTCTCTCGCTTGCTGGTGGGGAGGCAGAGTGTAACACCCTCAGAATCGACCGTATGCAAGTTTGAGCGAAACCCGCCAAACCCGCATAGAAACGATTCAAAGGTGCCCACCAGGCACTTTCGTGCGGGTGGAAAACGAAGTAATAACATTACACAACAGTCCTCGATGGGACCCACAGAATAGATATATATACAACACGACTCCATGAGTCAAGATTACAGATATAAGGTACAAAGATCCAAATCACCTTGAAAGCGATTAGGGCGTCGTCTCACGTACAAGATGCAAATGGGGCTAAGAGCCGAAGAATAACCAATGGCGTCCATAACCTGCCGAGCCAAGCCGGAAGGGTAACCTGCTAACGGGCGTTGATCTCAAACCTGATTAAACAAAAGGGTGCCGACAAAGGGCAAAGGAAAAGAGGAGCGTCGATCGAGGCCAAGACAGCGAGACTAGAATTCGCGGTCCTCGCCTACATAGGTATGGTGGATCAAGCGGCGGCAAAGATGCACTAAACAACCCATAGAGACTCGATACAATGGCGGCGATCAAAGAGGGTAAGAGACCTAATCGGAACCAACCGACACTACCACCAAACATACCCATCTGGTATTCCCCTCGATACCAACCGAAAGTCAACCGAGGAACTCACACAGTTGGCAGTTTTACTTATTCAGTTATCGTTGCAGCAATTACTAGTCAGGTATAGATAGTTATCCTGATATAATAAGCAGTGGGCAGTTTTAGTTAACCATTCCATTGTAATTGCAACACTTACTAGTCAGATGCAATTAGCATGAGATATCCCAAACCCAGCAGTTGTTAGTACTTTTATTTAGCCATTCCGTTGTAGTTGCAATACTTACTAGTCAGATACAATGGTCGCAAGCGACAACCCAAACAAGCAAGTGTTGGCAGTTTTATTTAGCCATTCCATTATAGTGAAGCTGATTACTAGTCATTATAAAGTCAAATTTATAGCACTACTTTAGTTATAGTTGTCTATGATCGAGATACTGTGCTCCAAGTCGTCCATAACCGCGGACACGGCTTTCAGAAAGTTTTACCCTGCAGGGGTGCACAAATAGCAACACACACTCGATCGACCTCGGAAAAACCAAATCAAAACCCAACGAGGCCTTCACGACAAAGCAATCACAGGATTCAGAAATATTTCAGGGGGCCACCCCATTGAGTACACCCGCAACGAAGCTAGCTGACTCCGAGACGGACTCAAGGTTTGCGTCAGTGGCTGTAAACGACTGGGAACCCCAAAACTGGGCTTGTCGATACCGTGAAAACACTCCACTTACCTAAACAGTACAGGTGCTCCTCGCACAATCGTAAATTAAGCAGTAAAGCATGGCATAAGTACAGGATAGTAAATAAAACCTCAAACTAGTTTGTGGCCCCAAGAAATAAGAATGAATCAAGCTCTGGCTCAGGGGGGTCCCATAATCCTCCCGGATGTGGATAGCGCGAATATTCAAGGAACAGGTATCAAGTACTCGGTCCCTCGGACACAAGTGGACGATTAACAACAAATAACATCTATTGCCCACCTGTGCCTCTGCATTTACCTACTTCAATTTTAGTTGTTAAACAGTAATTAAAGTCTTGATCATCTCCAACAATAAACACACGGCAATACTCCAACAACTGTGGTACTTGACGACACGCAACAGCACTTGAGCAAGCGACTACGATGCGCAGGTCCAACTATCTACCAAACAACAGGTAATAGGAGGTGTCCAAGGCAATATAAGGCTGCAAGGGATAACACGGGTACGAAAACTAGAGCATCGCAACACAGATAGCAATAGATCAACAGGAGGGAATAAATACTATAAAAGTAAGATAGGTAGAAAGGGAAAGGTGCTCGCCTGAAAAACATTGCCGAAGGTTCATCCGAAGGTCGGGTCGACACTCGCATCAACTCATCGGCCTAGTCCGTGAAGAAGCAAAGCACTAGAAGAAACACCGGATGCACTATTTAATACTACGGCAAAAGATCGGGCATGATGCATGTATGATGTATGACATGGCAAGGTGCGATGCAATTAGGTCATATTAAGCGGAACCGGGGTTCCGACAATTAATTAAACTGTTCAAGTTATTTAGATCCCCCGCAATTTTAAATGTTGTTTGAACATGGCAAAAGATAGCACCGGGTTCGCTACACAAATTTAAATGAGGTCAATATAAGGCTAGATTTGCCCGCATATGGGCCCCATATTTAATTATTAGGTGAATCGGCATAAGGCCCCCAAACCACACAAGATGCATGCGAGTATGACAATTTAGTATGCAACAAGTTGGATTATATTATAAAATAGGGTTTCGGGAAGGGGTTCACACATTAGGGTTCGACGAACTTGGGTTCCAGGGTTCGGGGTCGGTCTCAGGGTTCAGGGTTCGACGGAAGCGGTCTCGACGGGATCGTTCTCGAACTCCGGGTTTAGGGTCTTCGGATCGGGGTAGTAGACCTTGTCGCTTGGTATCCGTGAAGTAGAACTCGTATTCCGTCTTTTGTCGGTGGTGAACTTGACCGATGGTCTTCGGGTCCGGGAAGGAGCACTTGGCGTCCGAGGGGAGTACTTGGTGTATCCGTGTCGTGGTTCTTGTCGGGGCTCTCGGCTCCGGGCACCGGGAGTCTTGGCATACCATGAAGGAGAATCATGGAGTGTCGTGGGTTCGGTCTCGCCGAGGTCGGTCGTCGGGATCGGGGTCTTGGCGTCTGTAGCAGGTCTTGGTCTTCGGGGAGGTAACACTCCTTGGTTTCACAAGCGGAGGGCGATCTTGCGGTAGCGAACGAAGTAGATCCTAGCAACTGGCCCAAGTCGACGGTCTCAACTGATCGGATCGGCCCCAAGCGGCGTGTACGCAGAGCACATGCCGCAGCGGGTCGGTATGGTGCCGCAGAGGCACGGTGAGGGGTCGCGGCGGCGGTCGCAGCGAGGCCGACGCCTTGACGGTGGCGTCCTGTCGCAGCCACTCGGGCGAGAGGCGAGGCTGAGGACGGCCGAGGTGGGCTCTGGCGGGCGGGTTCGAGAGGATGGGCGCAGCCGGCCGGATCCGTGGGGCGGAGGCGAAGCAGGGTGCAGCAGGCCAGTGAGATGCTTGCGGAGGAGGCGGCACGGGCGGGCGTCGATGGAGCCGCGGAGGCGGAGAGGGGTCGCGAGGAGCTTGGGTGAAGCGCGGAAGAGGACTGGGGCGGCCGAGACGGCGGCGGCTCGGGAGGCGCAAGGGCTCGCGGAGAGGGAAGGAAGCGCGGAGGGCGGCGTGGCGCTGCTCGAGGTGGGGCAGCCGGTCGGCCAGGCTCACGCTGGGAGGTGGGGTGCGGATGGCGGCGGAGGCTCGAGGCGGAGGCGATCGAGGAGCTGGAGGAGAGGCTGGCGGTGGTGCAGGGTGGCAGCGGGAGGAGGAGGCGGTGAGGCGGCGTGCTAGAGGGGAGGGATGGTGGCGGTGGCTGGCAGAGGAGGGGGAGGAACGCGAGGGAGGGGGAGGAAGAGGGGTGTGCGGGGGGCCTTGGCGGTGGTGGAGGGAACGGGTCAAGGTGTGGAGGGGCAGGAGAGAGGTGGGAGGAAGAGGATTGGGGTGACAGGCAGGTGTGGTGGGCGGCGGTGTGGCGCTGGTGGGGACGTGGGGACGGAGGAAGCGGCGGTCGGGTGGGGTGGGGTGGCTCGGTGGGGATTGGGGACGTGGGGCCCGGGGTCAGTTGACCGATCCAGTGGGGCCGAGGGCCGGGGACAGGAGAGAGGGTTAAGATGGTGAGGGTGAGAAAAGGAGAGAGGGTGGGCTGGTGGATCGGTGAGGTGGCATGTGGGTAGCAAAAGGGTGAGAGGGTGAGGTGGCGGCCTGCGGTTGGTGGGTAGGATAGATTTGGGTGGGGATAGGATTTAGAGGGGGCTGATTTAAAATGTGTGTTTGTTTTTGTCTTTTCTATATTAAAACAAGGCCACTTTGCAAACAATTTTTAGGTAAATAAAATCTCCGATGCGATCAGGGTTTTGTATTTGAAAAATAATGAGGGGTATTTGTACAAAGCAAAACTAGGTTTTTCGAAATAGTTCAGACCAACAATGCATGATGATGACGATGCAATGCACAAAAACAACGCGATTTTCTAGTAGTGGTTTTGCGGGATGCCACACAGAGGGAAGGGGAGGGGTAAATGAGGCTAGGGTTCGCGAGGCGCTAATGTCGTCGGTTTTGTTCGACCGAGCCTCCACCGTTGGATTATATCCGATGGCCAGCAGCGTTGGCTGCTTAATGGGCCGGCTGGGCCACTAAAAGTGGGTGAAGGGGAGACGGGCTGGGACAGTTTCGGCCCAGTCTAGAAGTTTTTTCTTTTAAAATTAAAATTAAGTAGTAGTAAAGGGGTTTTAGGATTTATGGGCCAAATTTTCTTTATGGGCCCAGATAATGAATAAATTTTAAGCATTAATGTTTATAAGTTAGGTATAATATGAATGAGTTTTGGGGCTAAGCTTTGGCATATCTTTATGCCAATTATGTAACATAATTGTATGACATCTTTTATTCTTTTGCCATGCAATTATGTGTTATACTTGAATGTACTTTTATACTTAGTTGTTTATTTTGTGGTTTTATCCAAATAGATTGTAATAATAATGTTTTGTTGCAAAATAAGGTTTGGAAATCCTCAAATTAAGCATGGCTTATGTCCATCATTCTGGCCAATGCTGATTGATGGACATTTTGACCATGAATTTTTTATTGGTCTGGTTCACTTCCGGCCAAAGCAGGTGTGTTCCAGATTTATGAAAGAATTCTATATGATTAGAGTATCTAATTAAGTGTGGCTTATATCTGTCATTCTGGCCAAAGTTGATTAGCAGATATTTTAATCACAAAATTTTATTGACCATGTCTATTTCTAGTCAAAGCTGATGTAGACTAGATTGATGAAAGAATTCTATATTATTAGAGGATCTAATTAAGAGTGGTTTATATCTGTCATTCTGGCCAAAGTTGATTAGCAGATATTTTGATCACAAAATTTTATTGACCATGTCTATTTCTGTTCAAAGCTGATGTAGACTAGATTGATGAAAGAATTCTATATTATTAGAGGATCTAATTAAGAGTGGTTTATATCTGTTATTCTGGCCAAAGCTGATTAGAAGATATTTTGATCACAAAATTTTATTGATCATGTCTATTTCTGGCCAAAGATGATGTAGACTAGATTGATGAAAGAAGTATAAAACTGTGATGCTTATTCAAAGCATTTGTTTTATTTTGCAGCATCTAATGCCTCTCAAATTGTCGGTATTATAAATGGCATAGAACAATTGACTGGTATCAATTTTGGTACTTGGAAGGAGAAGCTTGAGATCACTTTAGCTTTGCTGAATATAGATTATGCCCTCCTTAAGGATCCTCCTATAGCACCTACTAAAGGTGATGAGAATTATGATGCCCTGAAAAGGGCTTATGATGATGAGAAAACTAAGTGGGAGGATTCAAATCGTAAGTGCCTCATGATTATTAAGGGCTCCATTACTCAAAGTATGAGGGGAGCTGTTCCAAACTCTCAGACTGCCAAGGGTTACCTTGGAAAGATTGAGAACCAGTTTAAGGGATCATCCAAAATTTATGCAACAAGCCTCATTAGAAGGCTTATTGATGAAAGGTATGATCCAACTGGGAGTCTGAGAGAGCATATCATGAGGAAAATTAACATGGCCACTAAACTTAAGACAATGGAAATGGAAATCTTTGAAGGTTTCCTTGTCCATTTTATTATGTCATCCTTGCCCACGGAGTTCTCTCCGTTCACCATCAATTATAATGCGATGCATTCTAAATGGGCCATGGATGAAATGATGGCTAGATGTGTACAAGAGGAGGAAAGGCTTAAAGCTGGATGAGTTGATCATGTCAATTAGTTTAAGCATTCTTAGAAGAAGAAAAAGTTTATAAATCCTAAGCCTGCTCAGTTTAAAGATAAAGGGAAATCTTCTAAGTTCTTTCAGCAAAAGAACCCTAATAGAGCTCCTAATGCAGATGCACTCCCTAATGCTGATGGTAAAGATCCTAATGGATGTCGCTTTTGTGGAAATGGCGGACACGTCCAGAGGGATTGTATTTGGTTCATGAAATGGCTCAATAAGAAAGGTACTAATGTTATAACCTTTGTTAACGAATCCTTTTATGTTGATTATGCCACCAATACATGGTGGGTTGACTCAGGTGCAACAATTCATGTTGCAAACTCCTTAAAGGGATTCGATACGAAGAGGATCCTAAGAAGAGGGGAAAGAACCATTAGAGTTGCTAATGGTGTTGAGGCTGAAGCTGAGGCTATTGGAGAATTTACACTTACACTTCATAGTGGTTTTATGCTTCGTTTACGTAATGTACTTTATGTACCCTCTATGAGACGAAACCTTGTGTCCATCTCATGCTTAGATGATGATGGTTTTCACTATGACTTTAGGAACACGAGATGTATAATTATGTTTGATAATAATGATGTTGGTCTTGCCTTCTGACAAGACAAACTTTATCTTGTTTCCTTAAATGATTCCATAAGTGAAGTTAATGCTTCCTCTAATGTAAATATTAGTACCAAGCGTAAGTGCGATGATGATGAGACTTCTTCGAAACTATGGCACTATCGTCTGGGCCATATTTCGAGGGGGGATTTGAGCGTCTCATTAGAGAGCAAGCTCTTCATACTTTGAATTTCTCAAATGTGGATCTGGATCATTATATTGATTGCATCAAAGGGAAATATGCTAAGAGAATTAAGAAATGTGCAAATCGAAGCACGGGAGTTTAAGAAATTGTTCACACAGATATATGTGGTCCGTTTAATGTGAAATCAGTGGATGGTTTTGATTCCTTCATAACATTCACTGATGACTTCTCCCACTTTGGATACATCTGTCCTATCAAAGAAAGATCTGAGGCATTAGAAAAGTTCAAGATATTTAAAGCTGAAGTTGAGAATCAAGTTGGTCAAAAGATCAAAGTTGTAAGGTCTGACCGTGGTGGTGAGTACTACGGAAGACACACTTCCTATGGCCAAATTCCTGGACCTTTTGCTAAGTTCCTACAGGAAAATGGTATTGTTGCTTAGCATTCAGCACCGGTCGAACCTCAGCAAAATGGAGTCGCTGAAAGGCGGAATCATACTCTTATGGATGTGGTAAGGAGTATGTTAAGTCACTTCACTTTGCCGCTTGGTTTATGGATAGAAGCTCTAAAGACAGCTATACATATTCTTAATAAAGTCCCCATTAAATTGGTGTCGAAAACACCGTATGAATTATGGACTAGGAGAAAACCTACCCTGAGTTATTTGCATGTGTGGGGCTGCCCTGCTGAGGCAAGAGTTTTCAATCCAATTATGGGAAAGTTAGACCACAAGACTGTCACCTACCATTTCATTGGTTATCCTGACAAATCGAAGGCATATCGTTTCTATTATACAAAGCAATTCACTAAGTTTGTTGAAACAAGACACGCTGTGTTCTTGGAAAGTTATATGTTGAGGGGGAGTATGACTCCTAGGGAAATAACCTTAGAGGAGAAACAGGAATATGTCCCGGTACCTATGATACAAGAACCAGTGTTTCCTGTTCATGTTGAGGTTACACCTCTAGTTGAAAGAACTGCTAATCCTACCCCTGCTGAGATACTTGTGACTCCGGTAGAGTCCATATCTAATGATACTTCTATGGAAGATGCTCGGCAGCCTGAAGTTATGATTGAGGTACCGAATAATGTACCTCTTCGAAGGTCAAAGCGGGCTAGAAAGTCTGCTATTCCTGATGATTATGTGACTTATATGAGTGAGGATATAAATGAGTCGATGTTGGATGATGATCTGCATCATTTAAGGAAGCCACACAAAGTGATCATTCATCAGATTGGCTTGATGCTATGAAAGATGAAATGAAGTCCATGAGCATTAATGATGTATGGGACTTAGTAGAAATTCCTAAAGGAGCCAAAACTGTGGGCAGCAGATGGGTCTATAAGACCAAACGTGACTCCAAAGGTGATATCGAAATGTTCAAAGCAAGGCTTATGGCTAAGGGTTTCACTCAAAGAGAAGTATTGATTATAATGAGACTTTTTCACCTGTCTCTTCTAAGGACTCATTCAGAATTATTATGGCACTTGTGGCTCATTATGATCTAGAGTTGCATTAGATGGATGTCAAAACGGCATTTCTGAATGGTGACTTACATGAGGATGTTCACATGGCTCAACTGGAAGGTTTTGTTATGGAAGGAAAAGAACATTTAGGATGTCATCTTAAGAAGTCCATTTATGGATTGAAGCAAGCCTCAAGCCAGTGGTACTTCAAGTTTGATCAAGTCATAAAGAATTTTGGTTTCAAGGAGAATGAAGTGGACAATTGCATTTATGTGAAGTTCAGGAGCAATTTTGTCTTCCGATCGTATGTTGATGACATACTCTTAGCGATGCGATAATAATATCTTTGGAAACTAAAAGGTTTCTCTCTTCAAAGTTTGACATGAAAGATCTTGGTGAAGCCGTTTATGTCTTAGGCATTCAAATTCACCGAGATAGATCTAGGAGAATCTTGGGGCTATCACAAAGAGCGTATATTGAGAAGGTACTCAAAAAGTTTAATATGCATAAGTGCTCAACCTCGCCTGCTCCTATTGTCAAGGGTGATAGTTTGGGATTTTTCAGTGCCCAAGTAATGATTATGAATCTGCGCAGATGAAGTCAGTTCCTTGTGCTTCAATCATTGGAAGTATGATGTATGCACAAGTGTGCACTCGCCTTGACTTAGCATTTATAACCGGGATGCTTGGCAGATATCAGTCTAATCCAAGGCTGGATCATTGGAAGGCTGCTAAGAAAGCTTTGCGTTATTTGCAAGGCACTAAAGGTCTCATGCTCACATATAAGAGAATTGATAACCTCGAGGTGGTGGGTTATTCAGATGCTGATTTTGCGGGGTGTCTTGATACTAAGAAATCCACATCGGGTTATATTTTCACCCTAGCAGAAGGTGCTATTTCGTGGAAAAGCACCAAGCAATGTGTTACTGCGTCGTCAACAAGGCAGGCAGAGTTTGTGGCATGTTATGAGGCAACCGGGCAGGCAGTATGGCTGAAGAATTTCATTCCGGACTTAAGGGTGATTGACAGTATATCTGAGCCACTCACTCTTTTCTACGATAATCAACCCGCAGTGATCTATTCGAGTAACAACAAGTCAAGTGGTGCTGCCAAACACATTGACATCGAGTATCTTGTTGTGAAAGATAGAATCTAGGATCAGACAATAAGTATTAAGCATATAAGGACTAACGCAACGTTAGCGGATCCACTTACAAAAGGCTTGCCACCCAGTGTGTTTAAAGAGCATGTTGCTAGCATGGGATTGGCAGAAAGCTTTTGATCCTGAAATTGGGACCGTTATGACACCATCTCCCCATAAGCTAAGAAGGGTTCTTCTCTTTGATGGAATGATGTACTGTAGTCAATTAGTTCAATGGTACTTAATTGACCGTTGCAATTTATTGTCTTTGTATAAGTTTCAACAAAGAGCTGAGCTCATAAGTTTGTAATAAATATAAGTTCATGGAGCTCCTAAGTGAAAGAAGCTTTGTTTTGAAATAAAGCGGTACATTGTAGTAACTAGGTTCTACGGTACTCTATGGTCGTAGTAATTCTGTTGTCTCATATGTTGTTTTGTTGATAAATGGGTTTATAAGTTTATCTTACGATCAAGGGGGAGAATATTGGTTGTATAAGTGATCTACGGTGATCTATAGGTTGCTGTGATCAATCTAAGTCAAATTAAAGATGATTAAGGGACTGTTTAATAACAGCCATTGGATGCCTGATCAGGGGCATCCTGACCACCATCCTTTGTGTGTGGTTTCCCTGGTGCAGGTCCTATATAAAGGGGTCCTAGGGTTTGAGAAGAAGACTAAGACAGTTTCTATCTCTCTCACTCTCTCCCATGTTCACTGATCAAGCAAGGACTGAAAAGCACCAGGAAGAACCACTCACTCTCTCCCCTGCTCACTGACACATCGATTCATAGTGTGTTGAAGCTGATTGAGTACTTTTGTAATGCTGCTCCATGCAGGAACCTGTCGGAGAGACCAAGGAGATCAGGAGCGCAAGAGTTGACTGCAAAGGAAGGTATGTGCAATTTTTTGGTGTGTGTCTTGTATGAAAAATGGAGTGACTGCATGGTTTCTAATGAAACTAGCATGGAATCTAGATCCTTAATTTGTGCCCTGGATAGGTGTTTCTAGGTTAGGCTTCAATGTTCTTATGAAGAAAGAAAATGAGATAAAGAAGAACTGTCTCTTGCTTCCCTTCTATATTTTCCCCCGTGCAGTCAGACAGACTGCCGGAGTCAGTACAAAGATTGGGTAGAAGGTTCTGCTTGCTATTGTTTTCAATTAGACCATCTCGGTATCTCCCCTCGTGCATTATCAGTTTATCATAGACCTTGACTAGGATTTGTGGTTACCATCCTATCTTGGACCTGGTAGTGTGCGAGGAATGCTAGTGGCAAGCGATTCAAGTCTTAATAGTTGAATAGAATCGTATCCAGTTTTGATGCTCTTTATTATGTGTAGTCGTGCTTCAATTCCTTTCTCGTCCTTGTATGATTATTTGTTGTTGATCAGTGTAGATATGTTTGCATTTACCCCGAAGCATATCATCATTAGTTTCATAAAACCACGAGTTTAACCAATATTCTCACTTTGCTACAAATAAGAATGGAATCACGGCGTCTGGTCCATGGCGATGTGGTTGCAAAGATGGCCTCAATGCCAATCCCTTTTGTGGCGCCAATGGAAGTTGGACACCTTACATTGAACGATGGTTTGCAAGCATCTGAGCACACAATTTTGGGTTCCTTCTAGGTCATTATTGGAAATGTTGAATCCAGAAAGGAAGTGCAGATTGTTCAGTGCAGCTGGAATCTAACCAGTGAGACGATTACCAGACAAATCGAGCACCTGTAGTGTTGGGGATATGCTATATGGGTACCCTAATAGCATGTCACTTATCCGGATAACCTGGGTGGCCCATCGGTAGCATGGCCTATGGCTCTTGGGCAGCCATTAGATGGATCGAGAAGGAAGCCATGCGGATAAAGGAAGGCTACGGTGGAGTCACCAGCGTGCAGCCTTGGAGTACAAGATACACAAGACTAGTAATATCTGGTGTAGGACTACGTAACTTTCCGGCTAAGACCTTTCCTGTAACCCTAGTACTGGCGACTATATAAGTCGGGCCTATAGAGCCTTTAGGACACGTTCATAGACAACTTGAGACAACCTCACCAGCCAACCAATCCACAACTCGGTGTGCCATTATAGTGATTTATAGTAGGAGTAGGATTCCGCCACCGTTGTGGAATCTGAACCTAGGTAAATTGTGTTACCTCGTACCCGTCAACCGTCCGCCTTACCCCACGTCTCTAAACACGCACTGTAAGGACCCCTCCATGGCGTACTCGTCGGCAATACCACGACAGTTGGCGCCACCGTGGGGCAAGAGGCTCTTCAGGCTCTTCAGCGGGCGAGGACCAGGATCTTCGCGGGAATCGGCAAAATCGTAGCCATCGGTCGCGTTCTCTTCTCCGGCAATGTTTCGATGGGTCACGGCCGACAGACCACCGCGAGGCGAGCGGGTGTGCGCCTGTGCGGCGCCCCGCACAGCGCTGCTTTAAGCGGCATATAGGAGCCCCCGTCCAGAGCTTAGCCCAAACCTGACAAGCACTGAATACTATTGACCCTGCAGCCTGGCCCACTTCCGATGCCCAGTCCATTTCCTATCGCCTGGAGCAACTGTACACTCGGCGACCCGGTACGCCGACAGGCGGCGGTATGGCGGCGCCTATGATACGCCGTATGGTGGCGGAGCTCGGTAGAGGATCGATCGGTGAGGATTGTCGGCATGGCTGGCATGACAGCTCTGAATTTGGTCCACGCGCCTTAGGAAGGATCTTGGGAGGCTAGGGAAGCGAGACACCGATACACATCCCAGGTACATCACGTAAAATGATTTACGAACAATATTGGGCGTAACAAGTTCTTGTTTGAGTCTTGGGGCACCGTCTCTCATCCCTTTAGAAACTTTTTGTAATGGATTTTGGGACGTTCTGTTGTAAACTCCAGATTATGGCTAGTGGTGCTTACAAGTTACATCATACATTTCATCTTAACTATTCATATACCTGATAATTTAGCATGCCCAACTTCCTAGTGTTGTGAACAAATACAGTAGCTGGTCAGTTACAAAGAGTACACAGGGAGCAAATAGTTACATAGAGTACACAGGGAACAAATACTCCTAGTTAATTTAACATGCCCAAATATAAGACATTCGATATTCAGCTCACTCACTGGAGTAATTATTTTCCTGTTACACAGAGTGCAGAGTGAATGTCAAGATACCAGGTTTATAGGGATGTTGATCTTGCTGGGGCTGGAGCCACTCGCATGGGATTGCTTGGCTAAAAAGCACTTAAGATCACATCATGGTTTGGGGTGGTGATAACAATTACAATAATTTAGCCAAAATGTTTGGCCAGGACTATCTGATCATACAGGACCCCTACTACAAAGAAAGCACCAAATGCGATAGCAAAGAAGACCTCAGTGCCAATCTCTTCTGTCGAGACAATGGAGACTGGACCTGCTTCTGTTGAACCGCAATGATTTACAATCATAGGGCCACACAGTTTGGGGTTTCCTTCAAAGCTAGAACCCAGAAACGTGCTGAGCTGGCCCGTGGTTGGAATAGGGCCTTGTAGGTTATTATTAGAAATGCTGATGTTTGAAAGAAAGTTTAGATCGTTCAGCGCAGCAGGAATTGTACCAGTGAGATGATTGTTGGACAAGTCAAGCACCTGCAGGTTCGTGAGGGTGCAGATCGGTTCTGGAATCTCTCCTGCTAATTTGTTGGAGCCCAAATTGAGGGAAGTGAGTGCTTTCAACTGACCAATCTTCTCAGGTATGAGACCAGTAAGGTTATTGATGACCAGGTTCAGTAGTTTAATATAAGCACTCAGCATTAGGTATTGCAAAGATGGATCGAAAGCTTAAATAGGCAGCTCAAAGAAGACCTTTGGTGCACTCTCGTCTGATTTCCACATTGGCATCTTCATTAAGCCAGTCGGTATTTCCCCCATAAGGCTGTTGTTTGATACATCTAGATAGAAGAGGACCTTTAAACTGCTGATCCAGAGAGGTATTGGCCCGTTTAGTTGATTGTTGCATAGCACTAACAACCCCAAATTTGTGAGCTTTGATAATCAATGAGGTATTTTTCCAGACAATGAACAATAATTCATGGAAAGAACCTGGAGATTCTCAAAACCATCAATGCTGTCATCCTTTGGCATGGTCTCATGCATGAAGTTGACCCCAGTAAGAAGGTTGGTGATGCTCCTGGATTTCCCAAGATCTGAAGAGTTCCGGTGATATTTGTAAGTGAGGTATTAACCAGCGATAAGAATGAGAGGGACTTCAGATTGCCTATCCTTTCTGACAATGGCGTGGAAATTGTTGTGAGAGAGCCGTAGTCTCGACTGCTGCAGGAGTATATACTTTCTAGAATAGCACCGGTGAATCTATTGTTCAAAAGATCTAACTTTTTAAGATTGGTCAGGCTTGAGAAGTTGAGCTTGGTAAGTTCCCCACTGAAATTGTTGTTCTTGAGGTCAATTATTATGAGATTTGTGCAGTTGATCAGAGAGGACGGCAACTCTCCTGAAATGTTGTTGTGATCCAGATGCGGCTCCTCCAATATCTTCAGGTCACCTATAGACTCTGGAATATTTCCGCGGAGCTCATTCCTACCAAGATCAAGGGCGACCAGATATGTGAGTTTGCTGATGCCACTAAGAGGTCCTTCTAACCAATTGCTTGGTAAAGAGAGGTGCTCTAACGAAGTAACATTGAAGATATCTTATGGAAGAGTCCCACTAAGATGGTTGTAGCCAGCTACGAGCAATTTCAGCACAGAGCAATTACTGAGCCCTTGAGGGATGTTTCTGTTGGATGTATAAGTGATATGCAGTGATCTATAGGTTGCTGTGATCAATCTAAGTCAAATTAAAGATGATTAAGGGGCTATTTAATAACAGCCATTGGATGCCCTGATCAGGGGCATCCTGACCATCCATCATTTGTGTGTGGTTCCCCTGGTGCAGGTCCTATATAAAGGGGCCCTAGGGTTTGAGAAGAAGACTAAGACAGTTTCTCTCTCTCTCTCTCTCTCTCTCTCTCTCTCTCTCTCTCTCCCCCCTGCTCACTGATCAAGCAAGGACTGAAAGCACCAGGAAAAACCACTCACTGCTGGAGAAAAAGGGCAGGAGTGGAAGAACATCAAGAGGAGGCCATGGCTGGACCTTCAAATCAAGGTACATACCCTGATCCTATCTTTTGTGGCTCTAATATTGAGCTACATGATCCAAAGGATCTAACAGTGGTATCAGAGCAACTAGCTTTAAGATTGAGTCCTCTTATGTTTTGGATTCATCTTCCTGCAAGCATGTTCTTCTTGTTTGGATCATGTTTTTGTTGCTGGAAGTTATGTTCCTGATCAAGTTCTTGTTAAGAAATGTATAAAGTTGTTGTTTTAGCCCCAGTTTTTTCTAAGTTTAAGTCCTAACAGATGAATTAGTGGGGTCTAGGGTTTTTGATTATGTTTATCTGATGTGGGGATTGAGGTTTTGGTGCAAACCCTAAAAAAATCCCTAATTTCTGAGGAACCCTAACCCTAGTTCATCAAATCGAAGAATCCTAACCCTAAATTTACCAATTACTTATGGACCCTAATTCCCAAATTGGAGGAACCCTAACCCTAAATTTCTCAAAGTAAGGAACTCTAACCCTAATCTAATGACTAACTGGTGGTGGATACTTACCTTACGGGCCTTGTCGTCGTTTCTAGCCACGACGGCGATGGAGCCACCCTCTCAAGCCGTCAGGAATGCTCGGGCTCGAGCCCGTGCAAGCTTGCCATCCACCACACCGGGCCATGATGGAGCTCTCTCGGTCGTTTGCCGCCGTAGGAGCTCACCGCGGCACCGGACTTGGCATGGTGCCGTCGGCCTTGGCAGGGCGTCTCGCCGCGCCGTCTCCATGAAGGGAGCCGTCGAGCCGCTCGGCCGAGATCTTGCCAAGCCAAAGCCGCACGCAGCTCCGGCGAGGGGTCCTGGCCGACACCGCTGTCTCGCCTTCTCCTCTAGCGCGGGCGCTCGTCACCGCCGCCGCTGCTCTCTCTCTCGCTTGCTGGTGGGGAGGCAGAGGGAAGGGGAGGGGGAAATGAGACTAGGGTTCGCGGGAGGCGTCGTCGCGCGTCGGTTTTGTTCCGACCCGACGCGCCCTCCACCGTTGGATTATATCTGATGGCCAGCGTTATGCCTTAATAGGCGGTGGGCCACTAAAAAGGGGGTGAAGGGAGAGGCAGTGGGGAGGTTTCGGATCTCTAAGTTTTTTCTTTTAAAATTAAAATTAAGAAGTAGTAAAGGGGTTTTAGGATTTATGGGCCAAATTTTCTTTATGGGCCCAGATAATGAATAAATTTTAAGCATTAATGTTTATAAGTTAGGTCTAATATGAATGAGTTTTGGGGCTAAGCTTTGGCATATCTTTATGCCAATTATGTAACATAATTGTATGACATCTTTTATTCTTTTGCCATGCAATTATGTGTTATACTTGAATGTCCTTTTATACTTAGTTGTTTCTTTTGTGGTTTTATCCAAATAGATTGTAATAATAATGTTTTGTTGCAAAATAAGGTTTGGAAATCCTCAAATTAAGCATGGCTTATGTCCATCATTCTGGCCAATGCTGATTGATGGACATTTTGACCATGAATTTTTTTATTGGTCTGGTTCACTTCTGGCCAAAGAAGGTGTGTTCCAGATTGATGAAAGAATTCTATATGATTAGAGGATCTAATTAAGTGTGGCTTATATCTGTCATTCTGTCCAAAGTTGATTTGCAGATATTTTGATCACAAAATTTTATTGATCATGTCTATTTCTGGCCAAAGCTGATGTAGAATAGATTGATGAAAGAAGTATAAAATTGTGATGCTTATTCAAAGCATTTGTTTTATTTTGCAGCATCTAATGCCTCTCAAATTTCCAGTATTATAAATGGCATAGAACAATTGACTGGTAGCAATTTTGGTACTTGGAAGGAGAAGCTTGAGATCACTTTAGCTTTGCTGAATATATATTATGCCCTCCTTAAGGATCCTCCTATAGCACCTACTGAAGGTGATGAGAATTATGATGCCCTGAAAAGGTCTTATGATTATGAGAAAACTAAGTGGGAGGATTCAAATCGTAAGTGCCTCATGATTATTAAGGGCTCCATTACTCAAAGTATGAGGGGAGCTGTTCCAGACTCTCAGACTGCCAAGGGTTACCTTGGAAAGTTTGAGAACCAGTTTAAGGGATCATCCAAAATTTATGCAACAAGCCTCATTAGAAGGCTTATTGATGAAAGGTATGATCCAACTGGGAGTCTGAGAGAGCATATCATGAGGAAAATTAACATGGCCACTAAACTTAAGACAATGGAAATGGAAATCTCTGAAGGTTTCCTTGTCCATTTTATTATGTCATCCTTGCCCACGAAGTTCTCTCCGTTCACCATCAATTATAATGCGATGCATTCTAAATGGGCCATGGATGAAATGATGGCTAGATGTGTACAAGAGGAGGAAAGGCTTAACGCTGGATGACTTGATCATGTCAATCAATTTAAGCATTCTCAGAAGAAGAAAAAGTTTATAAGTCCTAAGCCTGCTCAGTTTAAAGATAAAGGGCAATCTTCTAAGTTCTTTCAGCAAAAGAACCCTAATAGAGCTCCTAATGCAGATGCACTCCCTAATGTTGATGGTAAAGATCCTAATGGATGTCGCTTTTGTGGAAAAGGCGGACACGTCGAGAGGGATTGTATTGGGTTCATGAAATGGCTCAATAAGAAAGATACTAATGTTATAACCTTTATTGACGAATCCTTTTATGTTGATTATGCCACCAATACATGGTGGGTTTACTCAGGTGCAACAATTCATGTTGCAAACTCCTTACAGGGATTCGATACGAAGAGGATCCTAAGAAGAGGGGAAAGAACCATTAGAGTTGCTAATAGTGTTGAGGCTGAAGCTGAGGCTATTGGAGAATTTACACTTACACTTCATAGTGGTTTTATGCTTCGTTTACGTAATGTACTTTATGTACCCTCTATGAGATGAAACCTTGTGTCCATCACATGCTTAGATGATGATGGTTTTCACTATGACTTTAGGAACACGAGATGTATAATTATGTTTGATAATAATGATGTTGGTCTGGCCTTCCGACAAGACAAACTTTATCTTGTTTCCTTAAGTGATTCCATAAGTGAAGTTAATGCTTCCTCTAATGTAAATATTAGTACCAAGCGTAAGTGCGATGATGATGAGACTTCTTCGAAACTATGGCACTATCGTCTGGGCCATATTTCGAGGGGGGATTTGAGCGTCTCATTAAGGAGCAAGCTCTTCATCCTTTGAATTTCTCAAATGTGGATCTTGATCATTATATTGATTGCATCAAAGGGAAATATGCTAAGAGAATTAAGAAATGTGCAAATCGAAGCACGGGAGTTTTAGAAATTGTTCACACAGATATCTGTGGTCCGTTTAATGTGAAATCAGTGGATGGTTTTGATTCCTTCATAACATTCACTAATGACTTCTCCCACTTTGGATACATCTGTCCTATCAAAGAAAGATCTGAGGCGTTAGAAAAGTTCAAGATATTTAAAGCTGAAGTTGAGAATCAAGTTGGTCAAAAGATCAAAGTTGTAAGGTCTGACCGTGGTGGTGAGTACTACGGAAGACACACTTCCTATGGCCAAATTACTGGACCTTTTGCTAAGTTCCTACAGGAAAATGGTATTGTTGCTTAGCATTCAGCACCGGGCGAACCTCAGCAAAATGGAGTCGCTGAAAGGCGGAATCGTACTCTTATGGATGTGGTAAGGAGTATGTTAAGTCACTTCACTTTGCCGCTTGGTTTATGGATAGAAGCTCTAAATACAGCTGCACATATTCTTAATAAAGTCCCCATTAAATCGGTGTCGAAAACACCGTATGAATTATGGACTAGGAGAAAACCTACCCTGAGTTATTTGCATATGTGGGGCTGCCCTGCTGAGGCAAGAGTTTTCCATCCAATTATGGGAAAGTTAGACCCCAAGACTGTCACCTGCCATTTCATTGGTTATCCTAACAAATCGAAGGCATATCGTTTCTATTATACAAAGCAATTCACTAAGTTTGTTGAAACAAGACACGCTGTGTTCTTGGAAAGTGATATGTTGAGGGGGAGTATGACTCCTAGGGAAATAACCTTAGAGGAGAAACAGGAATATGTCCCGGTACCTATGATACAATAAACAGTGTTTCCTGTTCATGTTGAGGTTACACCTCTAGTTGAAAGAACTGCTAATCCTACCCCTTTTCTGAGATACCTGTGACTCCGGTAGAGTCCATATCTAATGATACTTCTACGGAAGATGCTCGGCAGCCTAAAGTTGTGATTGAGGTACCGAATAATGCACCTCTTAGAGGGTCAAAGCGGGCTAGAAAGACTGCTATTCCTGATGATTATGTGACTTATATGAGTGAGGATATAAATGAGTCGATGTTGGATGATGATATGCATCATTTAAGGAAGCCACACTAAGTGATCATTCATCAGATTGGCTTGATGCTATGAAAGATGAAATGAAGTCCATGAGCATTAATGATGTATGGGACTTAGTAGAAATTCCTAAAGGAGCCAAAACTGTGGGCAGCAGATGGGTCTATAAGACCAAACGTGACTCCAAAGGTGATATCGAAAGGTTCAAAGCAAGGATTATGGCTAAGGGTTTCACTCAAAGAGAAGTATTGATTATAATGAGACTTTTTCACCTGTCTCTTCTAAGGACTCATTCAGAATTATTATGGCACTTGTGGCTCATTATGATCTAGAGTTGCATTAGATGGATGTCAAAACGGCATTTCTGAATGGTGACTTACATGAGGATGTTTACATGGCTCAACCGGAAGGTTTTGTTATGGAAGGAAAAGAACATTTAGGATGTCGTCTTAAGAAGTCCATTTATGGATTGAAGCAAGCCTCAAGCCAATGGTACTTCAAGTTTGATCAAGTCATAAAGAATTTTGGTTTCAAGGAGAATGAAGTGGACAATTGCATTTATGTGAAGTTCAGGATGAGCAATTTTGTCTTCCTGATACTGTATGTTGATGACATACTCTTAGCCAGTAGCGATAAGAATATGCTGCTGGAAACTAAAAGGTTTCTCTCTTCAAAGTTTGACATGAAAGATCTTGGTGAAGCCGTTTATGTCTTAGGCATTCAAATTCACCGAGATAGATCTAGGAGAATCTTGGGGCTATCACAAAGAGCGTATATTGAGAAGGTACTCAAAAAGTTTAATATGCATAAGTGCTCAACCTCGCCTGCTCCTATTGTCAAGGGCGATAAGTTTGGGATTTTTCAGTGCCCAAGTAATGATTATGAATCTGCGCAGATGAAGTCAGTTCCTTGTGCTTCAATCATTGGAAGTATGATGTATGCACAAGTGTGCACTCGCCTTGACTTAGCATTTATAACCGGGATGCTTGGCAGATATTAGTCTAATCCAGGGTTGGATCATTGGAAGGCTGCTAAGAAAGCTTTGCGTTATTTGCAAGGCACTAAAGGTCTCATGCTCACATATAAGAGAACTGATAACCTCGAGGTGGTGGGTTATTCAGATGCTGATTTTGCGGGGTGTCTTGATACTAAGAAATCCACATCGGGTTATATTTTCACCCTAGCAGAAGGTGCTATTTCTTGGAAAAGCACCAAGCAATGTGTTACTGCATCGTCAACAAGACAGGCAGAGTTTGTGGCATGTTATGAGGCAACCGGGCAGGCAGTATGGCTGAAGAATTTCATTCCGGACTTAAGGGTGATTGACAGTATATCTGAGCCACTCACTCTTTTCTGCGATAATCAACCCGCAGTGATCTATTCGAGTAACAAAAAGTCAAGTGGTGTTGCCAAACACATTGACATCAAGTATCTTGTTGTGAAAGATAGAATCTAGGATCAGACAATAAGTATTAAGCATATAAGGACTAATGCAACGTTAGCGGATCCACTTACAAAAGGCTTGCCACCCAGTGTGTTTAAAGAGCATGTTGCTAGCATGGGATTGGCAGAAAGCTTTTGATCCTGAAATTGGGACCGTTATGACACCATCTCCCCATAAGCTAAGAAGGGTTCTTCTCTTTGATGGAATGATGTACTGTAGTCAGTTAGTTCAATGGTACTTAATTGACCGTTGCCATTTATTGTCTTTGTATAAGTTTCAACAAAGAGCTGAGCTCATAAGTTTGTAATAAATATAAGTTCATGGAGCTCCTAAGTTAAAGAAGCTTTGTTTTGAAATAAAGCGGTACATTGTAGTAACTAGGTTCTACGGTACTCTATGGCCGTAGTAATTCTGTTGTCTCATATGCTGTTTTGTTGATAAATGGTTTTATAAGTTTATCTTACGATCAAGGGGGAGAATATTGGTTGTATAAGTGATCTGCGGTGAATAGGTTGTTGTGATCAATCTAAGTCAAATTAAAGATGATTAAGGGACTGTTTAATAACAGCCATTGGATGCCTGATCAGGGGCATCCTGACCACCATCCTTTGTGTGTGGTTCCCCTGGTGCAGGTCCTATATAAAGGGGCCCTAGGGTTTGAGAAGAAGACTAAGACAGTTTCTATCTCTCTCACTCTCTGCCCTGCTCACTGATCAAGCAAGGACTGAAAAGCACCAGGAAGAACCACTCACTCTCTCCCCTGCTCACTGACACATCGATTCATAGTGCGTTGAAGCTGATTGAGTACTTTTGTAATGCTGCTCCATGCAGGAACCTGTCGGAGAGACCAAGGAGATCAGGAGCGAAGAGTTGACTGCAAAGGAAGGTATGTGCAATTTTTTGGTGTGTGTCTTGTATGAAAAATGGAGTGACTGCATGGTTTCTGATGAAACTAGCATGGAATCTAGATCCTTAATTTGTGCCCTGGATAGGTGTGTCTAGGTTAGGCTTCAATGTTCTTATGAAGAAAGAAAATGAGATAAAGAAGAACTGTCTCTTGCTTCCCTTCTATATTTTCCCCCGTGCAGTCAGACAGACTGCCGGAGTCACTACAAAGATTGGGTAGAAGGTTCTGCTTGCTATTGTTTTCAATTAGACCATCTCGGTATCTCCCCTGGCGCATTATCAGTTTATCATAGACCTTGACTAGGATTTGTGGTTACCATCCTATCTTGGACCTGGTAGTGTGCGAGGAATGCTAGTGGCAAGCGATTCAAGTCTTAATAGTTGAATAGAATCGTATCCAGTTTTGATGCTCTTTATTATGTGTAGCCGTGCTTCAATTCCTTTCTCGTCCTTGTATGATTATTTGTTGTTGATTAGTGTAGATATGTTTGCATTTACCCCTAAGCATATCATCATTAGTTTCATAAAACCATGAGTTTAACCAATATTCTCACTTTGCTACAAATAAGAGTGGAATCACGGCGTCTGGTCCATGGCGATGTGGTTGCAAAGATGGCCTCAATGCCAATCCCTTTTGTGGCGCCAATGGAAGTTGGACCTGCTTCTGTTGAACCGCAGTGGTTTGCAAGCATACGAGCACACAATTTTGGGTTCCTTCTAGGTCATTATTGGAAATGTTGAATCCAGAAAGGAAGTGCAGATTGTTCAGTGCAGCTGGAATCTAACCAGTGAGACGATTACCAGACAAATCGAGCACCTGTAGTGTTGGGGATATGCTATATGGGTACCCTAATAGCATGTCACTTATCCGGATAACCTGGGTGGCCCATAGTCGGTAGCATGGCCTATGGCCTGCTGGGCGGCCCAGTTAGATGGATCCAGAAGGGAAGCCCATGCCGGATAAAGGAAGGCTACGGTGGAGTCACCAACGTACCCGGAGCCTTGGAGTACAAGATACACAAGACTAGTAATATACGGTGTAGGACTCTGTAACCTGTCCGGCTAAGACTTTTCCCTGTAACCCTAGTACCTGGCGACTATATAAGTCGGGCCTATGGGAGCCTTTAGGACACGTTCATAGACAACTTCAGACAACCTCACACAGCGAACCAATCCCTGTAACTCGGCGTATTGCCATTATAGTGATTTATAGTAGGAGTAGGATTCCGCCACCGTTGTGGAATCTGAATCTAGGTAAGTTGTGTTACCTCGTACCCGTCAACCGTCTGCCTTACCCCACGTCTCTAAACACGTACTGTGAGGACCCCTCCATGGCGTACTCGTCGGCAATACCACGACAGTTGGCGCCCACCGTGGGGCAAGAGGCTCTTCAGGCTCTTCAGCGGGCGAGGACCAGGATCTTCGCGGGAATCGGCAAAACCATAGCCATCGGTCGCGTTCTCTTCTCCGGCAATGTTCCGATAGGTCACGGCCGACAGACCACCGCGAGGCGAGCGGGTGTGCGCCTGTGCGGCGCCCCGCACAGCGCTGCTTTAAGCGGCATATAGGAGCCCCTGTCCAGAGCTCAGCCCAAACCTGACAAGCACTAAATACTATTGACCCTGCAGCCTGGCCCACTTCCGATGCCCAGTCCATTTCCTATCGCCTGGAGCAACTGTACACTCGGCGACCCGGTACGCCGGCAGGCGGCGGCTGGGCGGCCGGCGCATACGTGCTCCCTTCGTATGGTGGCCGGAGCTCAGGTAGAGGATCAGATCAGGGTAAGGATTCAGGTCGGCATGGCCTGCCGCAGCGACGGCTCTGAATTTCGGAGTGCGCCACGCGCGTCTTCGGAAGGATGCCGGAGGCTAGGGAAGCAGAGACACCGATACACATCCGCGAGGTACATCCTGCATTAGAAATGATTTCTGAACAATAATGGGGCGCGTAACAAGTTACTGTTTGGAGTACTGGGGCAGCCACCGTCTCTCATCCCTTTAGAAACTTTTTGTAATGGATTTTGGGACGTTCTGTTGTAAACTCCAGATTATGGCTAGTGGTGCTTACAAGTTACATCATACATTTCATCTTAACTATTCATATACCTGATAATTTAGCATGCCCAACTTCCTAGTGTTGTGAACAAATAGGGAGCAAATAGTTACATAGAGTACACAGGGAACAAATACTCCTAGTTAATTTAACATGCCCAAATATAAGTGTAACATCCCTAAAATCATGATTTCAAAGTTTGTATATCACTCATGCATGCATAAGATTTGAGATCATATTCAAACTCATTTCAGGAAAACAGAAGCACTTGATGCTATGATTTTATGTGAGCAGATTTAATTCAAATGGCCATCACCATTTGAAAGCTTGAAAGTTTAGGAACCTAGATGCTTACCTTCATTGTTGAATTGTTGTGTGTAGAATTTGGACCAAAGTTTTCAACTTAGAAATAATTTCAAGAACCCCTTTTTAAAACATTTGCAAATCAGATGCAAATTCTCTAATTATTTTAAATCCAAGCTTGAACCAGCCTATACAAAGTAACCCCATGGGTTTTAACCTATTTCTGAGACCAATTCACCACTACAAAACCTCAGAAAGATTTGAATTCAAATTGAACTTGAAACCATTTGAAAACCTATTTAGAAAATCGAAATAGAAAAGGAAAAGGAGTAAACAAAAGAAAAAGGCCGCACGCCAGGGATCTAGACCAACAACGAATCAAGCCCAACAAGCCCACCCGGGGCACTTCCTTTCTTCTCTCACGCGCGAGCGCACTCCTTCAGTCACTGACAGCC
Organism: Avena longiglumis; assembly: GCA_030063025.1. Lineage (NCBI taxonomy): Eukaryota > Viridiplantae > Streptophyta > Magnoliopsida > Poales > Poaceae > Avena > Avena longiglumis. Next base: position 77,835,994 of record CP125978.1, read on the forward strand.
AGACCCCACGCCCCCTCTGTCTATTTCACCGACCAGCGGGCCCCGTCCACGTCGTCTTCGTCTTCCCCGATTCACAAGATGACCTCCGCCACGCTGGCCGGCGCAGACCGATGCTGAGCTTAATTAGCATTGATGCGACAGCGTTTCTGTCGAGCCTCGGGCTATAAGATCTCCCTCCTCGACCATTTTCCCCCAATCAATTTTTCCTTCACGCCACCAGGCTGCCCACGACTCGCACGACTCCGCTGTTCCGACGGCTGCCGGCGAATTCGGTGAGTTCGAGCCCCTCTGCCTCTCATTCATGCTATCTTGTTCAGTGAGTCTCGCGCACCTACCGACACACCCCATTTTCCTTCGCATGAACCGTAGCTCCAAAGAACGTCGATCGCCGCCACCGTCTTGGCTTCAACTCCGACGACCTCTAGTGGTAAGTCCACCGCCCAAGCCTTGTCTTTTCACACGCGTTTTCTCCGTGATCTTCGCATCGACCACACCTCCGCTTTGCCTCCTAGTGATCGACAACGCCGCCATCGACCGAACAACCACCGTCGCAGACTCAACTCCGACGAAATCATCGCCGTGTCGACGCCTTCGCAAACCAACGCCACCTTGAGCTTCAGCGGCCTCCGCGATTTCGTATGATCCTTCTCCCTCTCGCGGACGACCTGGAACGCTAGCACCGTCGTAGACCGAGCGCTCCGCCGCTCACTGACGCCGCGCGCCGCCAGGACATGGACGCGTGCTCGAGCACCATTAGATCTAGATCCAAGCGTTAGGATAGATTCACTTATCAGCAAAGGGGTACGCGTTCAGGGCCGTGCGATTTATTTAGATCCTACGGCTGCAGAGGTTGATCCGATGCGAACCGGTACGCGCCAGTGACGCTGCGACACGTGGCTAGGGTTAGATCTAAAAACAGATTTCAAACCAGAATTTGATCCAAATTTCAAATGGCTCTAGCTTTTGATTCCCACGTTGGAATTTTGCAAACTTTATACCGTTGGATTCAGTGAGTCAAGGCCTTTCTGAATCTACAATGTGTTTAACAAATAGTAACTGATAAAATGACTTTGTAAGCAGAAACATGTTTAGGTATATTTTGAGCATAGATTTATTTTAGTAATTTGTTTTAGGGCTAAATGAGTTTGGTTAGCAAACTTTTTGGCTTGGTTATGTTTCTGTTCCATGCACTTGCTTGGTAGAGATTTTCAAATTCATCACTTAGTAATTCTTGCATGCATGCATTCATATTTTTGATTGTATATAATTGTGTGTAATTGTATGCTATAATTTTTGTGTAGATTTTGCTAGTGACTGTGATTGTGAAGAGTGCTACTCTCCCCATTACCAAGGCAGGTGATATTTCATGAACATTTCATTCCTATATTTTGTACTAGCATTAGATATTTTGCTAACTCTTGCATGCTACTCTTGCCAAATAAAAGATTGGGAAATCCTATGTAGTTAGAATGGTAGAATTGCTAGGAATTTTCCTAAGTTAAGTTACCATGCCATGCTTAGCCTAGCTACTAGCAAACAAGGGTTGGCATAATCTATTCATGCTATAATGACTATATTTCTAAGTCATGAGACTTATGTTTTCTTAATAAAACCACTAAGTCAATAAACCTCCTAGGTGGAATGGAAAGATTGGTTTATGTTGAGTGGTTACACAAGGCCATGTATTTGGCTTGTGTATCTCACTTGTGGTATGCCACCCAGGCACAAAGGGATTTGGAGGCCAAGTGTTGAGAAAGCTTACAGTGCAACCACTTGGCAATATGGGCTCTGCCATGATCATATAGGTTGCTAGAACTTAGTCACTTGGACAGTTGGTGGTAGTGGGAATGATAGGTTGGAGCGCGTCCATTTGACTAAGGAAAGGCTTCTGAAAGGTCCTATCTTGGGAAACCAAGTCTGGTGGGGAAAGTGCACAATCTCTGCAGTTGGAAAATCTAAGTACTTAGCCAAGTCCATGGCAATGGACAACTTGAGCATCAAGACATGGAAGCTACAAGAATCTCATCACTCCAACTTCTAAGTAAAACTTGTGGGTGAACAAGGGTGAAGGACCCCAATGTCTATTGGTGGTTTCTTGGGAAGTTTTTGACAAATAAAAACTTAGTGATTTCAACTAATAGGGAAAACCTATTTTCAAGCAAAGCAAGCCAAGCTACACTTAGCCAAAATACATATAGTAATATAGTCCACTTAAAATTTACTAAGGTATCACTTGCCAATACTATTCCAAAGTATTGACCCACTGTGGCTGTAACTTGTGATGTTGCAGGTTACTCCGACGATGAGTAGGAGTCATGAGTCTACACTCAACATGCTTGCCTGTGGCACATGAAGATGAGGACTTGTGTTTGTTTACTTATTCCATAAACTCCTGTATTAGGCCTTTGGCCCTGAGTTGTAAAAGACTATGTTTTTATCTCTGGAATGAATGTAATAAACGACCTTTGTATCTGTGTACTTCATCTTAAATTGTGGATACTAGCATTGATCCAAGGACTAGCATTGCAATCACAGGGATCCTTTCCTTTACAAAGGAGGGATCTTACAATAAGACATGCGATATTCAGCTCACTCACTGGAGTAATTATTTTCCTGTTACAAAGAGTGCAGAGTGAATGTCAAGATACCAGGTTTACAGGGATGTTGATCTTGCTGGGGCTGGAGCCACTCGCATGGGATTGCTTGGCTTAAAAGCACTTAAGATCACATCATGGTTTGGGGTGGTGATAACAATTACAATAATTTAGCCAAAATGTTTGGCCAGGACTATCTGATCATACAGGACCCCTTCTACAAAGAAAGCACCAAATGCGATAGCAAAGAAGACCTCAGTGCCAATCTCTTCTATCGAGACAATGGAGACTGGACCTGCTTCTGTTGAACCGCAATGATTTACAATCATAGGGCAGTTTGGGGTTTCCTTCAAAGCTAGAACCCAGAAACGTGCTGAGCTGGCCCGTGGTTGGAATAGGGCCTTGTAGGTTATTATTAGAAATGCTGATGTTTGAAAGAAAGTTTAGATCGTTCAGCGCAGCAGGAATTGTACCAGTGAGATGATTGTTGGACAAGTCAAGCACCTGCAGGTTCGTGAGGGTGCAGATCGGTTCTGGAATCTCTCCTGCTAATTTGTTGGAGCCCAAATTGAGGGAAGTGCTTTCAACCGACCAATCTTCTCGTATGAGACCGAAGGTTGATGACCAGGTTCAGTAGTTTAAGATAAGCACTCAGCATTAGGTATTGCAAAGATGGATCGAAAGCTTAAATAGGCAGCTCAAAGAAGACCTTTGGTGCACTCTCGTCTGATTTCCACATTGGCATCTTCATTAAGCCAATCGGTATTCCCCCCATAAGGCTGTTGTTTGATACATCTAGATAGAAGAGGACCTTTAAACTGCTGATCCAGAGAGGTATTGGCCCGTTTAGTTGATTGTTGCATAGCACTAACAACCCCAAATTTGTGATCTTTGATAATCAATGAGGTATTTTTCCAGACAATGAACAATCATTCATGGAAAGAACCCGGAGATTCTCAAAACCATCAATGCTGTCATCCTCTAGCATGGTCTCATGCATGAAGTTGACCCCAGTAAGAAGGTTGGTGATGCTCCTGGATTTCCCAAGGATCTGAAGAGTTCCGGTGATATTTGTAAGTGAGGTATTAACCAGCGATAAGAATGAGAGGGACTTCAGATTGCCTATCATTTATGACAACTGGCCGTGGAAATTGTTGTGAGAGAGTCAGAAGGTCACCGACTGCTGCAGGAGTATATACTTTCTAGAATAGCACCGGTGAATCTATTGTTCAAAATATCTAACTTTTTAAGATTGGTTAGGCTTGAGAAGTTGAGCTTGGTAAGTTCCCCACTGAAATTGTTGTTCTTGAGGTCAATTATTATGAGATTTGTGCAGTTGATCAGAGAGGACGGCAACTCTCCTGAAATGTTGTTGTGATCCAGATGCGGCTCCTCCAATCTCTTCAGGTCACCTATAGACTCTGGAATATTGCCGCTGAGCTCATTCCTCCCAAGATCAAGGGCGACCAGATTTGTGAGTTTGCTGATGCCACTAAGAGGTCCTTCTAACCAATTTCTTGGTAAAGAGAGGTGCTCTAACGAAGTAACATTGAAGAGATCTTATGGAAGAGTCCCACTAAGATGGTTGTAGCCAGCTGCGAGCAATTTCAGCACAGAGCAATTACTGAGCCCTTGAGGGATGTTTCTGTTGGATGTATAAGTGATATACAGTGATCTATAGGTTGTTGTGATCATTCTAAGTCAAATTAAAGATGATTAAGGGGCTATTTAATAACAGCCATTGGATGCCCTGATCAGGGGCATCCTGACCATCCATCCTTTGTGTGTGGTTCCCCTGGTGCAGGTCCTATATAAAGGGGCCCTAGGGTTTGAGAAGAAGACTAAGACAGTTTCTCTCTCACTCTCCCCGCTCACCGATCAACCAAGGACCGAAGCACAGGAAAAACCACTCCTTCTTTGGAGATCAAGGGCAGGAGTGGAAGCACATCAAGAGGAGGCCATGGCCGGACCTTCAAATCAAGGTACATACCCTGATCCTATCTTTTGTGGCTCTAATCTTGAGCTAGATGATCCAAAGGATCTAACAGTGGTATCAGAGCAACTAGCTTTAAGATTGAGTCCTCTTATGTTTTGGATTCATCTTCCTGCAAGCATGTTCTTCTTGTTTGGATCATGTTTTTGTTGCTGGAAGTTATGTTCCTGATCAAGTTCTTGCTCAGAACTGAATAAGGTTGATCTTTTAGCCCCAATTTTTCTAAGTTTAAGCCCTAATGGTTGAATCAGTGGGTCTAGGGTTTTGATTATGTTTATCTAATGTGGGGATTGAGGTTTTGGTGCAAACCCTAATAAAAAATCCCCAATTTTCTAAAGAACCCTAACCCTAGTTCATCGAATCGAGGAACCCTAACCCTAATTCCCCAATTAGTCAAGAACCCTAACCCTAATTCCCAAATTCGAGGAACCCTAACCCTAAATTTCTCAAAGTAAGGAACTCTAACCCTAATCTAATGACTAACTGGTGGTGGATACTTACCTTACGGGCCTTGTCGTCGTTGCTAGCCACGACGGCGGTGGAGCCACCCTCTCAAGCCGTCAGGAATGCTCGGGCTCGAGCCCGTGCAAGCTTGCCATCCACCACACCGGGACATGATGGAGCTCTCTCGGTCGTTTGCCGCCGTAGGAGCTCACCGCGGCGCCGGACTTGGCATGGTGCCGTCGGCCGGCAGGGGACGCCCGCCCGCCGCCTCCAGCGAGGAGCTGTCGAGCCGCTCGGGCAGATGCGCAAGCCAAAGCCGCACGCAGCTCCGGCGAGGGGGCCTGGCCGACACCGCTGTCTCGTCTTCTCCTCTAGCGCGGGCGCTCGTCGCTGCCGCTGCTGCTCTCTCTCTCTCGCTTGCTGGTGGGGAGGCAGAGGGAAGGGGAGGGGGGAAATGAGGCTAGGGTTCGCGGGAGGCGTCGTCGCGCGTCGGTTTTGTTCTGACCCGACGCGCCCTCCACCGTTGGATTATATCCGATGGCCAGCAGCGTTGGCTGCTTAATGGGCCGGCTGGGCCACTAAAAGTGGGTGAAGGGGAGACGGGCTGGGACAGTTTCGGCCCAGTCTAGAAGTTTTTTCTTTTAAAATTAAAATTAAGAAGTAGTAAAGGGGTTTTAGGATTTATGGGCCAAATTTTCTTTATGGGCCCAGATAATGAATAAATTTTAAGCATTAATGTTTATAAGTTAGGTCTAATATGAATGAGTTTTGGGGCTAAGCTTTGGCATATCTTTATGCCAATTATGTAACATAATTGTATGACATCTTTTATTCTTTTGCCATGCAATTATGTGTTATACTTGAATGTCATTTTATACTTAGTTGTTTCTTTTGTGGTTTTATCCAAATAGATTGTAATAATAATGTTTTGTTGCAAAATAAGGTTTGGAAATCCTCAAATTAAGCATGGCTTATGTCCATCATTCTGGCCAATGCTGATTGATGGACATTTTGACCATGAATTTTTTATTGGACTGGTTCACTTCCGGCCAAAGCAGGTGTGTTCCAGATTGATGAAATAATTCTATATGATTAGAGTATCTAATTAAGTGTGGCTTATATCTGTCATTCTGTCCAAAGTTGATTAGCAGATATTTTAATCACAAAATTTTATTGACCATGTCTATTTCTGACCAAAGCTGATGTAGACTAGATTGATGAAAGAATTCTATATTATTAGAGGATCTAATTAAGTGTGGTTTATATCTGTCATTCTGGCCAAAGCTGATTAGAAGATATTTCGATCACAAAATTTTATTGATCATGTCTATTTCTGGCCAAAGCTGATGTAGACTAGATTGATGAAAGAAGTATAAAATTGTGATGCTTATTCAAAGCATTTGTTTTATTTTGCAGCATCTAATGCCTCTCAAATTGCCGGTATTATGAATGGCATAAAACAATTGACTGGTAGCAATTTTGGTACTTGGAAGGAGAAGCTTGAGATCACTTTAGCTTTGCTGAATATAGATTATGCCCTCCTTAATGATCCTCCTATAGCACCTACTGAAGGTGATGAGAATTATGATGCCCTCAAAAGGGCTTATGATGATGAGAAAACTAAGTGGGAAGATTCAAATCGTAAGTGCCTCATGATTATTAAGGGCTCCATTACTCAAAGTATGAGGGGAGATGTTCCAGACTCTCAGACTCCCAAGGGTTACCTTGGAAAGATTGAGAACCAGTTTAAGGGATCATCCAAAATTTATGCAACAAGCCTCATTAGAAGGCTTATTAATGAAAGGTATGATCCAACTGGGAGTCTGAGAGAGCATATCATGAGGAAAATTAAAATGGCCACTAAACCTAAGACAATGGAAATGGAAATCTCTGAAGGTTTCCTTGTCCATTTTATTATGTCATCCTTGCCCACGGAGTTCTCTCCGTTCACCATCAATTATAATGCGATGGATTCTAAATGGGCCATGGATGAAATGATGGCTAGATGTGTACAAGAGGAGGAAAGGCTTAAAGCTGGATGAGTTGATCGTGTCAATCAATTTAAGCATTCTCAGAAGAAGAAAAAGTTTATAAATCCTAAGCCTGCTCAGTTTAAAGATAAAGGGCAATCTTCTAAGTTCTCTCAGCAAAAGAACCCTAATAGAGCTCCTAATGCAGATGCACTCCCTAATGCTGATGGTAAATATCCTAATGGATGTCGCTTTTGTGGAAAAGGCGGACACGTCCAGAGGGATTGTATTGGGTTCATGAAATGTCTCAATAAGAAAGGTACTAATGTTATAACCTTTGTTGACGAATCCTTTTATGTTGATTATGCCACCAATACATGGTGGGTTGACTCAGGTGCAACAATTCATGTTGCAAACTCCTTACAAGGATTCGATACGAAGAGGATCCTAAGAAGAGGGGAAAGAACCATTAGAGTTGCTAATGGTGTTGAGGCTGAAGCTGAGGCTATTGGAGAATTTACACTTACACTTCATAGTGGTTTTATGCTTCGTTTATGTAATGTACTTTATGTACCCTCTATGAGACGAAACCTTGTGTCCATCTCATGCTTAGATGATGATGGTTTTCACTATGACTTTGGGAACACGAGATGTATAATTATGTTTGATAATAATGATGTTGGTCTTGCCTTCTGACAAGACAAACTTTATCTTGTTTCCTTAAGTGATTCCATAAGTGAAGTTAATGCTTCCTCTAATGTAAATATTAGTACTAAGCGTAAGTGCGATGATGATGAGACTTCTTCGAAACTATGGCACTATCGTCTGGGCCATATTTCGAGGGGGAGATTCGAGCGTCTTATTAAGGAGCAAGTTCTTCATCCTTTGAATTTCTCAAATGTGGATCTGGATCATTATATTGATTGCATCAAAGGGAAATATGCTAAGAGAATTAAGAAATGTGCAAATCGAAGCACGGGAGTTTTAGTAATTGTTCACACAGATATTTGTGGTCCGTTTAATGTGAAATCAGTGGATGGTTTTGATTCCTTCATAACATTCACTGATGACTTCTCCCACTTTGGATACATCTGTCCTATCAAAGAAAGATCTGAGGCATTAGAAAAGTTCAAGATATTTAAAGCTGAAGTTGAGAATCAAGTTGGTCAAAAGATCAAAGTTGTAAGGTCTGACCGTGGTGGTCAGTACTACGGAAGACACACTTCCTATAGCCAAATTCCTGGACCTTTTGCTAAGTTCCTACAGGAAAATGGTATTGTTGCTCAGCATTCAGCAACGGGCGAACCTCAGCAAAATGGAGTCGCTGAAAGGCAGAATCGTACTCTTATGGATATGGTAAGGAGTATGTTAAGTCACTTCACTGTGCCGCTTGGTTTATGGATAGAAGCTCTAAAGACAGCTGCACATATTCTTAATAAAGTCCCCATTAAATCGGTGTCGAAAACACCGTATGAATTGACTAGGAGAAAACCTACCCTGAGTTATTTGCATGTGTGGGGCTGCCCTACTGAGGCAAGAGTTTTCAATCCAATTATGGGAAAGTTAGACCCCAAGACTGTCAGCTGCCATTTCATTGGTTATCCTGACAAATCGAAGGCATATCGTTTCTATTATACAAAGAAATTCGCTAAGTTTGTTGAAACAAGACACGCTGTGTTCTTGGAAAGTGATATGTTGAGGGGGAGTATGACTCCTAGGGAAATAACCTTAGAGGAGAAACAGGAATATGTCCCGGTACCTATGATACAAGAACCAGTGTTTCCTGTTCATGTTGAGGTTACACCTCTAGTTGAAAGAACTGCTAATCCTACCCCTGCTGAGATACCTGTGACTCCGGTAGAGTCCATATCTAATGATACTTCTACGGAAGATGCTCGGCAGCCTGAAGTTGTGATTGAGGTACCGAATAATGCACCTCTTAGAAGGTCAAAGCGGGCTAGAAAGTCTGCTATTCCTGATGATTATGTGACTTATATGAGTGAGGATATAAATGAGTCGATGTTGGATGATGATCCGCATCATTTAAGGAAGCCACACAAAGTGATCATTCATCAGATTGGCTTAATGCTATGAAAGATGAAATGAAGTCCATGAGCATTAATGATGTATGGGACTTAGTAGAAATTCCTAAAGGAGCCAAAACTGTGGGCAGCAGATGGGTCTATAAGACCAAACGTGACTCCAAAGGTGATATCGAAAGGTTCAAAGCAAGGCTTGTGGCTAAGGGTTTCACTCAAAGAGAAGTATTGATTATAATGAGACATTTTCACCTGTCTCTTCTAAGGACTCATTCAGAATTATTATGGCACTTGTGGCTCATTATGATCTAGAGTTGCATCAGATGGATGTCAAAACGGCATTTCTGAATGGTGACTTACATGAGGATGTTTACATGGCTCAACCAGAAGGTTTTGTTATGGAAGGAAAAGAACATTTAGGATGTCATCTTAAGAAGTCCATCTATGGATTGAAGCAAGCCTCAAGCCAATGGTACTTCAAGTTTGATCAAGTCATAAAGAATTTTGGTTTCAAGGAGAATGAAGTGGACAATTGCATTTATGTGAAGTTCAGGAGGAGCAATTTTGTCTTCCTGATACTGTATGTTGATGACATACTCTTAGCCAGTAGCGATAAGAATATGCTGCTGGAAACTAAAAGGTTTCTCTCTTCAAAGTTTGACATGAAAGATCTTGGTGAAGCCGTTTATGTCTTAGGCATTCAAATTCACCGAGATAGATCTAGGAGAATCTTGGGGCTATCACAAAGAGCGTATATTGAGAAGGTACTCAAAAAGTTTAATATGCATAAGTGCTCAACCTCGCCTGCTCCTATTGTCAAGGGCGATAAGTTTGGGATTTTTCAGTGCCCAAGTAATGATTATGAATCACTTGAGATGAAGTCGTTCCTTGTGCTTCAATCATTGGAAGTATGATGTATGCACAAGTGTGCACTCGCCTTGACTTAGCATTTATAACCGGGATGCTTGGCAGATATTAGTCTAATCCAGGGTTGGATCATTGGAAGGCTGCTAAGAAAGCTTTGCGTTATTTGCAAGGCACTAAAGGTCTCATGCTCACATATAAGAGAACTGATAACCTCGAGGTGGTGGGTTATTCAGATGCTGATTTTGCGGGGTGTCTTGATACTAAGAAATCCACATCGGGTTATATTTTCACCCTAGCAGAAGGTGCTATTTCTTGGAAAAGCACCAAGCAAAGTGTTATTGCATTGTCAACAAGACAGGCAGAGTTTGTGGCATGTTATGAGGCAACCGGGAAGGTAGTATGGCTGACGAATTTCATTCCGGACTTAAGGGTGATTGACAGTATATCTGAGCCACTCACTCTTTTCTGTGATAATCAACCCGCAGTGATCTATTCGAGTAACAACAAGTCAAGTGGTGCTGCCAAACACATTGACATCAAGTATCTTGTTGTGAAAGATAAAATCTAGGATCAGACAATAAGTATTAAGCATATAAGGACTAACGCAACGTTAGCGGATCCACTTACAAAAGGCTTGCCACCTAGTGTGTTTAAAGAGCATGTTGCTAGCATGGGATTGGCAGAAAGCTTTTGATCCTGAAATTGGACCGTTATGACACCATCTCCCCATAAGCTAAGAAGGGTTCTTCTCTTTGATGGAATGATGTACTGTAGTCAATTAGTTCAATGGTACTTAATTGACCGTTGGAATTTATTGTCTTTGTATAAGTTTCAACAAAGAGCTGAGCTCATAAGTTTGTAATAAATATAAGTTCATGGAGCTCCTAAGTTAAAGAAGCTTTGTTTTGAAATAAAGCGGTACATTGTAGTAACTTGGTTCTACGGTACTCTATGGCCGTAGTAATTCTGTTGTCTCATATGATGTTTTGTTGATAAATGGGTTTATAAGTTTATCTTACGATCAAGGGGGAGAATATTGGTTGTATAAGTGATCTGCGGTGATCTATAGGCTGCTGTGATCAATCTAAGTCAAATTAAAGATGATTAAGGGACTGTTTAATAACAGCCATTGGATGCCTAATAAGGGGCATCCTGACCACCATCCTTTGTGTGTGGTTCCCCTGGTGCAGGTCCTATATAAAGGGGCCCTAGGGTTTGAGAAGAAGACTAAGACAGTTTCTATCTCTCTCACTCTCTCCCCTGCTCACTGATCAAGCAAGGACTGAAAAGCACCAGGAAGAACCACTCACTCTCTCCCCTGCTCACTGACACATCGATTCATAGTGCGTTGAAGACGATTGAGTACTTTTGTAATGCTGCTCCATGCAGGAACCTGTCGGAGAGACCAAGGAGATCAGGAGCGCAAGAGTTGACTGCAAAGGAAGGTATGTGCAATTTTTTGGTGTGTGTCTTGTATGAAAAATGGAGTGACTGCATGGTTTCTGATGAAACTAGCATGGAATCTAGATCCTTAATTTGTGCCCTGGCTAGGTGTGTCTAGGTTAGGCTTCAATGTTCTTATGAAGAAAGAAAATGAGATAAAGAAGAACTGTCTCTTGCTTCCCTTCTATATTTTCCCCCGTGCAGTTAGACAGACTACCGGAGTCACTGCAATGATTGGGTAGAAGGTTCTGCTTGCTATTGTTTTCAATTAGACCATCTCGGTATCTCCCCTGGTGCATTATCAGTTTATCATATACCTTGACTAGGATTTGTGGTGACCATCCTATCTTGGACCTGGTAGTGTGCGAGGAATGCTAGTGGCAAGCGATTCAAGTCTTAATAGTTGAATAGAATCGTATCCAGTTTTGATGCTCTTTATTATGTGTAGCCGTGCTTCAATTCCTTTCTCGTCCTTGTATGATTATTTGTTGTTGATCAGTGTACATATGTTTGCATTTACCCCGAAGCATATCATCATTAGTTTCATAAAACCACGAGTTTAACCAATATTCTCACTTTGCTACGAATAAGAGTGGAATCACGGCGTCTGGTCCATGGCGATGTGGTTGCAAAGATGGACTCAATGCCAATCCCTTTTGTGGCGCCAATGGAAGTTGTACACCTTACTTGAACGCGATGGTTTGCAAGCATACGAGCACACAATTTTGGGTTCCTTCTAGGTCATTATTGGAAATGTTGAATCCAGAAAGGAAGTGCATATTGTTCAGTGCAGCTGGAATCTAACCAGTGAGACGATTACCAGACAAATCGAGCACCTGTAGTGTTGGGGATATGCTATATGGGTACCCTAATAGCATGTCACTTATCCGGATAAGCCGGGTGTCCCATAGTCGGTAGCATGGCCTATGGCCTGCTGGGCGGGATTAGATGGATCGGAAGGAAGCCCATGCCGGATAAAGGAAGGCTACGGTGGAGTCACCAACGTACCCGGAGCCTTGGAGTACAAGATACACAAGACTAGTAATATACGGTGTAGGACTCTGTAACCTGTCCGGCTAAGACTTTTCCCTGTAACCCTAGTACCTGGCGACTATATAAGTCGGGCCTATGGGAGCCTTTAGGACACGTTCATAGACAACTTCAGACAACCTCACACAGCGAACCAATCCCTGTAACTCGGCGTATTGCCATTATAGTGATTTATAGCAGGAGTAGGATTCCTCCACCGTTGTGGAATCTGAACCTAGGTAAGTTGTGTTACCTCGTACCCGTCAACCGTCCGCCTTACCCCACGTCTCTAAACACGCACTGTGAGGACCCCTCCATGGCGTACTCGTCGGCAATACCACGATAGTTGGCGCCCACCGTGGGGCAAGAGGCGCTTCAGCGGGCGAGGACCAGGATCTTCGCGGGAATCGGCGAAACCGTAGCCATCGGTCGCGTTCTCTTCTCCGGCAATGTTCCGATCGTCCCCCCTGACGAGCTCTGGATCCCGGCAAAGACGAACCCTACGCGGTGTTCGATAGTTCCTATCGGAGACATCCACCTCTTCATCGGTGAAACCGACTCGTGCACTAGTTCCCTGGGAGTCGGAGGAGCATCAAGACCCGCACGGACCGCCTACGGGCAGGATACGTTCGTGGAAGGATCATTGTCGGATCTCTCTTCGGAGTTTGCCGGCAAAGATCGGAAAGCATCAAGACCCGCACGGACCGCCTACAGGCAGGATACGTTCGCGGAAGGATCGATGTCGGATCTCTCTTTGGAGTTTGCCGGCAAAGATCGGAAAGCACCAAGGCCCGCACGGACCGCCTACGGGCAGGATACGTTCGCGAAAGGATCGATGTCGGATCTCTCTTCGGAGTTTGCCGGCAAAGATCGGAAAAATTCAAGGCCCACCCAAACCGCCACTGTGCAGGATATAAAGGTGGAAGATCACTGCAAATTCGCCGGCTTCGTCCGTGCGTCTGGACAACAGATATCCAAGTTCGTCGGCGTGGTTACCATCTTCGTTCTGGCGCGCTGCATTCAGAGAGAAGGCGAAAACCCCCGCGATTACCTGGCCAGGTGGCTCCGTATAAGAGCCGATCTAGCCCACTACCCCGATGTTAACGCTTTGTATCACTTCGTGGAAGGACTAGACCGCGGCACGCTTCTCCGACATTCTTTAAGATGGCAGCAGGCAACAGGACGCCTTACCCTCAAAGAGATGGTGAGCACCGTCAACAGCTACGCGGCTGCTGACGTAGCAGCCCAGATGGATCTTGCGCTCAGAGACGGAGAACCTCCAATTTAGCAGCCACCGCCACCGCCTCCTCCCGCTATCGTCGCAGCAGCACCACCACCTCCAGTCATCGTCGAGGCCATTGTCCCTCCACCGCCCGTCATCGAGGAAGTCCTGACACCCTCCGATTCTGTCATTGACGCGCTTTATGCTGATTTTAGTGCAGATTCAGAGGAGATAGACTTTAGTCCAGAAGATCTAGACTCCGCTATGCAGGAGATGGAGGAGGAGTACTCGCGCGACGAGCAACAACGCCATCACGTCTCGAGGGGTGTTCGTCACCATTGGGACGGCGATGGATGAAGATCAACCCAGACGAGCTCCACCTACGACACTGGAAAAGGGGAAGGGCCACTTATTGCTGCTGACGATGATCGCGCAAAAGTCATGCCTCCTCCGCATAACCCAGTGCAGCAGCCGCAGGAACTCGGCACCGGCCCGAGAAACAACAACACCGCAAACTTGCCGCCTCCAGCATCTACCGCAGAGCCCAAGTTACTCCGGTGATAGAGTGATATCGGCAATCTCCTTGTCGAGCCACCGATCGTTGCTCATATCCGAGCGTGACCCGACGAGAAGCGCCCAGATGTTGGAGGCGTGGGACATCGCGGGAGGCGCGCTAAACTAAATCGAGATCTGGTCAACACGCAGAAGTCCATAGAGAAGGCTAGAGCAATGGAGGCCGAATACAAGACCTTACTGCAGCGGCAGAAGGCTAAGAAAGCTCTGGCTCGCGTCATCAACGATCCTGGTGTGCGGCGCAACCTAGGATGGGCTCCCTCGAAGTCGGAACAGGCCAAACCATACATTGACAGTGAAGGCAAGCATGTGATGCCCACCCCACTCCTTAACCTCGCCGTCGCCAAAACCCTTCTAGAGCAGGATAGATCGCCTGAGGCAGTGGAACAGGTCTATGACCTAGTGGCCAAGGCGGTGAAGCAGCATGAAAAGGCCACCTCTCAGAGGCTTGAGTCTGACCCAGTGCTCTGCCAATCTAGCCAGCATAAGCCGCCAAGGGACAGATCTCCTCTTGATGTCGGGTCCCAGACGGGTTCATCAGAGCGAAGACGGAGGGATGCGTGCAACAGGAAGGATGCCATCCCCATATCCTCCAACCACGGAGAAAAGGCCCGACCTCGTCGCCCATCGCCACCACCCCGATCTCCCCGACATCGCGAAGATTACAAAACTCACCATCGTGCGGATATGCCCCCACCAAAGCAGTGCGGCATCATCATCCGCGACAACACGGAGTAGACCCATCATGACGGAGAGCGCAACCAAGGACACAAGAGCAGGTCACGCCACGACCCTCCATGTCCGACAAGCAACCGTGACAGGCATGAGGCGTCGCAGGAGGGTAACAGCAAGAAGGCTAACCCACCGCCACCTCCGCCTCCGTCACCACCAAGCAGTCACCATGATGGAGGAGGCCCGCGTCGTTCACGCAGCCCATCCCCTGTTGACAAGAAAAAGAACCCGGAACCATACGACGCACGATCGCGGATCGATAAGATCCACGAGGCCCGGGAAGGACCATACCTAGGACCACGTTGCTTTGGAACTACAATACGGTCCGCAACTTACCCCTAAGGTTTCCGGATTGACAAGACCATCAAGCCCTATGACGGCACCTCCAAGCCAGCCACATGGTTGCAGGACTACGACAACGCGGTGGAGATTGCCGGAGGCAACCCCAACGTCGTCGTCAAGTACCTCTCATTAATGTTGGCGGGCACGGCCCGTCAATGGATCGACGACTTGCCGGAGAAATCCATCTGCAACTGGTTGTACATGCAAGAAGCGTTCACCAAGAACTTTGAGGGTACATACAAGCGTCCCTGCACTGTGGGCGATCTACAACGGTGCGTGCAAGAGAAAGATGAGACATCTCGCGCCTACCTCTCCCGCTGGTTGGACATGAAGAATACCTGTGCAGGAGTGCACGCTCAGACCGCCATGGCCGCCTTCATAGATGGGTTGGAAAGGGGCACGCTCTTCCGACATAAGCTGAAGCGCTTGCAGGACAATCACCAGCTTGACTTGAACCAGATGATTCAGTTGGCTAGTGAGTTCGCAGCTGCCGCCGACAACGCGCGGCTGGAGGAAGAAGATGATGCGAGAAGAATGAGGTAAAAAGTGGAGGTTTCCCCACGGTTACTATTTATCATCCTCGGCGTCAAGATTCGTGCAGCTTGATCGGACGGTTGCCGCGTAGACGACGTGTTCGCGAACATGCGCGGAAATTTCGCCACGTCTCCAACGGTCGCCGCCAATGGTTCGTATCGCTCGCGCGGGGAAATCGGATATGATTGCGTTCTCTGCATGTGTGAGTTACGAGGCATCGCTGACGTAAGCCTACGTCATCCTAGCTGACATGGGTATATGAGCCGTCACATCGAAGATTCCGACATAGACGGATTCAATCCGACTATGGAAGAGTACAATGGAAGACTCAACATTTTTCCGGCTTACAAGTTTAAGACGGAGAAAGTTTTGCAGGGTTCTTTGGGAGGACTACAAGATATTGCTTGACGATTTGCCGACATCCAACTAGACGGAGCATTCAACTGAAGAGGCAAGACGGCGCAAGATCTCGGAGTTCTCCGGGGACTACTGTTGGGGATATGCTATATGGGTACCCTAATAGCATGTCACTTATCCGGATAACCCGGGTGGCCCATAGTCGGTAGCATGGACTATGGCCTGCTGGGCGGCCCAATTATATGGATCCAGAAGGGAGGCCCATGCCGGATAAAGGAAGGCTATGGTGGAGTCACCAACGTACCCGGAGCCTTGGAGTACAAGATACACAAGACTAGTGATAGACGATGTAGGACTCTGTAACCTGTCCGGCTAGGACTTTTCCCTGTAACCCTAGGACCTGGCGACTATATAAGTCGGGCCTATGGGAGCCTTTAGGGCACGTTCATAGACAACTTCAGACAACCTCACACAGCGAACCAATCCCTGTAACTCGGCGTATTCCCATTATAGTGATTTATAGCAGGAGTAGGATTCCGCCACCGTTGTGGGATCTGAACCTGAGTAAGTTGTGTTACCTCGTACCCTTCCACCGTCCGCCTTACCCCACGTCTCTAAACACGCACTATGAGGACCCTTCCATGGCGTACTCGTCGGCAATACCACGACATGTAGGTTCGTTAGGTTGTAGATCAAATCAGACCAGGACCAGCTCAGGCTTGACCGACACATCCCGTCATTCTCGTCATCCTTACTCGCTGCTCTTTTCCCAAATCCAGAGGTAAATGTTGTGAATTAAGTTTAGGAGAAATCATGGAGTTGCTGCTTTATTAGTGCAAAAATGTAACACTATCTAGCATAATTGTCGAGAACTGACCTATGGTTGCTGACGAAATAATGATGCAAGAGACAAAGCTTGCCACTTGCCAGAGATGTTGGTCTTGCAGGGGTCTTCTCAAGTGAGAACCGCTTGAGATCGTATCATGTTTGGGAACCACTTGGGATAGTATACCTAAGAATTTAGTCTGACTCCAGTATTAATATTTAGCAAGTAAAGGAAATGGTGAATTCAATTCCAATGATTTTTTGTTTTGTTCCGACGAAAATTATACAGAGTCCCGACAAGGTTGAGTTTCCATTGCATTAATACTGCTTCAGTTTAAACCATCCCACATTATTACATAGTTCTGCATCTCCACAAAATATGTTGGAGACTGTCATAGGAGAGCCTAGAATATTCCAGTAAGTGTTAGTATAGTAGTGCTGTCCTAGGACTGCCTGGAACATTCCAGTGAATGTAGAGTCTAAGTTAGTGTCCTACTAGATTCTAGAGTATTCTGGTGTACTAGTAAAGGTGTACATAAGTTCAGCTATATATATTAGAGGGTGTGGAGGTCCAAGGGACCAGCCCATCCAGAAATTTTCCCCTAGAACCAACATGGTATCAGAGCACAAGGTGGAGGTGCTTCTGGTTCCTGGAGGTGGCCGACGGTGAATCACCAAGTGCTGGAGCTCGCGTGTGTGGAGGTGCCCTGCAGGAGACACGGCGGTGGAGCAGGGGGGCGAGTTGTAGGTGAGTCTCAGTGGTGACTCTAGGAAGAGGAAAAGGCTAGACCAGTGGCCAACAGTGCGCGTGTTGCGAGGAGAACTAGCGGTGTTGCAGCAAGTTGGAAACAGCAAAGGATTAGTGAGGAGGACGCAATTGAAGCCAGCAGCGGCTTGGTGGCTTGGTGCAAAGAAGTAAACCCTGCCCTTGGACGTGGTGGACTTGGTGTTGCAGGGAGAGTTGCTGCTACAACAGGGAAGAGAGGAGAAGGAGCCAAAGCAGCTGTAGATAGTTTAGCAGCATTTGCAAGGAGTGGACTGGAGGCTCACAAAGCAGTCCAAAAGAGTTCGTGCTAAGGAGAAGCAGAGTTCGGGCATCAAGACACATAATAAAGGGAGAACAAGAGGGCATAGCGGTGCTCCAAGAATGGGAGAGAATCGAGATATTGAGCAATTGCTCGATAAATTGGCTGAATTGTTCAAGGCAAAAGACAAGGACATGTTGATTTTGACTGCCAAGGGATCAGAGGAGGTGCTTGAATTCTCGACCAAAAATTTGGAGACATTGAGAAAATCAAATAGGAGTGCGGAAAGAGCCAATCAAAGTGGGAAAACAATAGTTCTTGGCAATTTTGTCAATCTTGCACAAATTGAAGAAGGTATCTCAAATCAGGCTCCTACATTAGATGAAACTTCTCGTTCAAATTGGATACTAGACTCAGGAGCAACTACACATGTCACGGGTAGGTGGAGTGAGTTTGCATCATATGCTCCACATCCACCCATGCATAAAGAGACCATCCAAACAGCCGATGGAACTTATCAACCTGTCAAAGGTGTCGGCATAGTGAAATGTGTCTTCGGTCTTATATGCTCCGTCATTTCCAGTGAGTTTGGTGTCTATGAGATCCTTGGTTGATGATATTGATTGTCGAATCATCGTTGATCGATACAATTGCATAATTGAGGAGAGGAAGACCAGAAGGAGGCTTGGGATCGGAGTGAGGCATAAGGGACTATGGTACTTAGATAGACAAGAAAGTGATGGAGCATTGTGCACCGCTCTGACAGTTGCAAGTAATGATGAGGCAAGGGTGATACTCCAACATTGTCGATTGGGCCATATGTCCTTTGATACTATGAGTAAGGTATTTCCTGAAGAGATGAAGAAGGTGGATAAAGACAAGCTTGTGTGTGATGCATGTGAGTATGGAAAACACACAGGGACATCATATGTGAGTCATGGACTCCGGAGCACATCGCCCTTTGTGCTGATTCACTCTGATGTCTGGACGTCTCCTGTGGTCTCTGTTAGTGGAATGAAGTATTTTGTCACATTCATTGATTGTTACTCTAGGATGACTTGGATATATCTCATGAAACAAAAAAGTGAGGTGTTCGCATGTTTCAGGGACTTCTATGCATATATCCAAAATCGTTTCAACATTGGTGTTCAAATTATCAGGACTGACAATGGGACAGAGTATGTGAACCATGAATTTGGCAATTTTCTTTCAGAAAAGGGAGTACTTCATCAAACTTCGTGCCCTGATACTTCTCCACAAAACGGAGTAGCTGAGAGGAAGAATCGACATCTGCTAGAGGTAGCTCGATCACTTATGTTTACTATGAATGTGCCTAAATTCTTATGGAGTGAAGCAGTTATGACTGCTACTTATCTAATCAATCGGATGCCATCAAAAGTTCTTGGGATGAAGACTCCGTATGAAATGATCTATGGGAAAAATGAGTTCATTGTTCCCCCAAAGGTATTTGGATGTACATGCTTTGTTAGGGACCACAGACCTTCAGTGGGAAAATTAGATCCACGTGTTGTGAAGTGCATCTTCATTGGATACCCATCTAGACAAAAGGGCTACAAGTGTTGGAGTCCTAGTGAGCGGAGAACATTTGTGAGCATGGATATGACATTCAGAGAGTCTGAGCCGTTCTGTGGAGAGAAGACGGATCTCAGCTCATTATTTGACTTTGACTCTCCTAGCACAAGTAATGCTATTAGAGAGGGGGAGAGTGAACCACTCAGGACAAGGGAAGATGAACCATCGAGATTTGTGGTTGATTCAATTCCATGTCCTATGAGTGAAGAGAGATGGATAAAGCCAAATGAGGAACAAAATTTGAGGGTGTATACAAGAAGACAACCTATGGATAAAGAGAGATGGAGAAAACCAAATGAGGAAGAAAATTTAAGGGTGTATACGAGGAGGCAACCGCATCAACAACAGGGTCAAACAAATGGTGAGATCCAGCTGCAGGGGGAGCAACATCAACAACAAATTCCAGGGGTCGATGAAGTTGACTCATCTGAGAGTGTGCCATGTGTCACTGATGATTCATTGGATCTACCCATTGCCTTAAGAAAAGGAACTCGAGCTGGAGCTAGAAAACCTCCAAATTGGTACCGGGAGGAGCATGACATAGCTAATTATGTATCATATACATCCCTATCTACGAACTACATGGCCTTCATCGCATCATTGCAATCTGTGGTAATTCCAACAGACTGGAGAGTATCAAAGCAAGACCCGAAGTGGCGTGAGGCCATGATAGAGGAGTTAAATGCTCTCGAAAGGAATAAAACTTGGGAACTTGTACATCTTCCAACAGGAAAGAGAGCTGTTGGGTGTAAATGGATCTACACTGTGAAACAGAATCCAGAAGGGATAATTGAAAGGTACAAGGCAAGACTAGTTGCGAGAGGATATAGTCAAATATATGGGATTGACTATGATGAGACATTTGCGCCGGTGGCAAAGATGGACACAGTGAGGATCCTAATCTCATGTGTAGCTAACTTCGGGTGGCCTTTGCATCAGTTGGATGTCAAGAATGCATTCTTGCATGGAGATTTACATGAGGAGGTATACATGGAGATCCCACCTGGTTTCTCCACTCCTAGAACATCAGGAAAGGTATGCAGGTTGAGAAAATCTCTATACGGCCTCAAGCAATCTCCGCGGGCATGGTTTGATAGATTTAGACGAGTTGTATGCGGTATGGGATATAAGCAGTGTAATGAGGATCATACGGTGTTCTATCGGCACTCAAATAGCCAGATTACAATCCTTGCCGTATATGTTGATGATATCATAATCACCGGAGATGATGAGGTGGAGATATCACGGTTGAAAGACAGCCTACGCAAAGAATTTGAGGTAAAGGACCTTGGCTAACTCAAGTACTTTCTTGGCATAGAAATTGCTAGATCTCCCAAAGGGATTGTTCTCTCCTAGAGAAAGTACGTATTGGACTTGCTTAGTGACACAGGCATGCTTGGGTGTCGGGTTGCATCAACACCTATCGGTCAAAACCACAAATTATGTGCCGAATCTGGGGAACCAATGGATAAGGAGAAGTACCAAAAGCTTGTTGGAAGGCTCATCTATCTATGTCACATAAGACCTGATATTCCATATGCAGTGAGTGTAGTGAGCAGATACATGCATGATCCTAGGAGCGGACATTTGGATGCGGTCAATCAAATCCTCCGGTACTTGAAGGGTAGTCCAGGAAAGCGACTATTGTTCAAAAGGAATGGTCATCTAAATGTGGATGGGTATTGTGATGCTGACTGGGCAAGTTGCTTGGATGATAGGAGATCCACATCTGGTTATTGTGTATTTGTCGGGGGAAATTTAGTGTCGTGGCGAAGTAAGAAGCAGCCGGTGGTTTCAAAGTCAACAGCTGAAGCTGAATATAGAGCTATGTCGCAAGGTTTGAGTGAGATGTTATGGGTGAGGAATCTTCTTTCAGAACTGAAAGTGTTGAGAAAATGCCCTTTAAATTTGTGGTGTGACAACAAGTCGGCGATCAACATCGCAAACAACCCTGTTCAACATGATCGAACCAAACATGTGGAGATTGATCGCTTCTTCATAAAGGAGAAGTTGGATGACGGTATAATTAGTATAAATCATGTAACCTCTAGCGAGCAAATTGCAGACAGTTTAACTAAATGATTAGGAAATAAAGAGTGCAGTTTAGCTTGTAACAAGATGGGAATGATAGATATCTATCACCCATTTTGAGGGGGAGTGTTGGAGACTGTCATCGGAGAGCCTGGAATATTCCAGTAAGTGTTAGTATAGTAGTGCTGTCCTAGGACTGTCTGGAACATTCCAGTGAATGTAGAGTCTAAGTTAGTGTCCTACTAGATTCTAGAGTATTCTGGTGTACTAGTAAAGGTGTACATAAGTTCAGCTATATATATTAGAGGGTGTGGAGGTCCAAGGGACCAGCCCATCCAGAAATTTTCCCCTAGAACCAACAAAATATATCCACTTTTAATCCTAGAATCTTTCCACATACCTAATTATGACTAATAAATACATCCGAAATACCTTGATAGGACTATTTGATCATACAACACCCCTACAACAAAGAATGCACTAAAGGCAATCCCGAACGGCACCTTCTAATTGATTTGTTTTATTGACAGAATAGTCGCTGGAGGTGCTTCTGCTGAACCACATTTGTGAATGAGCATAGGCCCGCAGAGGTGTGTATTCACATCAAAGCTAGAAGCCCCAAATGTGTTAAACTGGCCTCCAGATGGAACAGGACCTTCTAGATCATTATCAGAAACATTAAACGCTCCAAGGAAGTGCAAATTATCCAATGCACCTGGAATCGCACACGTGAGATTGTTGTTGGATAAGTCTACCAACAATAAGTTTATGATGTTGCCAATCGATTTTGGGATCTGTCCAGATAACTTATTGAAACTAAAATCAAGTACACCAAGTTCTTTCAACTGGCCAATCTGTGGGGGAATCACACCTGTGAAGTAGTTGTAGCTTAGATTCAGCACTGTTGGGACAGATGTAACAACACGGTATTGAAGTAATGGACCATTATAAACAGGAAGCTGAAAGACCAGGTCAAACTGAGTTGCGTCTCCAGTTGATTTTAGCATTGGCATCTCCGTCAAGTTTAACGGGATTTCTCCTGTAAGATTGTTATTTGACACATCCATAAAGAATAGATGGTCCAAGGAGTTGATCCAGCCTGGTATTGGTCCAGTGAGTTGATTGTTATTTAAAAGTAGCATATTCAAATTTGCGAGCCTTGATATCCATAGAGGTATTTTTCCTGATAATTGGCAACCTTGGATGTCCAAAGCATGAAGATTATCAAATCCATCAATTCTGTCATCCTGTGGGATGAGCTCTCCCTTGAAGTTATTGCCGATAAACAGGGTGGCAAGGTTCCTAGAGCTCTTAAGGATGTGTAGTGCATTTGTGATGTTTGTGAAAGAGTTAATACCAAGTGATAGGAAGGCAAGGTACTTGAGGTTGCTTATTCTTGGTGAAAGCTGCCCATCTAATTTGTTGCCTGATAGCCGTAGCGCAATGAGCCTGCTGCAAGAGTATATACTTTCTGGTATTGTGCCAGTGAAGCTGTTGTACAAAAGATCTATTTTTTTAGATTGGACATGTTTGAGAAGTTGACCTTGGTAAGTTCCCCACGAAAATGGTTGGTTCTGGTCAATTGTTACGATATTTGTGCAGTTGCTCAGAGCTGCTGGCAGCTCCCCTGACATGATGTTGTAATCCAGATGCAGCTCCTCCAATCTATTCAGGTCACCAATAGCCTCTGGAATATTGCCACTGATGTCATTCCCCCCAAGATCAAGGGTGACCAGATTTGTGAGCTTGCTGATGCCATGGAGAGCTCCTTGTAACTGATTGCTAGGTAAAGAGAGGTGCTCTAACGATGTAACATTGAAAAGCTCCTCTGGAAGAGTCCCACTGAGATGATTGTAGCCAGCGGCGAGCAATTTCAGCATGGTGCAGTTACTGAGGCCCCGAGGGATGTTTCCACTGAACTGGTTAAAACTGAGTTCAAGGACAACAAAAGTTGGCGCACTAAGGCAGTAGGGAGCCGGTATCTGCCCAGTAAAACTGTTGTTGCTAGCATTGAGGGTGACCAGACTCTTCATTACCTCCCATGCAGTGGATGGAAACCTTCCCGTGAACTGGTTGCTGGAGATGTTCAGTACTTGCATAGGCGTCTCTGCAGTTGAAGATGGCAGCTCCGTCAGGCCTCCTGTCAGACTGTTGAAACTGACATCAAGGACAAGGATGCTGCTGGACCGCATCAATTCAAGCGGTAATCCGCCAGACAGCGAGTTGCCGGACAGGTTGAGTCGCAGCAAGCCGGTGAGGTTGCCAAGGAACGGCGAGATGGACCCCTCAAGTCCCCGAGAAGGCAGCGAAATATCGGTGACCTTCCTGTCTTGGCTGCAGCTGATCCCTTCCCATGTGCAGCAGTTGGTGTCGCTCCGCTCCGCCACGTCGCCGTGAGGCCACCGTCCCGTGAGAGCCCGGAAAGGAGCTAGAGAAGGGAGCTCTTCTCCTGCTCCGTGCAGGAACTGATGGGAGATGCCAAGGAGACCAGCAGCACCAGAGCCAAGGTAAGGGAAGGCATGTGAAATTTCGTGGTGTACATGTGTGAAAAATAGATTGGCTGCATATGCATGGTCTTGTGATGAAACTAGCATCGAAACCAGGTTCTTAAATTGTGCAAAGCGTCAATGGTCTAAGAGCACGAGAAAGAAACTTCCCACTCTGGTTGTGATGCCCGTGTAGAACGGAATAAGTTGGTATGGCGGGCTTGGAAGTAAAGGTCTTGTTTGAATTTCCTGTGATCTTGATTTGATTCAATTTAATTTCTGACTGCTGTTCATGATTGACTAACTGGTTCATGCCTAGTTCATGATTGACTAACCGGTTGTCACCACAAGGAAGATTGGATCAAGGATTCTGACTGCTGTTGTTTTCAGTTATATTGTCTCGACATCTCCACTGGTACATTGTCAAGTACGTTGAATGGGGTTTGTGGTTATCGTGGAAAGTAGTGTGAGGAATGGTAGTGGCCAGTGAGTCATGTCTCAAAGGTTTAGTTGAATAGTTTAGAGTAAAATATATGACAGTACACGTTCAGTTAGCGGGGTTCAGATAAGTCATTCTATTCGGAGAATACCAATTTATATTAACTAAATATCGTGTGAAGGTTCGTCTATGGTCACTGGTCTTCATTACGGTATTGACCGGTCTTAGCAGATGATTTTAATTTTTTGAAGAAAGGTCCCAAGAGGCTACAGACAAAGATTTTCAGGGCATACCAAGGCGAATACGATCGAGAGAAGAACAAGTGGGTGGGCAGAAATTCTGCGAGGCCATCGAATGCAATGACGTGCGCTCGTCTCGGACACGCTCTCTGCCCACTAACGTCATCTCCAAGCCTCGCTGCCCCCTCAAATGCGGGCACGACAATCTCGTCCCTGTTGGCGTACTTCTTCGTAGGCCCTCCTTTACTCTCATATTTTTGCATCTTTAAGAGATCTGGTTTACTAATTGATGATTGTTACTTCAAGGTATTTTGGTAAAATGTCGGTGACGGTCATTTCATGTTCAATGTGGATGATTGGTTCAACTGATGTAAAGCTCTTATTTCCGTCATTAGTTTTGGAGATATCAGATTGTTTTCTATAGGCCACCTGGTAACATCATCAATCTGAATCTAGTGAGACAGGAAGAGGCAGAGCAGTGGCGGTGCAGCAAGGCCAATAGAGGATCAGGGGGAGCTAAGAAGTGTCGGAACCGGAGGGAAGGAGAGCATGGTGTGGTCAGGGAAAAAGGGCCCGGGGCGGTCGCTCCCTAAACCTATCGGGATCAATGGTCCAATACTCCAACCACGCAAAATCTTTTTCAGTTTCGGCGTGTTGGCATTCATTTACCTTTCAGAAAAATATATTTTTTGCGTTCGTCATTTTAGAGTGAGAATCAAATGGCTGAGCGGGAGCTCTTATTCTTTCTTTTACGGGATTGCATTAATAGAGGAGGGAAATCCCATTACAGGATACACACCCAAGTGGGTTTAGATCAGCGACAAAGGAATAGGGTAAAAAAACGTCCCTCCGGAGACATCCGATAAAATTGGAATGATACAAAGAAATAGGGTAAAAAACAGCTGCACTAAACTACAGCCTTCCTAGTGGTTTTACATTCGCCAGCCTCGTTATCTCAAAATCGTCTCTCATCAAACCAGCCACAGCTGCCGCCGTTGCAGATTGATCCTGGAATATTCTTCTGCCTCTTTCTTTCCATATGTGCTAGAAAGTGTAGATAGACCAACTAATGTTTGCCTTCTTCTGGTCATACATCCTTCCTCGGCGAGCTTTAAGCCACCATTTGCTAATTGACCTTGTACTCGACGGATTCCGAACCGCTGCAGGATACGTTTGCAGGAAATGACCCCAGACTTCCTTGGCAAATGGGCAATGCAAAGCCAAGTGTGATGCCGTTTCTAATTGCTGGTCACAGAGGCAGCAGGCGTCATCCTGTGGCCAACCTCTCTTCCGAGTTCTGTATATTTACAAGTGATATCTGTCTGTAGTTCTGTACTACGTTTTCACAAGTTGTTTTTCTCCATCAGTAAACCAAAAAGCCCTAACTCCCTGCATAGATCCATGACGAGCAAGCTCATGTGCGGCGCCATTGCCTTCTCGAGGACAATGTTGGAATGTTGCCATGCCTACCATCGATCACCACCGCACTCATACCTCTAGACTCCGAAGGGGTCAAGAACAGCTTGAACCACCTTCAAAGAATCAGATCCGACCACCAATCGATTGGGCACCAAATTCTTCAGCAAGTTTAAGTCATGCCAACAGCGCTGAAGCCTCCATTGACACAGCATAATGGCCAGGGCATTGTAATCACAGGCAGGAGCAATAAAATAACTTCCAGCATCTCGGATAACTGCGCCAGATGCACCACACCCCAAATTGATGTCAAAAGCGCGGCATGGACATTCAGTTTGTAGACACCCGACGGCGTCATCCATCCTCCTCTTCATAGCATTCCCTGAACCTTTGAATTTAACACTATTAGCCAAAAATTCAAAAATATTAATGACCGGCACCGGCTCCTTATTTTTGATTTATCGCCTCGACCACCACAAGTACCAGCACGTGATCATTACCATTTCTACAAAGTGTTCGATATTGCATGTAATCCAGGTGTAGGAGAAGTATATCGAATATTTCATCAACGAGCATATTTTTTTATTAACGACCACTTTTGCCTTCGTTAATTTTCTGTGGGAGCAGTACCGAATATATTTTATATCATTGATAGCCATCAATTTTTTATCAGTTTGATGGTCTTTATTACTGACCAGTTGTAATAACTACAACTACCAATTTAATGATCACAAGAATTTTGGCAACACGTGACTTGAAGAATTAGCTAGCATCATTGTCATCCTCCAGCAGAACTGACCTATGGTTTGCTAGTGAAACAATGATTGAAGAGACCAAGCTTGCCAGAAATGTTGGTCTTTCTGGGTTCTTCTCAAGTGAGAGCCGCTTGAGATCATATCGTGGTTGGGAACTGCTTGAGATAGTACAACTAAGAATTTAGTCTAACTCTAGTGTTAATGTTTAGCAAGTTAAGAAAATAGTGAAATTAAATTCCAATAATTTTTTGTTTTGTTCCGATGAAAGTTATATAGACTCACGATAAGATAGATTTTTCACTGTATTGATACTGCGTCAGTTTAAACCGTCCCACATTATTACATTTTTTTGGAATACCGCATTATTACATACTTACGCAATCCACAAAATACATTCACTCTTAATCCTAGAACCTTCCCGTCGACCTAATTAATACAAACAAAATACCTCGATAGTACTATTTGATCATACAACACCCCTATAACAAAGAATGCACTGAAGGCAATCCCAAAGGACACCTTGTAACCAAATTGTTTTGTTGAAAGATAAGTCGTTGGAGGTGCTTCTGCTGAACCACATTTCTGAATAAGCATAGGCCCGTAGAGTTCTGTATTCCCATGAAAGCTAGAAGTCCCAAATGTGTTAAACTGGCCTCCAGATGGAATAGGACCTTCTAGATTATTGTGAGAAACATTAAACTTTCCAAGGAAGTGCAGATTGTCCAATGCCCCTGGAATCACACCTGTGAGATTGTTGTTGGACAAGTCTAGCAACAACAAGTTTTTGATGTTGCCAATTGACTCTGGGATCTGTCCAGATAACTTGTTAAAACTAAAATCAAGTACACCAAGTACTTTCAACTGGCCAATATGTTGGGGAATAACACCTGCGAAGTAGTTGTGGCTTAGGTTCAACACTTTTGGGACAGATTCAACAACACGGTATTGAAGTGATGGACCACTATAAACAGGCAGCTCAAATACCAGGTCAAACTGAGTTGCATCACCGGTTGATTTTAGCATTGGCATCTCCGTCAAGTTTAGCGGGATTGCTCCTATAAGATTGTTATTCGACACATCCATAAAGAATAGATGGCTTAGGGAGTTGATCCAACCTGGTATTGGTCCACTAAGTTGATTGCCATCTAAAAGTAACATATTCAAATTTGTGAGCCTTGATATCCATAGAGGTATTTTTCCTGATAATTGGCAACCTGAGATGTCCAAAACATGAAGATTATCAAAGCCACCAATTATGTTATCCTCTGGCATGATCTCTCCCTTGAAGTTATTGCCGATAAAAAGAGTGGCAAGGTTCCTAGAGTTCTTAAGGATGTGTAGTGCATTTGTGATGTTTGTGAAAGAGTTATCACCAAGTGATAGGAAGGCAAGGTACTTGAGGTCGCTTATTCTTGGTGAAAGTTGCCCATCTAATTTGTTGCCAGATAGCCGTAGTGCAATGAGCCTGCTGCAGGAGTATATACTTGCTGGTATTATGCCAGTGAAGCTGTTGTATAGAAGATCTATTTTTTTTAGATTGGACATGTTTGAGAAGTTAACCTTGGTAAGTTCGCCACTAAAGTGGTTGGCTCTGAGGTCAATTGTTTTGAGATTTGTGCAGTTGCTTAGAGCTGCTGGCAGCTCCCCGGACATGTTATTGTGTCCCAAATGCAACTCCTCTAGTCTCTTCAGGTCACCTATAGACTCCGGAATATTGCTGCTGAGCTCATTCCCCCAAAGATCAAGGGTGACCAGATTTATGAGCTTGCTGATGCCATTGAGAGTGCCTTCTAACCAATTGCTAGGTAGAGAGAGGTTCTCTAGTGAGGTTACATTGAAAAGCTCCTCTGGAAGAATCCCACTGAGATTGTTGTAGCCAGCTATGAGAAACTTCAGCATAGTGCAATTACTGATCCCCCGAGGGATGTTTCCACTGAATTGGTTAAAACTGAGTTCAAGTACAACAAAAGAAGGCGAGCTAACACAAGGTGTAGTAGGTATCTGACCAGTAAAATTGTTGGTGCTGGCATTGAGTGCAACCAAGCTCTTCATCACCTCCCATATAGTGGATGGGAACTTTCCTGTAAACAAGTTGCTTGAGATGTTCAATACCTGCAGAGGCCGTGTAGGGGTTGAAGGTGGTATCTCATGCAGTCCTCCTGTCAAGCGGTTGAAACTAACATCAAGGACAATGAGGCTGCTTGATGAAACCAATTCCAATGGCAAGCCACCGGACAACAAGTTGTGCGATAGGTTCAGTTGCAACAGGCCGGTGAGGTTGCCAAGACACGGAGATATGGACCCCTCAAGACCTCGAGAAGGCAACAAAACATCAGTGATTGTCCTATTGGGACTGCAGGTAATCCCTTCCCAATTACAGCAGTCTGTATCGCTCCGCCACGATGCCGTGAGGCCGCCATCCCGTGAGAGCCCAACAAGGAATTGGATAAGGGAGGTCTTCTCCTGCTCTGTGCATGAACTGGTGGGAGAAGCGAAGGAAACCAGTAGCACAAGAGCCAAACCAAAGAAATTGATAGGAAATCTTTTTGTGTGTGTGTGACTAAGTGGCTGCATGGTTTTCTCGGGAAATTAGCTTGGAACAAAAGAGGCTTATGCTTTGGTCCACTAGGGTGGCTAAATTTGTCTCATGAAGGAAGAGCAAGAGAAGAAAGGAATAATGGTCGAAGCTGCTATACAAGCACGGAGTTCAGCTGAATCCAATGATACTTATAAACCTTCATTAGATTTCTCTTTGTCATTGTTTATTAGTAGAAGATTAGTGTTGTAACCATTTGGCTTCCCAACAAGGCTGATATGTGATTCACCTCGTTTGACTTTGATCTGTCCCGGTTGTAGTGATAAAACATAAAAAGTAGGTCAAGGATTGTCTGCTATTGTGCTATTAGTCCATCGCAATGCTTAATCTTACAACTTCCTACCAGTTATACATTACCAAATGTCAAACATCACAAATTAGCAAGATATGAAGCGAGTATATGGAAAGTAGCAACATTGATCGCATATAATTACATTCCATCTTTTTTTTGAATTATATATTATTACATTCCATCTTGATATCAGTGTTGATGCACATACATGATTTGAGGAAGAGCACATGCACGTACTGGTGGAGGGGTTGTTGATGAACATTCTATTCATTTTCTTATAATTTAGATTTAGATTATTCCGTTGATAGAATTGGTGCACTTATACACTTAAAATAGCGATCAACGGTTAGTGGTCATTGGAGTTGGTTGATGGAATAGATTATCGTGACTATGATCAAGTGGGTAGTGCAGTTGGTTGATGGCGCTCAGGATTCAATGGCGATAAATCTGTGCGAGGTGGCGACGCTGCAGGCTGCGAGGAGCAAGAGGCGGGGCATTGCTCCCCTTGGTGGGGCGACCACCATTGCTGGTTTTCGTACACGGATCAACGGCATCAAAATAGACGAACATATCCGACCACGTCAAAATAGACAAACGCATGTACGCCAAAACTTTTGGCTAAGGGCATGTGTCCCCTGGCAGGGGCAGACCCAGCCAAAAAATTCAGTGGGGGTAGTTTAGATGAGCGGGGGCATTCCTAGTACAATTTTAACTTTTTTTAGAACCATTTCCTTCTAAATATGAATAAATTATACTAGAATTCAAAAAATTGAGTGGGGGCCACTCGGCTCTACATGGGTCCGGCCCTGCCCCACCCCCCACCCCCCCTTCTTTTTTTTCCTTTTTTTTCTTTTTCCAACTCACGATAAACTTTCAGGCATCACTGTGTATATATATACAGGGCCAACCGACCCAACGTTCTGAACCTACTCATTCTCCAAACTAGACATCTAAACTGACTCAAACTACTACTAGGCTGCTAGCACACCTAATCAAACATGCATGCATACTAAGCACCACCATGTATATATATACACGGTCAACGACCCAACGTCCTAAACCTAATCATACTCCAAACCAGACATCTAAACCGACTCAAACTAGTACTAGGCTGCTAGCACACCATAAATCTACTTGGACTCACATGGTAGCGTACGTACCAAAAAACTGCATAGCATAACCCAAACATGCTTACCTCTAACAATCTCCTGATTTTGATTTGTCATCTTTTCGTACTTCATTTGGTGATCTTGGCTCTTTGCAGATTTGCATCTTGTCGATTCAACCCAACTGCATGTCCCGGACTACCAGCCCACACGGTTACATGTAAGTGTGCAACCATGCAAGACTGTGCGCAACATCACTCTTCATGTCTAGGACTTTAACTACTCCTGGACATGAGTAGATAAATGACGCATAATGATCAATTCTTTTTTTATGAGCAGGAAAATGCATGTTTCTACTAAAATGTCAAACATCACGGATTAGTAAGATGTGATGTGAGCTACTATGGGAAGTAGCAATATTGATTGTATATAATTAATATCAGGTTCGATACACATGCATGATTTGGGGAGGAGCACATGCAGGTACGAGGAGGGGGTGTTACTTTAGTAGCATTTTATTCATTTTCTTACAGTTTAGGTTTAGACTATTTTGTTAATGGAATTGGTGCGCTTTACGGTTGAAATAGCAAACAGCTTCCAGTTGATTGATGGAACTAGACGGGTCCACGCGCTCCGCAGTGTCGTCTGCCGTGCGGTGCTGCATGCATTGGGGTGTGTGTTGTGACATTGCACCGGTACTCTATTCATCTATTGTGAAAACGCGGTTTTTCTTTTGCGTGAGGGTCGTTTCAGTGGGCAAGATAGGTTGGCAGTCTTAGTCCTTGTTTTGCCCGCGGTGAATGTCAACCATAAAACCCACTTGACCAACATGCTTGAAGCCAATAATTTGTATAAAGAGTGAAGCACCTATCTCTATATTGTAATTACTATGATGTTGTATTATGTGAAATATAGAGGCAGAAACAATTCAAGACACTTTAGTACCTCTATATAATATATCTTTTGGAAGTGAGCAAATTCTATAAGACAATATGAATTATTAAGAACGTAGGTGAACTTACAATGTAATCTCCCTCATATTCAACGATAGTTTGATCATTCGCTTCAAGCATGGTGCTAGTGTGATCTAATATTGACTCATGACATGCATGCAAAATCACATGACAAAGCTCCATGCACCAGAAATACTAGAACATATATTAAGGAATTGATAGATGATACAATAAAGATAACTTGGTATGCAAATAATGAACTCTGCATCCGACCTCAAGCAGTTCATTTGGTGGCGTATAGAGGTGATTTGTTGGTTCATTCAAGATCAGTAAAGTAGATGGTTTCACCATGAAGTTGCAAACCAAAAACCGCCACCTCTACAACCTCAGCAATAGTGCCTAGCAAAGTTTTTCCTAAATCTAAAGCCAACGGCTAGGTAAGAGAACTTATCTAAAAGACCAAATTTGGATTTCTGTCTATATTAAATACCCGACAACAGATTCATAGCAAAAAAAGAGGAATAAAAAATGACATAAACTAACAGAATCAACTTTTACATGCATACGCACTCTCGCACGCACAGATGCTTCTTTTGACGCAGATAAAAGCTAATATGGCCTGCATCTCTCAAATAAGAATGGGTATATCCTAAAATTGGCATCAACATGCACCTGCAACAAACCAATGGTGGATCAATTAATGAGATGCAATGATGGCTACTGATGTTTCAGAAAGAATTAAGGAGGACTTTTCATTAGTGTTGTAATATACTTGTATGCAAGTGCGCGGGAGAGCTGAGCAATAAACCTCAAGTGCTATTGGCACCTTAGGAGATCATGAGTGGATCCTCAATCGTATGTGCCATTATGGAGACCTTGGACAACATTAAACAATAGGCTCGTGCTAGACCTCCTCCTCGAGCTGCCACCACCTTGTTCATGCGTCATATATGAATTAGAAGATTGCATGGATGCACTTTTCAATGCATGAATGCGTGACTCGGTAATCGGATTTTTAGATTAGGGTCCGGTGTACATCAATAAATTAGATGTGCATAGCTATGAACAGTCTACCTCGATAGAAAAAGGGTTCTTTGCTTTTCTGTGACACTACAAATTGCTTTGTTCATTGTTTTGGAAGTCCAATTCCACATCTGCACATAGTCAAGCATTGGGAAATCAAATTAATCTAAACAAAAGGAGAAAATCTACATCAAAAGCATGCATTTTTTAGTAACCGGTAGTCTGCAAGGTTGCAAATATCATACCTAAAAGTAAAATTTAGGAACCTCGGGTGTAAATAAAAGACTCTAAATTTATAATGTCCATGGATTCTAATAATTCACCTTTTATACATGGAGAAAGGAGCTAAGATCCCCATTTAAAAATAGACATTAGAAACAATACAAAGAAACGTCCACCTTCCCGAAGATAATAATACCACTCTTCTTCCAGCAAGCACAAGATCCGTGAATGGTACACTATTGTTTGACAAAATTCACTTAGAGATGAGTATTAAGTAACAATTAAAATAGAGGAAAAGAGCAACAACAAAAGTCTGAACCTTAGCACCTATGACACATTCCATCAAACATCTACAAGGTAGTATACAGATGGTCTTGCACCTGTGTCATGCCAATTTATCTCCATGCTTGAGAACACCACCGCAGTACAAAACCAAAAAGTCACATGAGAACCAGTTGGGGAGAAATAAATTAGCAGATGCAGGGCAAGGCAATCGCCATTAAACGACTCCCGTGGCTAATTTGGGGATGAAGGAGAGAGGATCGAGGATTCATCGTGGATGGAGAACCCCTCCCTCGCCTATTTCGCCGCTCGTAGAAGAGCCTCAATATGATGGAGTGAGCAGGCTCCTGGAGAAGAGGGAGCCATGGACGAATACTCTCCTTACGACCCGACGGATCGCCCATCAATGCGAAAAACTCACCTTCTAGGAGGAGCCGAGGTGACACTGGAACATTCAACCGTCCATCACCAAGCACAACATGATTTGACCGCAGAGCACACGGAGCTTCCCATGCCCATCACCATGAACAACTCAACCTGACAACCAGGTCAAAGCACCGGAGATACCAGGGGAAACGATCCCCCACCGCCACGAACCAACATAATAAAAACCACCCCACCGAAAATACATCGCGAATGACAAACCAGGCCCACAAAAAAGGGCCACCCGTCAGGAAAAAAAACTCACACTGCACACCCACCAGATCCTAGAACAACGCACACTCAAGCCCATCCACCATCCACGCAAAGCAGTGCGGACGCAATGCCTCCGCAGGCCCACGAATGGTGACGATACCGACAAAGGCCCATGTGTAGAGACACGAAACCGCAACGACGATACCAACAAAGGCCCATGAACAATGACGATACCAACAAAGGCCCATGTGCCTAAAATGCCTCTGTGTCCACTAAGCTTAAGTTATAGATATATAATTTATTGCAGTTATGATCAGTAAATAGACAGTTGGTTGATGGCATAATTTGTTGTCAGCTACTCTATTATTGTATGAGCTGCACGAATCTCAGTAATGTATTGAACGACCAGGGATTCGACCGAGACGTCAATAGCTGTGTGGAGTTTGTTTTTCGGAGCACTACTCGCTATGTCATGATCTAGGACATGAGCGCCTACACCTTCGAGGCCATGCTCCGCTTTATCTATAGCGTTGAATTCCCGACAAAGCATAGCAATTCTCGTGGCTTCCGATCTCTATGATCTCGGGGGGCTTAGGCTTATGTGCGAGAACATACTAGTGAAGAGTATCGACTTCATGACTATCATGTCCACTTTGTTGATCGTGCGAGGTTGGCAATGTTGTCGTCGGCTCGAGGATTCCTAGATCGAGTACAAAGCATCTGATCCCGAGGTGTACGCTGCGGTGAGGGCGACGGAGGAGTACAAGGAGCTGAAGGAAACATTTAGCTCTTTTGTGATCGAGTGAGAGAATAGCCATTCACAACATGGCCCTCCACACTAGCTCCCCGTCTTCCTCCTCACCATAGAAGAGCATTCCCACCTTAAACTCTTCGGGTGGTCCGCGACACACATGAGTTCAGGATCCCCAATTTTAGCTATGTTCAGAGGAGCCATGGCATTGACTATGAAATCACTTCTAGCACATTCAAGGTAGGAGGTTATGACTGGAAGGTGAATGTGTATCCATCAGGGTATTCAGCGGAGGGGCATAAGAAGCCAGGAGGTACATAACTATCTACCTCCATCTGGTGACTGATCCCGAAACTGCCAGTGTCAAGTCGTCCAAGAGGTGCAAGATTGATGACCCTAATGGCAAATCATCGTCGGCGGTACTTGGGTCAGAGAACATTTTTTCCAAGATGCATAGAAGTTGGGGGTTTCAAAAGTTTATCACCCTAAAATCTGCAATGTCATGGTACATGGGACATGATGGCTCCCTTACCATTCACTGCGACATTGACGTCACCAAGGAGGTATGCACTACTAGTACCACCGAGGCAACCACCATTGCCACCCCCATAATTGTCGTGCCACCGAAAAACATTGCCTCGCACCTTGAGCAACTAATGGTCAGCGGGCAGTGGTCCAATGTGACGTTCCTGGTGGAGGAGAGCGAGATCCACGCGCACTGGCTCATCATCGCAGTGATGTCGCCATACTTGTTTAAGGTGGTTCAGTGGTTGCACCATCGATGACCATGGCCCAGAGGGTTGTACAAATCGACGACATGAAGGCCGCTGTGTTCAGGGCTGTTCTCCACTATTTCTATACCGACGAACTACCTCTTGTGGGTGACGTGGTGGTTGCCGGACCGCCAGAGAAATGCTCTCAAGTGCACACAGGTTTTGCCCGGAGAGGATGAAGGCCATGTGCAAGAACTTGGTCTTCCAGCTCATCACGAAAGACAACCCATTGAACATGCTGGAGCTGGCGTGGCATCACCACTGCGAGGAGCTCAAGCTGTACTGCACCGAGTTCATCTCGCTTGCAATGAAGTCATGGAAAAAAATTCATCTTCGACTTACATTTTAGGAAAAAAACCTTTCATCTTGGACTCACTAGCATAGTCCCTCAGTTTCTAGATCAAAATTTTATCAACTTCGTTGCGAATCCACCATCAGATTTTCTTGTCATCTCGATATTATTTCCCGCTTAGTCCCTGGTTTCCAAGCTTAAAACAATTTGCACACACAAATAAAAGGCGAGAAAACACATTATAGTGGTCTCTGAATGCTGTTTTCCAGCTAATCTTTGCTTCATAGCTCTATCCACTGACAATTCAATATTTTCTTTTCAGGATCGTGTCAGTTCAGTAGAATGAAATTCCAGGACACCGGTTCTGCATTTAGACTGTTCATACAATTTTCTTCTCCCAATGGGTTTAACAGATTTTGAACACCTATATAAGGAGCTCCTGGAAACAAATTGTTATTTATCATCATTTATATGACAAGGGTGCTTTCTTTGCAGAATCTCCATTTTGTAAAATAAAAATAAGCAATCAACTTATGGTGAAAAGTAGTTCTGACAACCTGATCGGTGCAAAAAAAGGATGCTACGGATTATTGATGTGGTATTACCTCGGTTCCAAAATTGAATTGATAGAAAGGCTTACATTTTGGAATAGAAATAGTATTTACCATATATTAAGGAAATGCTAAAATCTCTATTGGCATACCTTTGCTGGGACACCCCAGCACACATGAAGTGCTCATACTATACTATCCCGTAACAGCATTATACCCAGGCTTCAAGCTGTCATTGACAGCAAAACCTAATTTATTGGAAATAGGGTAGGTTTTTTCTGTTTATATGTACAGAGCTACAAAACCATTTTATTCATGCCTAAAACTAATAGGATGGTGTTCAAACCCATATTCTTCGAAATTAATTTAAGCCAATGACTATGGCGGAGACCCCCTCCATTTGCTTATGATTCCCGTGACATTGTATGATGGAATCAACTTTTCATAGCCAGCCTCGATACAGCCATATATCACCAACGAAAAAAACATCTTAAAAGGCAGCCTAACCAGAAATCTGCAACTAACTAGTACAAAATAAAAGGCATGTGAATTAACACACTGCTACTACAGTGCATCAATCTAAAGAAGTCGATTGCAGACACAGAAAGTGTGATAACTGAATAATGAAGATGTAACAAGAACAATCACCTTTCTTGCATTCTATGTAATAATAAGCATCTTCGCGACAAATTCTTCTTCTGGAGCTCGGTTTCTGTCTGTACACTAACCTACTGTTTTTTCATCAGACAGTTAGAAATAAGAACAGATGGCCAAGTCGGAAACACAATTATTTAAACGCAAGACCTCTAGCATTCAGCTGCTACCAAAGCTAATCTTCCTTTAGAGCTATATGAATGCACTAGGTACGAAAAAACGGTATGGAGACATCTGGCTTTGAGCAGCTGCCAGCCATGAGAATTGGGAACTACATCTAAAATCCTTAATCGAATAGATAGCTGCCAGCCATGAGAACTACATCTGAAAAGTTTAATTATAATAGATGCTGGCTTCATCTAGATATACACAGTAACACTTGCATGAGTTACTAGCAGTGCAAAACAGTACAGTGGATTTCTGCAACATAGTACACGAGTTACTAGCAGTTTCTCCGAATGATGAAACATGAGTTTCTGGTATGTTGTCTCTGCGCATTGATTTAAGTTTTTGTCAGTTGGCCTCTAGAGGGTACCCGGCTACCACGCAGGTGATTGACAACCGCATCAGCACATCCCTATGCCTGTTCATTCAGAATTTCATATTTAGTCCTTCTTGGATTTCTGCAGGGAAGAAACAGTAATAATGGCAATACCTATTGTGAGAATCAAAAAGGCTAACTGGCCATCGAACAGATTTGCTTTTGAGAATTGAGTTAGTTTGGGAATTAAGAAGCGCCAAGGATCGATTTAATCGTACCCAAGATCGCGACCCGCCTATACCAAGACGAGTGTCCATCTTGAGCAGATTCTCCACTTTATTCTGCGTGATCACGCTGCTCTCTCGAACTAGGCTTTCGCCCTGCTTTATAAATAAAGCATCAGCGCTGCTCACCGCTGCCGAGAGGTCTTTGTCGTTGTTGCTATTATAGAAGCATCCTCTTTCCTTTGCATCAGCCACTATCTCCCGCCAGATTGTCTTGCTGCTCGACAGTGTAGCTGCATCACCTAGAATCCAGAAGCTGTGCCTGCGGAAGAACATAACAGTAGAGCAGAACAGCACAATGACGTTGTTAACCTTTACAATCGCTAGATTTACAGATGGTCCAAATTGTCCTGTGTGACTGAACTGAAGAAATACTCTAAACCAACAAGGGCATCAATTCACTCACTTTGCCCGTGTCAGCATCAATCGAAGAGGAACCCGACCTCTCCATGGGAGAGTTTGCTCGCAGCGGAGAAGATGATGACATCCTCCTCAGCGCCCTGGAACCCGTCCACGGATGGAATCTTCACGGATAAACCACCGGACGTTTCGCGCTTCAAAGAAAGCCTCTCCTGGATGGCACGGACTTGGGCCATGTATGGCGACACTACGCCCACGCTGAGTTTTGCTTCTCGTTCCATCTGATTCTATAAACACAAGTTGAAAATAATTGATGGTACGGGTCAAAGGGGAGGAATCTTATTTCATCTGCTGATCTAGCTATAGCGTTCCGGTACCTTCGAACAATCTCTACACTATCCGGGTCACCGCAGCGACCTCCACACCATTTTTCAGGCTCGTGTCATGCTTGCCGGAGCTTTCCATCCCACCCTGGATGTTGATGAACGAATAGGGGCCATACATTGGGCCAGCCAGGAGTTTTCTCTCGTAATCTCTCTGCACGACGTTGGGGCTATCTGTCACTTTGCTACGGTAAAACCTTGAGAGGGGGAACTTGCTTATTTCAGGGTGCATCCTGTACTGCACATCAAGAAGGTGCTTAGGGTGCCCCAGCATACTAAGCCTCTCAAACAGACTCCTTCCGAAGTCGGCCTTGGCGCTGAGCTGCAACAGTTCTTCTTGAAATAGGCTTTCGCCCCGCTATATTAATATAGCAAAACAACAGATACAACCGGTGGAGCCACAGAACAGTCAAGCCCAAATGAAAAAAGAGAGAGAAAAAGAAAATAATGCCGACAACGGCAGATCAACGAAACGAAGATGGCTCGCCACCGCTGCGCCAACTGAAGATGTCCCACCACTCTCCTAGATCCTGAAACATCGCGTACAAGCAACACCTTCAAGAAGGGATGCGACGATCACGACGCTGCTGCCCGGACATGTTCTAGGGTAGAGAGAAAAAAAGCGCAGTGCTTGATACACCATACTGTCACGTAGAGAGAAAAAAAGCAAGAGGATGCAGGTAAGATCACCTTGCTTTTGACAAGCGCTGGTAACTGGCATTCATCACCAATGAGAACAGCACGGCGGATTCCAAGCTGAAGAGGTATCAGTAACTCATACTCCTTCAGCTGCGCCGCCTCGTCGACGACAAGGAGGTTAAACCGCGGGGCATTCCGAACACAGCGCAGATTGAATGAGCTACAAGCAGTGCAAAGTACGATCTTGGCACGGCTCAGTATGAACTCTTCGATTTTGTCTGCAGTATTTGGAAGGTCAAAGTGATCAGAGAAGTGTTTTAACTTGGCAAGACACAGGGCTCTTGCTTCCTGAAACTCAGGCCACATCCCTTTTTGGAGAAGAGTTTCTGCAGCGGTCTCCGCTTCAGACCGTAAGAGTTTTGCAAAAGCTTTGACCGACTGCAGGACCTGATCCACGGAAGTTGTATAGGATCGAGGAGATCTCTGGAGAGTCTCAAGCAGCTAGACATTGCTTCCTCGCGAGACTCAGAACTGTCTAGGAAGAAGTCTTTGAATGTCATTTTCCTCCTGCGCTTTAGCTCAGCATCCCCAACCCCTCTCGTAGCAAAATGTCACCCGTATGCACGATTTGACATCCTTAAGATAGGAGGAGTGCATACGGAATGGTCTGTCAAGAAGTTCAAACATGCGGTTCAGAAGGTATCTCCAGTTCGCATCATGGAGCCGGGAAGCACGCCGCTCCAAGAAGATCTTCGAGAGGTTCCCATCCACATTGATCCGTTCCTCATTGCCGTAGAGAACGACATCGCCCAGGGAGAAGTCTCTTCCACCGCCACCATAGAAATCATCCTCGAGGAGACCGAGGAGACGAGATGCAACCTCCATCATTGCGGTGTTGGTCGGAGCGCATGTCAGTGTTCTGCGGTTCTTCATCAGCATGGACCACAGGAGAGACACGATGGCCCTGGTTTTCCCTGTCCCAGGAGGTCCCCAGACTAGGCGCACCCAGCAGTTGCCTTGATCCATTGCTGAAACACAGACAAGTACCGCCTTCTGCTGTGAGGTGTTGAGCTTGAATTTTTCAAGACCATCAAGCGCCTTATCTGGTTCTTGCGATTTAGGTAATTCTGGCAATAATGAATTGACCTCTTGGCTGGACTGTCATACAAAAATAGGAAACATACAAAACCATCACGATTCACGGAAGATTATTATTTTTGACCATCGCGACAACATTGATTAGTTTGTAGTATAGACGGAAATCAAACAATCGTACATACCGTTGGAGGAGCATACTTCGCAATGTTCTTAACTAGGCTAGTGTCCCAACGGCTATGGCTATCAACTTGCAGTTTCAGTGCATCATGTATACGATTGTTCGTCTTCATTTTGATCAGAAACACCGCAACAAGAGGCAATGAAATTACTTCCTTTCTACCATGTTCTTTGACGGGTAGTTTACCTTCCAGCAGCCTTACTGATACAGTGGCCGTGGGGACTTCCGAGTCTTTTTCGACACAGGGCACTTTTATTGAACTCATAAGCTTCCGAAGAGGTGACCCTATGAGGGAGGGGTTCGCGGTGGATTTGTCTTCCGAAGAGGTGACCCTGTCTTCGTCTTGAGAAGAGCTGGTGGTGCCTTCGGCATCCTTGTTTTCCTTTGTATTGCGGCATCCTTGTTTTCCTTTGTATTGCTATTGCATGGATCATGAGGCACTACAGCTATGACAAATGGCTCCAGGTCTACAGAGTCCTTTGGTTTCCGACTCGTGAGTGAGAACCAATATATCCTCCCCTGTGGGGGC
Organism: Avena longiglumis; assembly: GCA_030063025.1. Lineage (NCBI taxonomy): Eukaryota > Viridiplantae > Streptophyta > Magnoliopsida > Poales > Poaceae > Avena > Avena longiglumis. The sequence continues at coordinate 77,877,025 of CP125978.1, forward strand.
ATAACAACCAGCTAGTGTAGGTAACTTAAACGAGATACGGAAAGATGACTGGTCTAAACTGCATCTCTCGATCTTGAACACTTGGGCCACTGGCCCGAGCCTGTTGCCCTGCAGTGCAGAGCAGAGATCTGCACGAGCTTCTTCCAACAGTGGCGCCATGAATGCTCCCATGTACCCCTCTACTGAAGTGAAAGTTGTTGGTATCATCTTAACCTGAATGAAGCACGTCCAGATTAGCAGCTTGTATGGTCTCTTGGGGCAAATCACAAATGAGACTGAGCCAGCAGCCTTGTGGAGCAACTTAAGGTCGATGCCCTCTATGATTGAACACTACATTGATTCTGAAGACAACAGCTCCAGTTGATTTAACAGTATACTACTTTATTCAGAAGGAAACACTTATGTTTAGCCTTGGCAAGTAGAAGCGCCATATATTAGTAGTATGGAAGAAATTAAACAATGGAACATAGAAAAACGGGAGTTCAGGATAGCTGCAGAAAGGAATGAAGAGGAACTCGTGTCGCTCTTGAAGAAGTTTTTGTTGTGCAGATCTTGGAGCTTCCATGAGAACTTCTCCTCCGGCTTCCCGTAATTATATGCAGTCAAATGGTGCTACTTGCCATGTACCTCGCCTTGTGAATTTGTGGGATTCAACCATTGGTATCAACGCGCCTTTTCCTTCTCCCGAAAAAGGGATTCCTCACAAGAGCGCGGTGTTGTGGCTCCCAGGCTCCACGAAGCCCGGTATTTGAAAATTCAAAAACTTGCAATTCGAATAGTTTCAAATAATTCCGAAAAAAATCTGGGTGTAGGTACTATGTGATCTACCATGGTGTAACTTTTCAGCTCCAAATACTTTGTATTTTAGGCTCAGCAAAAATGACTAATCGAGTTTTTGTTCTCGGTGAACAGTGTTGAATAGTACACTGAAGTGAAGATTGTGTCAATTTGAAGATTGTGTCAATTTTTGTGCGATTTTGTCATTTTTTCTGAGCCAAAAATACTAAGTATTTCAAACTGATAGAATACATGGTTGGCTACATCCCCATATTTTTTCCCATTTTTTTTTTGAAAACTTTAGACTCAAATTTTCGAAGTTTGAAAAAAAGAGCTACCTGGAGACAATTTATACACTGATAGAATACATGGTTGGCTACATCCCCATATTTTTTCCTGATTTTTTTAAAGCTTTAGACTCAAATTTTCAAATTTTGAAACACAAAGAGCTACCTGGAGCCCGGGTCCTGATAGGGTTATTCGTTCCTCACAAGTGTAGTAAAACTGGCAGGAAGCTGTCAGAATAAGTATTAACACACCAATACGTGCTTGGAAATCTGACTTATGAATAAACTACAGTACATTGGCAAGTACATAGGCAATTGCACACTATCAGCTAATCGTTGACTATATTTTCCTCACTTCCAGAACAGATCCAAGGAGAACAGAGTGTTTTTTGTTCAAAGAAAGTTCATTTTAGTCCTTGAACTTTTCCAAAAGTTCAGTTTTGGTCCTAAATGTTTTTTAGATACAAAACGAACCTCGACTTTGCTAATAGTTCAAAGGTCGGTTTTGCTGATAATCATAGCATGCTAGAAAAACCATGACGCAAAATAAAAAACCCAGACCTGTAACTAATCCAAACCAGCCTAGACTGGAAAAAAGAGGAAAACCGAATCAATCAGAACTGGTCCTTCGGCCTCCACTGCTGTGATGCGACACCTTCATCTCCCTCACTCCAGACTACTCCGTAGTGTTGTCGCGTCGCGCCTTTGTTCTCCACCTCTGCTAGCTGGCTATTGCGCCACTAAAAACTCAGCGCCGCCATTGGTGCCCGTGACGTCAACGAGTCTATTATTTGTGAGACGACAGAGAGGACAAGCACTGGGATAGGCGAGCTAGCGGTGTGGGATTCCATCGATGAGCGTAACGACCACGACACCGTCGAGCAGGACGCTGAATCACGATGACCTAGACGAGCGAGACTATGGGGAATCGAACGGGAGGGAGACAACTCGCAGACTACTTTGACCAAGCCCGGGAATTTTCACTTATGTTGTCTCGGTCTGGGTTGGCTTAGATTAGGTACTACCAGATTTTTTTCTTTTGCACCATGGTCTTTAGCCTCCGGTTTCCAAGCAACTTCTCATGTACCTAACCCATCACATCAGTCTTTGGTAGACACATGCTTTTTCCTGCTTTCGAAAAAGGGATTCCTCATGAGGTGTATTTTCTCTTTGCCACCAAATGTCAGTTGACTGGTAAGAAAAGTGGTCAGATAAAGAATTAACACCAATTCTGCTTGACGGTCAGACTTGCAGAGAAATTACAGTAGATATGCAGTAGCTGCTAATCCTTGACTCTCGCTGCCCTTTTCATCACTACCACCAGACCAGAGCAAACAAACCAGAGAGTGAAGAAGGCTGCTCCTTTCCTCTCTTGGTATTTCTTTATTACACAATTTGGCAACCATCTTGGTAGACAAAATCTTAAGCCTCTGGTTTCCAATTTGTTTCTCGAGAAAACCATGCAGCCACTCAGCCGCTCACACATGAATCAGATCCCCATACCTTTCTTTGGGTTAGCACTTGTGCTACTGGTCTCCTTGGTTTCTCCCACCAGCTCCTGCACGGAGCAGGATAAGAGCTCCCTTCTCCAGCTCCTTGCTGGGTTCTCCCGGGACGGAGGCCTCACAGCATCATGGCAGAGTAACACAGACTGCTGCATGTGGGAAGGGATCACCTGCAGCAGTCCCAGTGGGATGGTCACAGATATTTGTCTGGCTTCACGGGGTCTTGAAGGACCCATCTCGCCATTCCTTGGCAACCTCACTGGCCTGTTGCGTCTTGATATGTCCCGCAACTCGCTGTCTGGTGGCCTACCGCTTGAGTTGGTGCAGTCCACCAGCATCATCGTCATTGACGTCAGTTTCAACCGCCTGACAGGAGGCCTGAGTGAGCTGCCTTCTACAGCCCCCGTGCAGCCTCTGCAGGTACTGAACATCTCAAGCAACTTGTTTACAGGAAGGTTTCCGTCCACTATATGGAGGGTGATGAAGAGCCTGGTCGTGCTCAATGCCAGCACCAACAGTTTTACTGGGCAGATACCAACTACACCCTGTGTTAGCTCGCCATCTTTTTCTGTGCTTGAACTTAGTTTTAACCAATTTAGTGGAAGCGTCCCTCGGGGGCTCAGTAATTGCACCGTGCTGAAATTGCTAAGCGCTGGGTACAACAATCTCGGTGGGACTCTTCCAGAGGAGCTTTTCAATATCACCTCATTAGAGAAGCTCTCTTTTCCTAGCAATAGGTTAGAAGGAGCTCTCGATGGCATCAACAAGCTCACAAATCTTGTCACCCTTGATCTTGGGGGGAATGAGCTCAGCGGCAATATTCCAGAGTCTATAGGTGACTTGAAGAGATTGGAGGAGCTGCATTTGGAACACAACAACATGTCAGGGGAGCTGCCAACAACTCTAAGCAACTGCACAAATCTTGTAACAATTGATCTCAAGAGCAACTACTTCAGTGGAAAACTTACCAAGGTCAACTTCTCAAACCTGCCCAATCTAACAAAATTAGATCTTCTGTACAATCGTTTAACTGGCAAAATTCCAGATAGCATATACTCCTGCAGCAAGTTGACTGCACTACGGCTATCTTGCAATCGTTTCCATGGACCATTGTCAGAAAGGATAGGCAATCTGAAGTCCCTATCATTCCTCTCAGTTTATAACATGTCTCTTACAAATATCACAAGAACACTTCAGATCCTTCGGAGTTCCAGGAGCCTCAGCATTCTTCTTATTGGGTTGAACTTCATGCATGAGAGCATGCCAGAGGATGATAACATCAATGGTTTTGAGAAACTTCAGGTTATTTCAATGGAGAGTTGTTCATTGTCTGGAACAATACCTGATTGGTTATCAAGCTCACAAATCTGGAGATATTAAGTTTGAACAACAATCGACTATCTGGGCCAATACCTGACTGGATCAGCAGCCTAAACTTCCTCTTCTACCTAGACATATCAAACAACAACATTACAGGGAAAATACCGACTACCTTAACGGAGATGCCAATGGTGAAGTCAGAGAAGACACAAGCCCATCTGGACCCAAGTGTCTTCCCACTACCTATCTATAGGGGTGGACTTGAGTACCGCAAGCCCAATGTTTCCACCGGACTGCTGGATCTAAGCAACAATAAACTAACTGGTGAGATCCCTTTGGAGATCGGCCAGTTGAAATCCCTCTATTCACTCAATTTGAGTTTCAACGACCTAACGGGACAGATCCCAATATCAATATGCAATCTCACAAACCTGTATGTATTAGACTTGTCCGACAACAATCTCACAGGAGCAATCCCATTGGCATTGAATAGCCTGCACTTCCTATCTAGATTTAACATTTCTAATAATGACCTAGAAGGTCCTATTCCATCTGGAGGCCAGTTCGACACATTTGAGACATCCAGCTTCGATGGGAACAACAAGCTTTGTGGCTCTATGCTCATTCACAAATGTGGTTCACCCAAAGCACCTCCAGCCACGATTACGTCAACCAAGCTAAGTGACTACAAGGCCGCCTTCCTGATTGCCTTCAGTGCGTTCTTTGGTGTAGGGTGTTGTATGATCAGATAGTCTTATCAAGGTACTATTTTAGTTGGTACTACATTATTATTCGGGTTTAGCAACACGTCAATCTTCTAATAGGTGTGAGTTATGTCTACAAAAATATTCTAAGGTGAAGAGTGATTCCCTTTCGTGGAGATGTAATAAAAGTATGTAATAATGCAAGAGTGTTCGAAATGGAGTATCTTTTAGTATATTTGTTTTCAGGAATTTGCACCTAAGTTTATTTTTTACATTTTCTTTCCTTTCGGGGGATAAAACTAGGTTTACGAGTTTACGAGTCACTAAACAAGATGAACTGATAAAATGCACGCGGCGCACCAAAATCCATCCCAACATACAGCCTCTATGAGCAGTGCATATGCATCTAAAAATACTTTCGCGGAGATTTACCTCCACAGAGCTTGTCACCGGAATCCTGCCGCACATTGCAACCTCCGAGCTTACGAGATCCTCACCGCCGCTTCGCTGGGTTGCCGCACATTCCTACCTCGCTCTCAGGGCTCGTGGGTAACTGCGGAGCCAGAGAAGGGTGCCCCTCGATTCTGGCCTCCAGCCACCGGGCGCCGCAGCACGGGTTCACCGAGCCGTCGGGCCGCCGGCGAACCGGGTCACTGCCTGTGGGAAGCTGCTTCAGTTCCGATTCGTTTTTTTTTTTAACTAGATAGAGAAGACGAACGCTCCACACACTGATGGAGTGGGCCGAATTTTGGTCCGAGTTAACTACAAGCTGGGCTGACCCTGGGCGTGCATCACTATGGGCCCTTCTGGTCTTAACCGTGAACTTCCACGCCGGAGTGCAGCTTCCCCCGCCGCCCGCCGGCCGGACCCCGCTGCCCGCCGCCGTGATCTTCCACGCCGGAGAGAACTTCTTCTCCTGGACTCTCCCAATCTCGTCGAGTCGCCCCGCACAGAGTGTAGGAATCATCAGTTCGAGGTTAGTGAGCAGGGGAGGAGGCTATGTAGTTCAGACATGAGAGTCCAGTTCAGTTCAGGCTATGTAGTTCAGAGATCTGAATCCGTTAATTCGGTTTCTTTTTATTAAACTCACTGTGCTAATGCTATTCTTCAGTGCAATATAGTAAAAAGTTTTCTCTGAATCTGCTAGTGTACGGACTTAAGAGTCGGTTCAGTTCAGGCTTTGCAAAGCAGAATCTGCTAGTGTCTTGTTTTTCTTGAATGGGCTCCATCCAATTTTATGTGGATAACAATTATGAACACCGGATATGCTATATTCACTTCTAAAATTCGTCGTAGTATGTCACTCACATCACATAGTATTTACAATTCTATTGCAGGTGATCTTGAAACCCGGCACTGGTGTCAACATAACAAGAGCATAAGGCAAATAAAATGCCCATGTCTAATGACCCAGATTCTAGTATTACTATGGTAAGCTTCGATTCCATCCATCCATCCATCCATCACAAGCTGATTGCCAATCAGAATGCTATAAGTTGAAAGGTTTGCCACTTTACCGTTGCTTTACTAACTTGGCAAACAATGCCACGTGTACCAAATTTCATTGGAGATGCCGTCTTGTTTGTTTCGCAAAATACTTAATAAGGGGGGAGAAAATTGTGTTTTATGAAAGTGAACACAAATAGTGGACCCTGAACTTCTAGATATATTTAATGGATAATCTCTTATAGTTGATAATAGAAAATCATTTTTATATTTCACCTATATTTGCAAAACCAGATTAGTAATTTATGATTATCAAAACACTTTGATAGGCACAAACCTATTGCACATAATGCTCACAAGTGAACAGAAGATAAATCGTCCTTGTCTCCGGATGATGCACCGAGCAAGAAAAAATTGATTTCAGGTGCTTAGGCGAGTACAAAGCATTTAGCCGATTAATACAACACAGGTTACACAGTACTGGTTCCATTAAGCTACGAAAGGGTCATTCTTGCCCTCGGAGTGTTCCTGGACTGAACCACTGACGATGTGCCTGGTTTCTTTCTGCTTCTAGAAAAATGTGCTAGCAGCATGTCATCTCAATAGGACTAGGAAACAAAGGTGTACCGTGGAATTTAGTTACAACCACGCAGTGGGGTAGCAGAGTCAAGCAATTCAGCCTTTGCAATTTACCGATATGTTCCCTTGGCCTTACTCTTGTACTTCTCACATGTCATTGACCTCTCCAACCAATTCCTGCACAGCGCAAGAGCAGCCTCCCTTTTCCAGTTCCTCGCCGGCCTCTCGCAGGATGGTGGCCTCGCCGCAGCAATGGAGGAATGATACGGACTGCTGTATATGGGAAGGGATCACCTGTAGCATGAACGGGAAGGTGATCAATGTCTCGCTGGCGTCCACGACCACGAGTCACCTTCAGCCCCTGATCAACGGCCACTGAAGGTACTAGACATCTCCAGCAACTTGTTTACAGGGCAATTTCCATCCTCCAGCTGAAAAACCTGGTTGCACTTAATGCCAGCAACGATAGCTTCACTGGGCAGATACCAACTCATTTCTGTAATAGCTCGCCATCTTTCGCTATGCTTGAACTTGTTGCCTGCAGGTGTGCATAGTTTCAGCACTGTTTTTGTTTATGTGTTGGACGATAGATAATACTCCATCCGTTCCAAAATATAAATTTTTTTAGCTTTGTGAAAGAAATACATCTCAACGCATTTTAGTGTGAGTGAACCTATACATTAAAAGGCGTCTAGATACACTTGTTTCACAAAAGCTAAAATATCTTATATTTTAGAACTGAGGGAGTAAATAATGACAACATGACACTGACTACATGAAATTAGGCAGCTAGGCAAGACTTTTGAAGTCCTCCGGTCAACCTAACTCGTATGGCACACTACAGCACGCGACGGCTACGCCGACGGCTAAAAGCCCTCGGCGTAGCCAGCATTGCCGTCGGCATACGCTACGCCGAGGGCTGCTGTCGTAGCCCCTCGGGCGAAGGTCTCCTCGGCGGAGCAAAACGCCGTCGGCGTTTCACGCCGACGGCCGAGGGCCTGCCGGGCGAACGGCCGTCGGCGAACGGCGGGCGCCGTTAGATTTGCCGCTAACGGCAAGACGTATACGCCGACGGTCGTACTCGGCGATGGTGGCCATGTGGCACGCCTGGCCTTCCCAGAGGGCTACGCCGACGGCCTCGCCCTCGGCGTGTGGACGCTGCGTCCACCGCCTCGAGCCTTCCAGTGTGGCGCTAGGCCGACGGCCTGCCCTCGGTAGAGAGAAGCACGCCGACGGCGTGCCTCGCGTAGCCCCGACCATATGGCACATGGCGAGGGCTACGCCGAGGCATTGCCGGCCGTATCACATACACAGTTTTTTTTTGAATTTTCTCAAAGCACTCACAGCAGCCATACATCATCCATGCATACATCCATACATCATCCATGCATACATCCATACAGTCATACATCATCCATACATCCATGCAATATATATTCCACACATTAGTCATACATCATCCATACAGCCACACATGTACCAACATCAGTCATACAAGATCATCCATACATTAGTCATACAAGATCATCGACATCATCACACATCCCTACAACTCTGGAGGAGACGGGTACCAGATCTCCCCGGTGAAAAGTGGCGACCTCCGAGGGTTGCGCCCAAGAGAAGCAGCAGCAGAAGAGCCACTGGCGAGGGAGTAGGAGAAGTGTGAAGCTCGGGAGAACCACCGCAGAATGGCCGGAGATGGACCATGGTCATGAAGCGGTGTGATCTGACGCCCATCCGGCGAGGCGTGGCCAAAGTGCCGGTTCCCAGAAGCTCCTGTTCCCTACATGTTGCCTACATGTTAGCAACTTGCGAGGCAAAGTAAAGCGATAACCAGTGGGTTCGCAAAGAACTTACCGTGTCGTCGTAGTAGGTCCTAGCGAAGCTTTCCTTCGATTGCCAAAATGGCATCGGACTGCATGGGAGGCACGGGCCCTAAATCTCTATTCGCCAGTTTGAATATTCACCATCATGGCCTGCAGGATAGTTTAGAAGTCAGCCGTAGTACAACAAACGGGGAAGTGGGACTTGTATCTTTTGCAAAAATAAAGGTTCGGACTTACATTTACGTATTGCATGTAGATCGCATTCGCCTCGATGTTGCCGAAAGGCCACCGATATTCCTCATAAGCGGCATCGTAGGCGCTCTAACTCGAAGCTACAATTTCAAATACAAGGAATCTCACAAGTTAGCCATGCAGAACAAAAGTCATAAAGATGATGAAAACGAGAAAACTTACATCCTCGGTGGAGCGACGGCTGGCCACGAGGCGGGATAGGGGGCCGTCCGGGTAGGTAGCCTTGAGACGGCTGAAGCTCGTCTTGAGGGTAGGCCTGACCTTCTTATTCGTAATCTTGAGGCGTCCATGCTGCAATCCGTGCCCGACAGGACCAACGACTCGTCGATCTCCGCGTGAATGGGGTCATCCACATGGTGGTGACGAGCCTTCACCATCGTCCGTAGTTCCCCAAGTCGCTCGGGCGGTCAAGTACACGGACAACGAGGGTTGAGGCTCGAGTAATTGGGCTTCTTCGCGCATCATCTCATGACGGCGACGCCATGAATCACCTCCCGGGTTGTGCCTCGCCACCAGATCGCGAAAAGAAAATATTATGCATATGAAGTACAAACATAAGCGAAATGTACGCAGGTCGCTCCATGTATATCGCATACCACCTTCCCTTGAAGCGGTCAAAGTTGCGGTTTCCAGCGATGCTCCACCATCGCCTCGGTTATCCGCGTTACCGACAAGGCTGCAAACTCCTCGTCTTCTCCGAGCCACCTCGCCCTAACCAGCTCCTCCCATGCGAGTCGATGCGGCTCCCAATCGGGATAACCTGAAAATGCAATACTCAACCTGCATAATGCAATGGCAACTTAGAAGCAATGTAGAATCTCATTGACATTTTACTCACCGACATGTACTCTTCAAGGCCATCGAGTACTGTGATTAGGGTTCCTACCGACAATGTCTTCCTTCCGACCCTCACGCCTGTCACCTGTATGGCTAGCGGCCGTGACCTTGGGTTGTACCACACCGGGGTCAACTTCACACAAGCCCCAAGCAAAGTCCTCTGCTTCTCCCGTCCTCCTCGCCACACGGTAAAAGCACTTCAATCATGCATAAGAGTCATGAGTTAGCACTGGGGTCATCAAGTATGAACATAACTCGAGAAATATGCCTTACCCAAAACTTGGTGATGACAAGATCAATTTGTCGGAAAGCCCGGACACGGGTAGTCCGTAGTCCGCCCAAGTGGTAGCTAGCTTCTGTCACCCTCATGGGTAATGTGATAGCCCACAGAACTTCCTAATCGAGCTTCAACAAGGCTGTTAGGAAGAGGCTTCATCCCCTGAGGAAATGTCCAATTGCTGCACAATAATAAACATTAGTACACAATAATTATTTATGACCAACATGAAATAAAATGTTTTAAATTGCCAAATTAGTACACTTACTCAAGGCCATCCGAATAATAAGGGCTTTCGCCTCGAGTCCTAGGCTCAAACTTCTCGTCGTGGACTCCCGATTCCCCACGATTCCGCAATTTCTTCGGCCCCACCAACTCATGGCTAGTGTCCGCCTCAGACGTCCCCGCCTCCCTCTCGTCTCGCCCCTCTCGACTCTGCCTCCCTCGGCCCGAAGGCTGCTCATCGAACAACTCAGAGCCACGTCGCTGTAGGCAGGGTGGTGGGTCAAAGTCCACGCCTCCCGTGGCACCTCGCCCTCCTCGACTCCGGCCTCGACCTGCCCCTCCGCCACAGGAGCAAGATCGGGTAACACGGATTGGGATTTGGCTGTCTCCCACGTGTAGCACTTTTCTTACTGTCAGCGCATTAAGCAAGGACGAACTGTTGCCTTGCCGCTGCTCATATTGTTCAATCACCGCATTAAGTAAGAGAAAACAGTTAAGCACAAAGACATAATAAAATGTATACACAAAGAATAAAGGCATAATGCAATTAAGAAAACAAGCTACACAAAGACAAAATAAAATGCATTAAAAATAAATACTCACTATCATTTTCATTCTCATTCTCATTCAAATTCTCATTCTCACTATCACTATCACTATCTTTGAGTAGAAATCTGGATTCTCATCAAAGGGTGTAGGCTCATCATCGTTGTCATTCTCGGTATGGAGCTTCTAGCATACTTATGTCATGTAGATTCACCACCACTCACCCCAGTTTCTACATCATTCCCAAGATCCTCAAGATCAACCGGTTCTAAATCAAAGTGTCCAAGTCCTCTTGCTCTTGATAGAAAATTCCTCGACGTTAAAGGGTTAATGTTGTTGTAATCGTTCTCGAGGGAATCGGTAGGTTACCATGTGGCGATACTGAACACGACTTCCCAGCCAGAGTTCCGCTCGCATGGGTAGGACAAATAATAAACTTGGTTGGCTTGGTGAGCAACAACAAGGACGTCGGCTCGCTTATAGGTGGTTGAAGGCCTAACTTCAACTAACCCAATGGAAGGGTACTTCTCACCACCCTTGGGTCAAACCAGGCACTTGAACACAACAAGATTGAGTTCGACATTTACAATTGAAGGTCACCAGATACATTCTCTAACCTTCCGTAGTAATCAAGGAAATCGGCTCCTTTGGTGAACACCCCAGTATTTACCGTTTTTGCATTCGGTCGCCCTTTCTGGTGCGTCTCTGTATGGAAGCGAAACCCATTCACATCATACTTGTCATACTTCATGACGACACTGTTACAACCTTGGGAAACACATTTCAGCTCATCTGACATCTCAACGTTGGGATCAGCTCGCTGCAGGTACAAGAGGAATTTGTTGCTCAAGAGTTACGTGGAATAAGAGCGACAAGTCACATATTGCAAGGTAAGAGGGACATGTTAGAAATTACTTTTCCATAAACCAGACACAAAGTTTTTATTTCGGAGCACCCTCTTTCAAGAGAGTGTCCAACTCCATGGGAGAGGGATCGTCGGTCCCAACCATCGCTCATCCGTGAAATCGCTAAGAAGGAGAAAATAAGCATTAGACGGAGACCGAGTTACTAGCATAGAGAAATAGGGTGTTCACCATTTTACCTAATGAAATCGACCACTTCCTTCATGTTCATAAGCACATAGAGCATTATGCAATCCTTCTCTTCCTTCACAACCTATATTTTAGTCCTTTACCGCCTTGCCACCGGAAATTGGAATAGTTCGAGATTGGGGTCATTCTTGGGCAGGTCGACATTGTAACGAGAGACCGGGTTATGCATAGTGGGAACATCATCGGGCCAAGAGGGTTGTCGCAAGGCGTCGCCATCTCCCAAGGCATGTTGCTTCAGCAATATGCATGCTTCAATCTTGGCTTTGTTTCCATTATCTTTCAATATACTTAAACTCTCTCTCAATACAAAATTGCCAACGAAATTGCACCGCCCCCAATAGTGCCTCGTTCATGAGGTGCACAATGAGATGTGCCATCGGAGTAAATAAGCCCGGGAAAGATCATCTCCAAATTGCATAGCAACTCCGCACTGAACTTGCGCTTCTCAATCACCGGAGGACATATCTGCTAGCACGTAGGGTGCGGAAGAAATGGCTCAACTCCGCAAGCACTCGCCATACTTTTTCGGGAGATACCGAACCATCACCGCATCACCGCTCAATCCATATATGATAGTCGTGACTCTTGAGCCCGTTGACTTGTCCCACAAAGATTGACTCCTTACTTATATTCGAACAATAACCGCCGTGGAACATCACGACGTATTTGAGCCATCTAAATGACTCCTTCTTTGGACATTATCAAGGCAGTAGTAGGCATGCTTGAACCAATTCTTTCGACCACGGACGGAGGCTGCATGTGTAATCTCTTCCTATCACAAAGCTTCTCAACATCAACTCTAGCCTTGACATTATCCTTTGACTTCCTGGAATGTTCAGACTGTGAAAAGGGACTCGACATTCTTTCGTGTGCATCACATCGATGTTATGGGAAGTTCGAGGTCCTTGTAATACACGAGATTCAAGTAAGGCTGCCACGTGAGTCCAATTATGCGTTACACCATATCCCGCAAATTGATGGCGGTTCCGGCGCCATGGCACGAGCACGATCTCGGCATCAACAGCCGCACCCTCGAACTTTGGTACCTCTTTTACTTCATGCACAACTTTGCCCTTCTTGAAGTTCTTTCTATCTTCTCTGAACGAATGATTTCTTTTGAGGTACTGTCGATTCGTGTCAAACGCAACATATTTGCGACCCGACTTTAGCCAAAGGAACTCAAGTCGGTGCTCGTGACACCGGCATGGCCACTTACCATCTGTACACCATCCGCACGTTAGGGCGTACCCGGGCATGTCATGCATAGTATATTGTAACCAAACTTTCATCAAAAAGTTTCTCTTTGATGCTCGGTCGTATGTCAACGTCCCGTGTATCCAAGAGTGGTTCAAATCATCCACAATCGGCTGCATGTAGACACTCAAGTTCTTCCCCGGATACTCAGGTCCTGGAATTATCAGCGACAAAAACATGGTCTTCCGCATTAATACTCCGGAGGAGATTGAGCGGAATAACATACACCGCCAGCAGTACGAGGTCGACATACCATATGGGTTGAAGCCATCTTGCTATCGCAATTCTAACATTCCGAGCCTCTTACGCCCCGTGGGTATTTGTCATCGGGTTCTTCCATGCCTTACCATCGATGGATGTCCCATCTTCTTCCGCCTGCCCGCCTCGTGATCTTTTCCTTCTTGTGCCACGTCATCTGCTTGGCGATCTCCTCGCTCAAGTAAAGCCGCTGGATTCTTTTATGAATGGGAGATACCAAGTATCTTCTTAGCGACCTTCGATCGCCTCACCGACCATCCTTCCCTTTATCTCTTCATATCTAGAGGCCTTACAAATGGAGCAAGATTTGTCACCCTCGAACTGTTTCCAAAACAAAAGGCAGCCTTTTGGACAACAATCTATCTTTTCATAATCCATGTTGAGCTCCTTCATGAGTTTCTTCGTTTCGTGAAAGGTTTTGGCATAATGCCCTTCGGCAACATGTTACCACATGTTCTCGATTAGCTTCAAAGTGAGAACGGGTGGGAGTAATCGCACTTGTCGGCTAGACACGAGAGATGGCATCGAGCTGAGAAATCTTTGCACCCTCGTACAGAGGCCTCTTAGCCGCGGCCATCATATCAAGGAAGGCCTTCGCGGTTGGCTCCGGTTCCTCCAGTTCTAGTGGTTCCTCCGGTTCTGGTGATTCCTCCTGTGGAGGTGGCGAATTTGGCTGGTCGGCATCGATAAGATCATCTAGCATGTTTCTAATCCCATCGTGATCATTGCCATTGAGCCGCTGACGCATCACCTCACCTCTGTCACGTTCGTACCGAGCAAAGTCGACTTGCGTGACATAGTTAGACATGTACCCATATTGCAGAAGGTGTTTATACATGTCATCCTTTCCCTGACGATGACGCTTAGTGCAATGAGCGCAGGGACAAAGTGCCCGAACAATTGCCTTCGAACCACGCGCTAACTCATTCACTAACAAATTAGTGTTCCGCACTAATCGTCATTTTATTAGTCGCACTAATACGGCCACCGTACATCCACCCATTATCACCATCCTCTTCTCGCTTTGTTGGGAGACAAACAACAAATATAACATTTTATATCAAACAGAGATTAAATGCTTCATATTTTACGCATTTATCAACCTACATGTCCAATAGGAAAAGAGGGTCTAACCAGCCGGATCCAGATTGGTAAGTTCTCCCTGGTTCTACCCGATCCAAGCAGAATTTCGGCACCTCCCCACGCTTCTCCCGATACACGTCTCGACAAAAGCCAAGAGGATGTGCATCCGAGAACAACGAGGAGGCGCCACCAAATCCTGTCTCGAATCGAGGTAGAGCCAGGAGAACCAAACCCAACTACTTAATCCGCCATTGCCGATAAAAGCCATAAGCGTTACGGTCCAAAATATGCAAGACCACTAATGCATATTAAGTCGCAGAACGCTTACCGAGATGACGCCTAGGTGACGCTGGACGCACTTGGTGATCTAGACACAAAAATAAAACCTAGGTACAAGAGAGGCGAACATATTCTCACCCTCAAGTAGAGGAAGTATCAAATCAGTGTCGGTGTCGACACGACTATCGCGACTATATTCTCACCTCCTGAGAGAGGGAGAAGCTCATCAACCGAGTGTCGAGGTCGACGACGACTCGAGACGGGATCGAGGTGTCACCTACACCATCTCCCGCAACGACAGTCAGTCCGCCAAGGATGGTCACTCCCGAAACACTACAAAGTCTGTACATTGACATAAAGAGAACACCTTAGTAAACATGCAACACACTCACGGCCCTAGTGTGGCTTCTCTCTTCAACGGCCATATGACCAAGCTAGCTTGCCACTAACCAACGGCTTAATCCTAGCAACTCGTGCATGCATATCACTTAACAAATGATATAAACTACTAATAGATGCAACTAATAAATTCTAACAAGATTAACAACAAGATTTAATCTAACAAAATTAAATATTTGCTTCTAGAGGGGAGTGGAGGAGGTACCTGCAGAGGGGGCCGAGCTCGAGGAGGAGGGGGAGAGCTTGGGAAGGAGGGGGAGAGCTCGGGGAGGAGGGGGCCGAGCTCGGGCAGGAGGAAGGGAGGAGGGAGGAAGGCCAGGGAGGAGGGGGAGAGCTTGGGGGGGAGGGGGCAAGGGCAGGGAGGAGGGGGAGAGGCTGGGGAGGAGAGCCTGGGAGGAGGGGCCGAGCTGGGGAGGAGGAAGGAGGAGGAGGAAGGTTAGGAGGAGGGGCCGAGATCGGGAGGAGGAAGGAAGGAGGAAGAAGGGGGAGGAGGGAGGCGGCGGGGAGGGAGGCGGCTTGGGGACCTGGCTCGGAGGGAGGGAAAGGCGATCAAGGGGAGGAGAGAGGGAGGCGGGCGGGGAGGGCCGGGTCGAGGAGGAGGAGGCGGTGGAGCTGGAGGAGGCGGGCGGGGGAGGAGGAGGCGTGGAGCCTGGGAGGAGGAGGAGGAAGGCGACTATGGGAGGAGAGAGGGAGGCGGGGGAGGGGTCGGGGAGGAGGAGCGGTGGAGCTCGGGAGGGAGGCGGCGCTGGCGTCAGTGGTCGTCGAGGCAGAGCGGTTGGTGAGAGGAGGAGGGTCGGGAGCGGGCGCTGAGCCAAAGTAGGATAGGGCTACTGACGGTGCATACGCCGGGCAGCCTCCAGCGTAGCTAGGTTTTTTTAACTTTTTTTGAAAGAAGGGTCTTTTGTTTAATATCAAATTTTACAACATACTTTATTTAGTGTCTACTATTATAGAATAAACTATATATTATTAATATATAATTTTTATTTGCCTTGTACTGCTTTCCAAGCAAACCCTAGATGTGGGCTAACGGGAGATTCCCCTTATTTTGCCTAGACGTTCCTCAAACAGGGTAACCAGTAGCTCTCTTGTTTTGTGTTTGTTTAGGTCATAGGGTGATGTCAAACCATGTTGGTTCACAAGTTGGGGCACTATCCTACCCGGTTTCACCTCGACGGGAGATTCCACCCTTACGGGCCCGAACCTTCGCCTCTAGGTTAGATCGCATGCATGAGGGGGACACATGCAAGCACCTATATATACCAACCTCTAACCACACCCACACACACATATGTAGGGGCACATGCAAGTTTTCATCTCATTCCGATGTTCTCGTGGTCTTCCTCCCATGAAACCACGATCTCTGCACACTGGATCGCCTCCCCCTAGACGTTCTCCCGACAGGTAGCCCGTAGCTCTCTCTTGTTTTGTGTTTGTTTAGGTCATAGGGTGATGTCAAACCATGTTGGCTCACAAGTTGGGGCATTATCCTACCCGGTTTCACCTCGACGGGAGATTCCACCTCATACGGGTCCTAACCTTCTAGGTTAGAGCGCATGCATGCGAGGGGGGACACATGCAAGCACCTATACCAACCTCTCACCATACCCACACACATATGCTAGGGTCACATGCAAGTTTTCATCTCATTCCAATGTTCTCGTGGTCTTCCTCCGGCGAAACCCTGATCTCTGCACACTCGGATCGCCTACCCCCTAGACGTTCCTCCGACAGGTAGCCGGCGTAGCTCTCTTGTTTTGTGTTTGTTTAGGTCATAGGGTGATGTCAAACCATGTTGGTTCACAAGTTGGGGCACTATCCTACCCGGTTTCACCTCGACGGGAGATTCCACCTTATACGCCCGAACCTTCGCCTCTAGGTTAGAGCGCATGCATGCGAGGGGACACATGCAAGCACCTATATATACCAACCTCTAACCACACCCACATACACATATGCTAGGGGCACATGCAAGTTTTCATCTCATTCCGATGTTCTCGTGGTCTTCCTCCCGAAACCTCGATCTCTGGCATTCTCGGATCGTCTACCCCTAGACGCTCTCCGACAGGTAGCCTGGCGTAGCTCTCTGTTTTGTGTTTGTTTAGGTCATAGGGTGATGTCAAACCATTTTGGTTCACGAGTTGGGGCACTATCCTACCCGTTTCACCTCGACGGGAGATTCCACCCTTATACGGCCCCGAACCTTCGCCTCTAGGTTAGAGCGCATGCATGCGAGGGGACACATGCAAGCACCTATATATACCAACCTCTAACCACACCCACACACACATATGCTAGGGCACATGCAAGTTTTCATCTCATTCCGATGTTCTCGTGGTCTTCCCGTGAAACCTCGATCTCTGTGCACACTCGGATCGTCTACCCCCTAGACGCCTCCGACAGGGTAGCCCGTAGCTCTCTCTTGTTTTGTGTTTGTTTAGGTCATAGGGTGATGTCAAACCATGTTGGCTCACAAGTTGGGGCACTATCCTACCCGGTTTCACCTCGACGGGAGATTCCACCTCATACGGGTCCGAATCTTCCTCTAGGTTAGAGCGCATGCATGCGAGGGGACACATGCAAGCACCTATATATACCAACCTCTAACCACACCCACACACACATATGCTAGGGGCACATGCAAGTTTTCATCTCATTCCGATGTTCTCGTGGTCTTCCTCCGGAAACCCCGATCTCATGCACTCGGATCGTCTACCCCCTAGACGTTCTCCGACAGGTAGCCACGTATCTCTCTCTTGTTTTGTGTTTGTTTAGGTCATAGGGTGATGTCAAACCATGTTGGGTCACAAGTTGGGGCACTATCCTACCCGTTTCACCTCGACGGGAGATTCCACCTTATACGCCCTAACCTTCGCCTCTAGGTTAGAGCGCATGGAGGCGAGGGGGGACACATGCAAGCACCTATATATACCAACCTCTAACCACACCCACACACACATATGCTAGGGGCACATGCAAGTTTTCATCTCATTCCGATGTTCTCGTGGTCTTCCTTCGCTGAAACTCGATCTCTGGCACACTCGGATCGTCTACCCCTAGACGTTCCTCCAGGGGTAGCCCGCGTAGCTCTCTCTTGTTTTGTGTTTGTTTAGGTCATAGGGTGATGTCAAACCATGTTGGCTCACAAGTTTGGGCACTATCCTACCTTTCACCTCGACGGGAGATTCCACCTCATACGGTCCTAACCTTCGCCTAGGTTAGAGCGCATGCATGCGAGGGGGACACATGCAAGCACCTATATATACCAACCTCTAACCACACCCACACACACATATGCTAGGGGCACATGCAAGTTTTCATCTCATTCCGATGTTCTCGTGGTCTTCCTCCGAAACCTCGATCTGTTTGCACACTGATCGCCTACCCCCTAGACGTTCCTCCCGACAGGGTAGCCATGCTCTCTCTTGTTTTGTGTTTGTTTAGGTCATAGGGTGATGTCAAACCATGTTGGTTCACAAGTTGGGGCACTATCCTACCCGGTTTCACCTCGACGGGAGATTCCACCCTTATACGGCCCTAACCTTCGCCTCTAGGTTAGAGCGCATGCATACGAGGGGACACATGCAAGCACCTATATACCAACCTCTAACCACACCCACACACACATGTGCTAGGGGCACATGCAAGTTTTCATCTCATTCCGATGTTCTCGTGGTCTTCCTCCCGTGAAACCACGATCTCTGTGCACACTCGGATCGCCTACCCCCTAGACGCTCCGACAGGGTAGCCCATGTAGCTCTCTCTTGTTTTGTGTTTGTTTAGGTCATAGGGTGATGTCAAACCATGTTGGTTCACAAGTTGGGGCACTATCCTACCCGTTTCACCTCGACGGGAGATTCCACCCTTATACGCCCTAACCTTCGCCTCTAGGTTAGATCGCATGCATGCGAGGGGGGACACATGCAAGCACCTATATATACCAACCTCTAACCACACCCACACACACATATGTAGGGGCACATGCAAGTTTTCATCTCATTCCGATGTTCTCGTGGTCTTCCTCCGGCGAAACCCTGATCTCTGTGCACACTCGGATCGTCTACCCCCCTAGACGTTCCTCTGACAGGGGTAGCCCGTGAGCTCTCTCTTGTTTTGTGTTTGTTTAGGTCATAGGGTGATGTCAAACCATGTTGGCTCACAAGTTGGGGCACTATCCTACCCGGTTTCACCTCGACGGGAGATTCCACCTCATACGGTCCTAACCTTCGCCTCTAGGTTAGAGCGCATGCATGCGAGGGGGGACACATGTAGGCACCTATACCAACCTCTCACCACACTCACACACATATGCTAGGGACACATGAAAGTTCTCATCTGTTTCCGATGTTCTCGTGCTCTTCCTCCGGCGAAACCCTGATCTTTGTGCACACTCGGATCGTCTACCCCCCCTAGACGTTCCTCTGACAGGGGTAGCCCGGAGTAGCTCTCTCTTGTTTTGTGTTTGTTTAGGTCATAGGGTGATGTCAAACCATGTTGGTTCACAAGTTGGGGCACTATCCTACCCGGTTTCACCTAGACGAGGAGATTCCCCTGATTCGGGTACGGAACCTTCGCCTCTAGGTTAGAGCCCATGCATGCGAGGGGGGACACATGCAAGCACCTATACCAACCTCTCACCACACTCACACACATATGCTAGGGATACATGCAAGTTCTCATCTGATTCCGATGTTCTCGTGCTCTTCCTCCTGAAACCACGATCTCTGGCACACTCGGATCGCTCACCCCTAGACGTTCCTCCCGACAGGGGTAGCCCCGTAGCTCTCTCTTGTTTTGTGTTTGTTTAGGTCATAGGGTGATGTCAAACCATGTTGGTTCACGAGTTGGGGCACTATCCTACCCGGTTTCACCTCGACGGGAGATTCCACCCTTATACGGGCCCTAACCTTCGCCTCTAGGTTAGAGCGCATGCATGAGGGGGACACATGCAAGCACCTATATATACCAACCTCTAACCACACCCACACACACATATGCTAGGGGCACATGCAAGTTTTCATCTCATTCCGATGTTCTCGTGGTCTTCCTCCCAAACCTCGATCTCTGTGCACACTCGGATCGCCTACCCCTAGACGTTCCTCTGACAGGGTAGCCCGCGTAGCTCTCTCTTGTTTTGTGTTTGTTTAGGTCATAGGGTGATGTCAAACCATGTTGGCTCACAAGTTGGGGCACTATCCTACCCGTTTCACCTCGACGGGAGATTCCACCTCATACGGGTCCTAACCTTCGCCTCTAGGTTAGAGCGCATGCATGCGAGGGGGGACACATGCAAGCACCTATATATACCAACCTCTAACCACACCCACACACACATATGCTAGGGGCACATGCAAGTTTTCATCTCATTCTGATGTTCTCGTGGTCTTCCTCCGGCGAAACCCTAATCTCTATGCACACTGGATCGCCTTCCCCTAGACGTTCCTCGACAGGTAGCCCGCGTAGCTCTCTCTTGTTTTGTGTTTGTTTAGGTCATAGGGTGATGTCAAACCATGTTGGCTCACAAGTTGGGGCACTATCCTACCCGGTTTCACCTCGACGGGAGATTCCACCTCATACGGTCCTAACCTTCACCTCTAGGTTAGAGCGCATGAATGCGAGGGGGGACACATGCAAGCACCTATACCAACCTCTCACCATACCCACACACATATGCTAGGGGCACATGCAAGTTTTCATCTCATTCCAATGTTCTCGTGGTCTTCCTCCGTGAAACCACGATCTCTGCACACTTGATCGTCACCCCCTAGACGTTCCTCCGAGGGGTAGCCCGTAGCTCTCTTGTTTTGTGTTTGTTTAGGTCATAGGGTGATGTCAAACCATGTTGGTTCACAAGTTGGGGCACTATCCTACCCGGTTTCACCTCGACGGGAGATTCCACCTTATACGGGCCCTAACCTTCGCCTCTAGGTTAGAGCGCATGCATGCGAGGGGACACATGCAAGCACCTATATATACCAACCTCTAACCACACCCACATACACATATGCTAGGGGCACATGCAAGTTTTCATCTCATTCCGATGTTCTCGTGGTCTTCCTCCGTGAAACCACGATCTCTCAGCACACTCGGATCGTCTACCCCTAGACGTTCCTCCGACAGGTAGCCCCGTAGCTCTCTTGTTTTGTGTTTGTTTAGGTCATAGGGTGATGTCAAACCATGTTGGTTCACGAGTTGGGGCACTATCCTACCGGTTTCACCTCGACGGGAGATTCCACCTTATACGGGCTAACCTTCGCCTCTAGGTTAGAGCGCATGCATGCGAGGGGGGACACATGCAAGCACCTATATATACCAACCTCTAACCACACCCACACACACACATGCTAGGGGCACATGCAAGTTTTCATCTCATTCCGATGTTCTCGTGGTCTTCCTCCCATGAAACCTCGATCTCTGTGCACACTGGATCGCCTACCCCCTAGACGTTCCTCCGACAGGGGTAGCCCGGCGTAGCTCTCTCTTGTTTTGTGTTTGTTTAGGTCATAGGGTGATGTCAAACCATGTTGGCTCACAAGTTGGGGCACTATCCTACCCGGTTTCACCTCGACGGGGAGATTCCACCCTCATACGGGTCCGAAACCTTCGCCTCTAGGTTAGAGCGCATGCATGCGAGGGGGGACACATGCAAGCACCTATATATACCAACCTCTAACCACACACACACACACATATATGCTAGGGGCACATGCAAGTTTTCATCTCATTCCGATGTTCTCGTGGTCTTCCTCCGTGAAACCTCGATCTCTGCACACTCGGATCGTCACCCCCTAGACGTTCCTCCGACAGGTAGCCCGCGTAGCTCTCTCTTGTTTTGTGTTTGTTTAGGTCATAGGGTGATGTCAAACCATGTTGGTTCACAAGTTGGGGCACTATCCTACCCGTTTCACCTCGACGGGAGATTCCACCCTTATACGGGCCCTAACCTTCGCCTCTAGGTTAGAGCGCATGCATGCGAGGGGGACACATGCAAGCACCTAAATATACCAACCTCTAACCACACCCACACACACATATGCTAGGGGCACATGCAAGTTTTCATCTCATTCCGATGTTCTCGTGGTCTTCCTCCCGTGAAACCACGATCTCTGGCACACTCGGATCGCTCACCCCTAGACGCTCCTCCCAGGGGTAGCCCGTAGCTCTCTCTTGTTTTGTGTTTGTTTAGGTCATAGGGTGATGTCAAACCATGTTGGTTCACAAGTTGGGGCACTATCCTACCCGGTTTCACCTCGACGGGGAGATTCCACCCTTATACGGGCCCTAACCTTCGCCTCTAGGTTAGAGCGCATGCATGCGAGGGGGGACACATGCAAGCACCTATATATACCAAGCTCTAACCACACCCACACACACATATGCTAGGGGCACATGCAAGTTTTCATCTAATTCCGATGTTCTCGTGGTCTTCCTCCGTGAAACCTCGATCTCTGCACACTGGATCGTCTACCCCCTAGACGTTCCTCCGACAGGGTAGCCCGTAGCTCTCTCTTGTTTTGTGTTTGTTTAGGTCATAGGGTGATGTCAAACCATGTTGGTTCACAAGTTGGGGCACTATCCTACCCGGTTTCACCTCGACGGGAGATTTCACCTTATACGGGTACGAACCTTCGCCTCTAGGTTAGAGCGCATGCATGCGAGGGGGACACATGCAAGCACTTCATGTGGTCGGTGAGTGCTATTGAGAACCACATGCGATAATAACACTTACAAACATATAGAAATTTCTCGGGTGAGAAGATTCGCAACGACATTTCATGTGGACGTGTAGACTGCTATTCAGAGGGTACAAATTATCCAATTAATAAAAAATATATAAATAATTGATGCAAATACAAAATATATGAAAAATAGAGAAGGCTACGTCGAGGGTGACCGTCGCGACGCTTCGGTGCGCCGAGGGTGGCCGGGCGATGCTATGTCGAGGGTCGCCGTCGGCCTAACCGACAATCAAGAAGCGCTGTTCGTGCTGCCGGCATGTGCCACGCGTCCGCTAGCTACGCCGAGGGCCGCCACTACGCCGAGGATGACCGTCGGTGTAGTGTATGCTACGCCGACGGCTTTGCTACGCCGAGGGCTGGCCAGTTGGGCTGGCCTGGTGCGGTGCTACGCCGACGGTCCCGACGTTTGGCCGTCGACGTAGCCGACGGCCGTTGGCGCATCTGGCCATTCCTGTAGTGGCATGCGCCCTAACAATACAAATACAAGTGAAGGTATGCCAGATGCCGAGAAGGACAAGTACGTTTGAGCGGAACGGCAGGTAAGAAGCTAGGAAAGGCCATATAATAATAGCACAACAAATTATGTCATCAACCAACTGCAATGTCCACTAACTGCTGATTGCTATTTTAACTATAGGTGCACCAATTTCATCAACAACATAATCTAAATCTAAATTGTAAGAAAACGAATAAAATGTTCAGTAATAACCCCTCTATGTACGTGCATGTGCTCTTCCCCCATTCATGTATGTGCATCGACCCTGATATCAAGATGGAATGTAATTATATGCAATCATTAATATTGCTAGTTCACATGTCCCTCGCATCACATCTTGCTAATATGCGATGTTTGATATTTTAGTAGAAACGTTCCTTTTTCTGATCACAAAAAAGGGATTCATCACTAGGTTTCATTTATCTACCCATGTCACTTAATGCCAATATCAAAGGGTAGTGTAAAGCTGGTAGGAAGTGGTCAGATTAAGCATTGTGCGATCCTTGACCCAATTCTTTTCATCACTATGATCGGGACAAATAAAGTCAAACGAGACGGCGAACATAACAGCCTTGTTACGAAGCCAGATGGTTACAACACTAATCTTCTACTAATAAACAATGGCAAAGAAAAATCTAATGAAGGTTTATAAGTATCATTGGGTTCAGTGTTTGTATAGCAGCTCTGGCCCTTATTCCTTTCTTCTCTTGCTCTTTCGTCATCGGACAAATTTAGCCATCTTGGAAGACCAAAGTGTAAGCTTCTGGTTTTTCCAAAGCTAATTTCCCGAGAAAACCATGCAGCCACTTAGTCACACACACACGAACAGATTTCCACCACATTTCTTTGGTTTGGCTCTTGTGCTACTAGTTTTCTTGGCTTCTCCCACCAATTCCTGCACGGAGCAGGAGAAGGCATCCCTTCTCCAGCTCCTTGCTGGGCTCTCGCGAGATGGCGGCCTCAAGACATCGTTGCGAAGCGATACAGACTGCTGCAGTTGGGAAGGGATTACCTGCAGCCCCAATAGGACGGTCACTGATGTTTTGTTGCCTTCTCGAGGTCTTGAGGGGTCCATATCTCCGTGCCTTGGCAACCTCACCAGCCTGTTGGTCTGAACCTGTCGTGCAATTCGTTGTCCGGTGGCTTGTCGTCGGAATTGGTTTCATCAAGAAGCCTCACTGTCCTTGACGTTAGTTTCAACCGCCTGACAGGAGGCCTGCATGAGATACCACCTTCAACCCCTACTAGGCCTCTTCGGGTACTGAATGTAACACCCTCAGATCGGCCCTATGCAAGTTTTAGCGATTTCCGCCAAACCCGCATAGAAACGATTCAAAGGTGCCCACCAGGCACTTTCGTGCGGGTGAAAAACGAAGTAATATCATTACACAATAGTCCACGATGAAACCCATAGAACAGATATATACAATAACGAATCCATGAGTCAAGAATACCGATATACAATACAAAGATCCAAATCACATTGAAAACGATACAACATCCGACTACAGACAAGATGCAAATTGAGCTAAGAGCCCTAAAAAATAACCAATGGCGTCCATAACCCTGCCCAGGCCAAGCCGGAAGGGTAACCCTGCTAACGACGTCGATCTCAAAACCTGCTTAAACAAAAAGGGGTGCCGATAAAGGGCAAAGGAAAAAGAGAGCGGTCAGTACTGAGGCCAGTACACGACGAGATTAGAATTTGGCGGTCCTCGCCTACATAGGTATGGTGGACTGAGGCGGCAGCGCAACATGCACTAAACAACCTATAGAGACTCAATACAACTGGCGACTATCAGATAGGGATAAGAAAGACCTATTCGGATCTAACCTGAAACTATCACCAAGCATACCCATCCTGGTATTTCCCCCTCGAGACCAAACGAGGAAGTCAACCGAGGAACTCACACAGTTGGCAATTTTATTCATTCCGTTATAGTTGCGGCAATTACTAGTCAGATATAGATAGCATGAGTCATTCTGATATTATAAACAGTGGACAGTTTTAGTTAACTATTCCGTTTTAGTTGCCATACTTACTAGTCAGATACAATGATAACAGGTGACAACGCAAATCCAGCAGTTGTTGGCACTTTTATTTAGCCATTCCATTATAGTGAAGCTGATTACTAGTCATTATAAAGACAAATTTATAGCACTACTTTAGTTATAGTTGTCTATGATCGAGATACTATGCTCCAAGTCGTCCATAACCGTGGACACGGCTTTTAGAAAGTTTTACCCTGCAGGGGGCACAACACATGCACGATCAACCTCGGGAAAAACCAAATGAAAACCCAACGAGACATCACGACAGAGCAATTTCAAGATTCATATAATATTTTAGGGGGCCACCCCACCAAGCTACCCGCTACGAAGTTGGCCGGCTCCGAGACGGACCCAGAGGTTTGCGAGAACGGCTGTAAACGACTGGGAACCCGAAAGTGTGACTAGGCTTGTCGATACCGCGTAATCGTGCCGCGATCCAAAACAGTACAGGCGCTCCACGCGCAATAGTAAATAAAGCAGTAAAGCATGGCATAAGTACATGATAGTAATAAAGCCCCAAACTAGTTTGTGGCCCCAAGAAATAATATATGACTCAAGCTCTGGCTAGGGGGATTCATGGTCCCACATGCGGATAGTGCGAATATTCAAAGAACAGGTATCAAGTACTCGGGGTCCTACGGGACACAAGTGGACGGTTAAAAACCAAATAACATCTATTGCTCACCTGTGCCTTTGCATTATTTACCTACTTTCAATTTTAGTTATTAAACGATAATTAAAGCCATGATCATCTCCAACATTAAACATGCGGCATTACTCCAATAACTGTGGTACTTGACGACACACAACCGCACTTGAGCAAGCAACTACGACACGCAAGTCCAACTATCTACCAAACAACAGGTGATAGGATGTGTCTAAGGCAATATAAGGCTGCAAGGGATATCACGGGTACGAAAACTAGAGCATCGCAACACAGATAACAATAGATCAGCAGGAGGAAATAAAGTCTATAAATGTAAAATAGGTAGAAAGGGGGAGAATGCTCGCCTGAGAACATTGCCGAAGGTTCCTCCCAAGATCGGTTCAACTCTCGCATCAACTCATCGGCCTAATCCGTGAAGAAGCAAAGCACTAGAAGAAACACCGGATGCACTATTTAATACTACGGAAAAAGATCGGGCATGATGCATGTATGATGTATGGCATGGCAAGGATGCGATGAAATTAGGCAGTATTAAACGAAACCAGGGTCCCGACATTTAATTATTAGGTTCGTGTTGTTTAGATACCCCACATTTTAAATGTTGTATTACCAAAGCAAGATAAGTTACCAGTTCTCTACACAAATTTAAATGGAGCTAATATAAGGCTATATTTGGCCGCATATGGTCTCCATATTTAATTATAAGGTAAATCGGCAAAATACCTCCCAAACCACAATATGTATGCAAGGATGCTCAATTTATATGCAACAAATGATAATATCATTTTATTATTAAAAATAGGGCATCGGAGAAAGGTCACATCTCAAATCGACGATCTTGGTGTTCACCGAGGGCGAGGTTAAACCTCCGGTCTCGGCTATTGGATTCATGAAGACGGTCATGGCGCTCGGGAGGGCGATCATGGCTCGGGGCTTCGAATCCTCGAGATCGGGGTCTTCGGATCCGTGGGCGATCTTGAATTGGACACCAGTGACTTTGCGCTAATCTCCGGGTCCTTGACAGGGGTCGGTCTCTTGAACAATATTGGCAAGCTGTGGCAGATGAACCAAAGCATCTAGGAGCAACGCCACATGTTTCCAACCACACCAGAACATTATCGAGAGACCACCGGGTTTCACCTCTACCACACCAACATCGCATACCACCACCACTCCACTTCTCGCCCTCACATAACGCAGCAACAACAGCACCCCGAAGAGCAACCGGAGACGGGCACGCACACAACAAACTCTTGGATAGTGACCCAATTGACTTGGAGCCAGGACCACTTGGAGCTTGCAGAACAGGGGACATCGGCGACAGGGCGAGCTTGGGGAGGAAGCTCGGCGAGGAGACGTGGGTCGCGGTGCAGGCGAGGCCGATGGTGGAGCGGGCGGCTCGACGGCGGCCGTCCGCGAGCTGGAGGCGGTGGAGGCCTCGATGGCGGAATGGGGCGTCGGGCCGGCAGCAGGGCGCCATGGCGGAGAGAAGACAGGGACAGGGGAGGAGGGTCGCCGCTGCAGGACGGGCGTGGCCGGAGGTGCGCGGCCGAGGCAGGGCCCGTCGCAGAGGGTGGCGACGGTGAACGGAAACAGGGACGGGCGACGCTGCAACCGGCGCTGCGATGCAGAGGAGGTTTGCACGGAGAGGAGGCGGGGATCCAGGCCATGGCGGGTGCTCTAGGAGGAACCAAAGGAGAGAGGAGACGTTGGGGCTCAACAGCGAGAGAGGAAGGCCGGCAGCGGTTACTGAGGGATCAAGGGAGATCGAGCAGAGGCGGCGGCCTCGGTAGGAAGAAGCGAAGCGAGGGCATGCGCGGGGTTGGGGGATCGCGTGGGGAGGACGCTGAGTCGGGGTGGGTCCCGCGGGAAGCGAGGAAGCGGGCTGCGTATGTGGTACGCTAAGATTGAGGAATGAGGAGGAGGCGCAGGATCGGGGCAGCAAGCGGAAATCCCGAGGAGGAGCTGGCGGACGTGGTTGGGCCACGCGGAAGAGAGGAGCATGCGCGTGCTGTGGCTAGCGGCGGCGAGGTAGGGAGTGGGGTAGATAGGTGGGGATGGTCTGGGAATTTTAGGGTTAGGGTTTCAATAGGGCTAGAGTTTATAGATAGATTAGATCTAGGGTCAGGATTAGCCGGGGTGGTAGGCTGCTGTCAGCTAGGCCTTTTGGGCCTAGACGGTGGCGGCCTCCCTCGGAACAAAAATATATTTTTTTATTTTTTTATTTTAAAACAAAACATTTGTAAAACGGTTTTAGACAAATAAAAAGATCCAGACAGATCTAGGGTTTGGATTTAAACGAAGAGGGGAATATCTTGAAAACAAAATAGGCTTTTAGAAAATAGTTTTAGACAAAAAGATGCATGTTGATGTCATGATGATGCACGAAGTATAAACAACGGCGATTTTTTAGTAGTGGTTTTCTCGGGGTGCTACACTGAACATCTCAAGCAACTTGTTTACAGGAAAGTTCCCATCCACTATATGGGAGTTGACGAAGAGCTTGGTTGCACTCAATGCCAACACCAACAGTTTTATTGGTCAGATACCTACTACACCTTGTGTTAGCGCGCCTTCTTTTGCAGTACTTGAACTCAGTTTTAACCAATTTAGTGGAAACATCCCAGTAATTGCACTATGCTGAAATTGCTCATAGCTGGCTACAATAATCTCAGTGGGATTCTTCCAGATGAGGTTTTCAATATTACCTCGCTAGAGCACCTCTCTCTACCTAACAATTGGTTAGAAGGAGTTATCGATGGCATTAGCAATCTCAAAAATCTGGTCACCCTTTATCTTTGGGGGAATGAGCTCAGTGGCAATATTCCAAAGTCTATAGGTGATCTGAAGAGATTGGAGGAACTGTATTTAGGACACAACAACATGTCAGGGAAACTACCATCAACTCTGAGCAACTGCACAAATCTCATAACAATTGACCTCAGAACCAACCACTTTAGTGGGGAACTTACCAAGATCAACTTCTCAAACATGTCCAATCTAAGAAAATTAGATCTTTTCTACAACAACTTCACTGGCACCAGAGAGTATATACTCTTGCAGCCGGTTGACTGCGCTACGACTATCTGTCAACAAATTAGATGGGCAGCTTTCACCAAGAATAAGCAACCTTCGTATCACTTGCTTATAACTCTTTCACAAACATCACAAATGCACTACACATCCTTAAGAGCTCTAGGAATCTTGCCACCTTGTTTATCGGCAATAGCTTCAAGGGAGAGCTCATGCCAGAGGATGAGAAAATTGATGGCTTTGATAATCTTCATGTTTTGGACATGGAAGGTTGCCAATTATCTGGAAAAATACCTCTATGGATCAAGGCTCACAAATTTGAATATGCTAATTTTAAATAACAATCAGCTCACGGGACCAATACCAGGCTGGATCAACTCCCTGGACCATTTATTCGTTATGGATGTGTCAAATAACAATCTTGTAGGAGAAATCCCGTTAAACTTGACAGAGATGCCAATGCTAAAATCAACTGGAGACGCAACTCGGTTTGACCTGGTTTTTCAGCTGCCTATTTATCATGCTCTATTACGTCAATACCGTGTTGTTACATCTGTCCCAAAAGTGTTGAATCTAAGCCACAACTACTTCACAGGTGTGATTCCCCAACAGATTGGCCAGTTGAAAGTACTTGATGTACTTGATTTTAGTTTCAATGAGTTATCCGGACAGATCCCAAACTCGATTGGCAACATAACAAATTTGATGTTGCTAGACTTATCTAATAATAATCTCATAGGTGCAATTCCAGGTGCATTGGACAATCTGCACTTCCTTAGAAAGTTTAATGTTTCTCACAATGATCTAGAAGGTCTTGTTCCATCTGGTGGCCAGTTTAACACATTTGGGGCTTCTAGTTTTGATGGGAATACAAAACTCTGTGGGCCTATGCTCATTCAAAAATGTGGTTCAATAGAAGCACCTCCAGCAACTAATATGTCAACAAAACAATTTGGGTACAAGGTACCCTTCGGAATTGCCTTCAGTGCATTCTTTGTTGTAGGGGTGTTGTATGATCAAATAGTACTATCAAGATATTTTAGGTGTATTTATTAGGTATGTAGAAAGGTTCTAGGATTAGGAGTAAATATATTTTGTGGGTTGCGTAAGTATGTAATAATGCAGGGCAGTTTAAAACGACGCAGTATCAATACAATGAAAACTCGACCTTATCGGGAGTCTATATAACTTTTGTCAGAACAAAACAAAAAATCATTGGAATTTAATTTCACAATTTTCTATACTTGCTAAACATTAATACTACAAACAAACTAAATTCTTGGATATACTATCTTAAGCGCTTTCCAACCACGATATGATCTCACGCGGTTCTCACTTGAGAAGACCTAGAAAGACCAACATCTCTCAAGCTTGGTGTCTTGAATCATTGTTTCGCTAGCAAACCGTAGGTCAGTTATGCTGGAGGACGACAATGATGCTAGCTAATTCTTCAAGTCACGCGTTGTTAAATTCTTCTGATCATTAAATTGGTAGTTATTACAGCTGGTCAGTAAAGACCATCAAACTGATAAAAATGATGGCTATCAACAATTTAAATACTTGTATTTGGTACTACTCCCACAGAAAATTAACGAAGGCAAAAGTGGTTGTTGATAAAAAATTGTGGTCGTTGTTCCTCACAATTAACGACTACACATCACTCCGTCGTTAAAAATATGATGACCAGCAAAAGTATGTGGTCATTATACTTTTAACGATGAAGCATATAACGGCAACTAACCACCACCGAATTGTGGTTGTTAATAATTTTTAGCGACCACATTTAGACTTTTAACAACCACATATACCGTCGAGAAAAATCATTTCTCTAGTAGTGAACCAAGCATGCTCCCGGCTGGACTCCTGTCCTCCTGGAGGCGCAGATTAGCAGCGGAAGACCGGGTCTGACATGGAAATCTATAACTGGCTTCCTTCTCCTTCCTGGTAAGATAAATAATCTCTCCTAATTTTTACCTCTATTTTGGCTTTTTATCTAGATCAATCTCAGCAGACCTTCGCTTGATCCTTGGCCAAGGCCACGTACGCCAAGAGTCGGCAAAGCAGAGCAATTCGATTGGGCGCGTCATTCGAGGTCATGCCAGAACATAGCTACAATCCTCTCTCCCTCTCTTGTTGTTCTTTTGTACTCTCCCGTTTCAAAATATAAGATGTTTTAGGTTTATGAAGAAAATGTATCTAGACTTTTTTTAGTATAGATGTACTCCAAACATGAGTGAACCTACATACTAAAAGAAGTCTAGATACATTTTTTCACAAAGCTAAAACATCTTATATTTTGAAACAGAGGGAGTACACTGGCCTTCATCGCATATTCGATTACCTTCAGCTTGATTTATCATCGGGCCAATGCTATATATGATAAATGTTTATTCATATTGACACAAAGAATTGACGAAGACATCTGGAGGTTGTTTTCAATGCTTGCTGCACTACTTTTTGTTGTGTGTCTGCAGATTTACATATGCTTTCTTATATTGTCTCAATTTCATTTATATGTATTGACTTTTTTAAATCATTCATGATTTTGTAGGACTCATGGTCCGCCATACTAGGATGATGCAGACATTGTAGTCGTAGATGAAGCTGAACACCAACGGCGATGATGGTTTCCATAAGAAGAAACGTATTTTTCAGTTCTTCTGAATTCCTTTAGATGAGCAGCTTCAATGGTTATGTGTGGAGTTTTGTTCATTATTTACTTGTGCCTTTTATTTTCAGAATTGTATGTGAGGATCATGTTCATTCTACGTATTTGATCAACAAAAAGTGGCTATGAATCCTATGATCCACTAATTCTTCAAGTCACGTGTTGCTAAATTCTTGTGATCACTAAATTATTTCAACTGGTCAGTAAAGACCATCAAACTGATAAAAAATTATGTCTATCAACAATATAAAATATTCGGTATTGCTCCCACAAAAAATTAACGAAGGAAAAAGTGGTCGTTGATAAAAAAATGTGGCCGTTGTTCCTCCCAATTAATGACTACACACCACTCCGTCATTAAAATTACAACGACCATACTTTGAATGACAGAGCCTACAACGACAACAAACGACCACTGAGTTGTGGTGGTTAATGATTTTTAGCGACCACGTCTAAAATTTTAGCGACAACATATACCATTGTTAAAAATTATTTCTCCAGTAGCGTAGATAGTGTTACATTCTCGCACTAATTAAGTAGCAGCTCCATGATTTCTCCGGTACCCTAATTCACATCATTTATCTCTGGAGTTGGAAGCAGAGTGGCCAGTGAGATCACGGGATGTATCGGTTAAGCCTGGCGGTCCTAGTCTGATCTAGTTTGCAACCTAATCAATGACTTTTCTAGTAATAGTATCATTAGTTAGATTCCAGCCACATTGAACAATTTGCACTTCCTTTCTGAATTCAACATTTCCAACAATAACCTAGAAGGACCTATTGCAACTTGATGCCAACTCAGCATATTTCCAAATTCTATCTATGATGGCAACCCAAAATTGTGTGGTCCTGTGCTTCTAAACCAACACAGTTCAACAGAAGCATGTCCAGCTTCCATTGTCTCCACGGAAGGGATTGGCACCGAGGTCATCTTTGTCATCACCTTTGGTGCTTTCTTTGTGGTAGCAGTCCTATATGATCATATAGTATTATCCATATATTTTGGCAACTATTGCAACTCTTGTCGCCACCCCAAACTATGGCATGATCTAAAGTAGTTTTCAGTTCAGCAAGACCATATCAGTGATAGGTTCGTTACATGGAAAACAAAATTGTTCCTACAAGATATGTAGAAGAAACCTATAGACATGATCTATGAGAAGCTAGCTAGTAGCAAGGAAGATCTGGTCTACTTACCCTTGAAGTCACACGAGTGTTTATGATCTATGGATCGTGGTTGATGTAGTTCTACATGGCGTTGTATCAATCCGATGAAGCACCACATGACAGAACCTCCACGATACCAAACATACGGCTTAATGTCGTCTCCTCCCCCTTGATCCAACAAGCGAGAGAGAGAAGAGCTCCGCGACCATTCCAGTAGCACAACGGTGTTGCTTGTTTATGGTGGAGAGAAAACGGTAGCACTTTTTTGCGCATCTATCCAGTGTCTCGTAGTGGTCACGTACTATCATCACGAAGAATTCAAAACCGGTGAGGTCAGCCACCCTTCTCTGGGAGGATCCAGAAATAGAGGATCTTCCCTGATTTGCCGGCTCCATCGAACCCGACGAGCCAACGGCTCGTGATCCCCAGGGCGGCCTGAGGTTGGCCCTGTAGATGCCCCTTCGTCGAGTATCGGCGAAAGCGGCTCGCTGGCCTTAGGGACATGACGACAATAACAAGAAGAAGCATCCATGGCGCTAACAGAGTGAAACAGAGAAGACAAAGTGAAGAAGATGGAGTTTATTTAAAACCCTCCGCTGAAGATCCACTATGACCAACAAGAAGCAAAATACCAACCAAAGCACCTCCTCCAGGCGTTTCGGTTCCCAGGCGGCCACATTGATGCCTACCTTTCAGCACCCACTTTCCCGAAAACCAAGGCAGAGTGGAATCAATGTGGCCCTTGTGCCCATACAAGTCGACCCAGCAGCACACTTTGGCCCATACTAGGCCAGGGCGCCTCAACCGAGGAGGACCACTCTTGGCCCTAACTCTAGGCTCGAGAGATCGGCCCCGTGTCCATGGGCTACAATCTCGCGTGAAGAGGAATATTGGATCGGGAGTCCAAGTATCATGAAGACATGATAAGGATCAAGGTCCCACCAGAAGAGAGGGCATGACCCTAAGAACAGCCGGCAGCCCAGCCAAGCCCATGCCCGGGGGCTACTATCATCTCCGTGGATTCAAGGGTACCTTGGATCTGGTCAGGTGGTGTAACACCCTCAGACTGGCCCTATGCAAGTTTTAGCGATTTCCGCCAAACCCGCATAGAAACGATTCAAAGGTGCCCACCAGGCACTTGCGTGCGGGTGGTAAACGAAGTAATACCATTACACAATAGTCCACGATGGAACCCACAGAACATATATATACAACAATGACTCAAAGAGTCAAGAATACAAATATACAGTACAAAGATCCAAATCACCTTGAAACGATACAACGTCCGAGTACGGACAAGATGCAAATTGAGCTAAGAGCCCTGAAGAATAACCAATGGCGTCCATAACCCTACCCAGGCCAAGCCGGAAGGGTAACCCTGCTAACAACGTCGATCTCAAAACCTGCTAAAATAAAAGGGGTGCCAGCAAAGGGCAAAGGAAGAAGAGAGCAGTTAGTACTGAGGCCAGTACACGGCGAGACTAGAATTCAGCGGTCCTCGCCTACATAGGTATGGTGGACTGAAGCAGCGGCTCAGCATGCACTAACAACCTATAGAGACTCGATACAATTGTCGGCTATCAGAGAGAGATAAGAAAGACTTATTCGAAACCAACCTGATACTACCACCAAACATACCCATCCTGGTATTTCCCCCTCGAGACCAAACGAGGAAGTCAAGCCGAGGAAACTCACACGGTTGGCAGTTTTATTCATTATTTTCATGGTGGTTATCGAACTTACTAGTCATATCAGATACAAGTCAAATTTATAATAGT
This sequence comes from Avena longiglumis, assembly GCA_030063025.1. Taxonomy (NCBI): domain Eukaryota; kingdom Viridiplantae; phylum Streptophyta; class Magnoliopsida; order Poales; family Poaceae; genus Avena; species Avena longiglumis. Next base: position 77,911,590 of record CP125978.1, read on the forward strand.
AAACTTTAGTTATAGTTGTCTATGATCGAGATACTGTGCTCCAAGTCGCCCATAACCACAGACACGACTTTTCAAAAATATTTAACCCTACAGGGGTGCACCAAAGTTTCCACACACACTTCGACTCTTGTTGCCAGATCAATTAACATACTTCCATCGGTATGTCGGTGGGGCCTAGGACACGACACTTCCCAGACCCAAAGAAAGTACATGGGGGCCACCCCAATAAGCTACCAGTAACGAAGTCGGCCGAGCTCCGAAGACGGACCCAGAGGTTGCGAGATCGGCCAAGAGATCAGATGCCATAGGTATAATCCTCAACATAACGACCCACATCCTAAATAGTACAGTAGTAAACGCTCATCGAGCAACAGATAATAAACATGACATAACATGGCATACATGGCATGAAAACGTCAAACTAGTTTGTGTCCCCCAGTACATTACTTTGAAATCAGGTAGTAAGATGATAGGGGTGCCCACACACCCCACATGTGGTTAGCCCGCTCAGTCTCGGAACAGGTGTCAAGAACTCGGGTCCTAGGTGGACACAAGTGGGCGGTTAACAACCAAATCTCAACTATTACCCACCGATGCCTCTTCATTAGTTATAACAGTTTTAATATTTAATTAACCAACTATAATTAAATCCACGATCATCTCCACCCTTAAGAATATGTCAACCCCAACATCAGTGGAACATCGATGACGTGAAGCAGCACCTGAGCAAGCGACTATGACTCGCAAGGCCAACTGTCTACCCAAACAAGGCAATAGGATGTGTCCAAGGCAATATAAAGGCAGCAGGGATATATAAAAGGGTACAAAATCTAAAGCATCACAACACAGATAGAAATAGATCAACAGGAGGAAGTAAAGACTATAAAAGTAAGATAGGTAGAAAGAGGGAGAATGCTCGCCTGAAAACATTGCCGAAGATTCATCCGAAGAACGGGCGACACTCGCATTAACTCATCGGCCTAATCCGTGAAGAAGCAATGCACTAGCATAAACACCGGATGCACTATTTAATACTACAGCAAAAGATCGGGCATGATGCATGTATGATGTATGACATGGCAAGGGTGCGATGCAATTAGACAATATTAAGCGGAACCGGGGCCCCGACATTTATTTAGAAGGTTCATGTTGTTTAGATACCCCGCAATTTAAATGTTGTGTCTTAACATGGCAAAATATTACACCGGTTCGCTACACCATTTTAAATAGAGCCAATATAAGTCTAGATTCGCCCGCATATAGACTCCATATTTAATTTAAGTGAATCGGCATAATGCCCCCAAACCACAGAAATACATATGCAACATGAACAATTTAGATGCAACAGATATATGTTATATATTAGAAAAATATTGGTCTCGGGAAAGGGATCACACATCTCGAAGGTCTTGGGCGCCGGGGGTTCGACGGGGTTCGGTCTTTGGGTCTAGGGCCTTGACGTCTGTGAAGGAGATCATGAGGTTCTGGCTCTGGTGGTTCATCGGGTTCGATCGGGTCGGCGTCAATCTTGGGATCTGCCCCTCCACGGTCTTCGGTTGGCCTTATGATCGACACAGTTCTTCAGATAACACCACATCACCTTTACATGATCACCAACTCCTTGTCGTTGTTGCGGTGACCCAGCATACCACTACATGTGTAGTACACTATAGTCGTTGAAATGACATCTACAGAACACCATTCCGTAAATATCACATCCCTTAGAGTGGTACAACAGAAACATTGCGGGTCCATATTACAAATGTACACACTTTATTATTGTTACAATACCGAAAGTTCAAGACTTCCAAAAGATCCAACTTACAAACCGACATATAAAGTGTTCAGCGGAATTTAAAAGTATCAACTCCGTCTAGGAGTTGAGCTCAACAGCTTATTCTATAGAGTTCATGCTGCTCGGCTCTGTTAGTTACTACTAACTAGGTACTTCGTTGGATTCGTTCTCATCGACACCATATCGAATCTCGTAATCCACTCCTTCAACTCCTTCGGATAGATCAGGTTCCTTGTAGAACACATCTTTTTGGCATTCAGCTGCATACATTGGCACGTCTTCGGGATCCTTAGAGTCTAAGCAAGGGATCAAAGGAAAGAATGAGTAACAACGTTACCCAACAAGTTCATTATTTGCAAGGTGGGAAGTTTGATGGTCTAACTGCCACCTCAGATTATAAATCCTTGGCACTATGCAGTTTTTGTAAATCTTTCTTCAAAGATTGATTTTATTCCAAAAAACTATGACAATCAGCCTTCACAGGTTGACCAGAACTTTCATGGAGTTCCTTTCCCGCTGCTCAGTAGCTCCTTCCCGGAATAGGGAGTAACAAGTTACACTTCTTACACTCTGCAGAGGTGCGTTACTTTACCCATGAGAGATCAACTCCTTGTTGCACAACCGGGCGTACTTTCCCGTCCACAATTCCATGATGTGGGGCCTAGTAGTTGGTCCAAGCCAATCACTGCCCCCTTCGTGACCCCGGATGCCTCCTTGGTGTATACCATGCCCACATAATGAATTACGGCAATGGTTTGTACAAACCATTAGATTCCAGAACTATCGTGGGACGATGAGGGTTCCCACCCATATGCTGCATATCCTCTACGAATTACCAATTAATATGCACGCTACGAGGATAACAGCCACGACCTGCACATCTGGCTTCATGCGGGAGGAAGAAGATACAGCTGACTTCTCTATCCCATTCCAAATCTTATGGCTAACGTGTGATATACGGCGCTAGAATCACTGATGTTAGGGGTTATTAAGTCCCTACTTGATCATCATTGTTGCAAATAGAACCCTCAGTTCTATTGCTCCATTATATCACCACTTAGGATGATATCTATGATTTCTTTATTTATGAAAATAGTATTTTCTTTCTTTTATAGCATATATGATAACACACAATTTTGCAAATACTTTGATAAAGACTCTTCAAAGGACATGAGAAAGTGATGAACTTGCCTTGTGATGGAAAGGTAGTGAAGTCTGATGTTTGCACTGGACCTTGAGCTTCTAGTTCTACAAAAACATCATTATTGCCCAGTAAGGACAATATTTAAAGAAGCAAAATGATTATGCAAGTAATGTAATGCATTATTTAATCCTATATGCATTTTCCCTATATAAGGTGCCTTTAATAAAGCATTTATACGTATTATTTTTTTATATTTATTGCATATATTGAATTATTTTATTGTATTTCCTTTTTTATTTGACTTTTATTGATTGAATAATTCTTTTAGGAATTATCAATTATACATTAAAATTTATTATTAAATATTTATTTAGTATTTTTCAAAAATACTATAATATTAATATAATGAAAGTGATTTTTATTTATTTATATCATCTTTCAATAATTTTGTAAAATTCCATAAAGAATGTATAAATTACAAAATTCTTATAAAAATTTAAAAGTACAAAATTTTATATCTTATTTTATTTGGACAGAGTGGATTATTGTGAATCCAAAAATATTTTATTTATAATTTTTGGACTTTTATTATATTTTCTAGAATTTTATTGAGGTTAGGGGCATTTTGGTCTTTTCCACTTGATTAAAACAATTTTTAAAACAACTTGGGCTGGCCTTTTGGGCTTATTGGGCCAGTGTGGCCCAATAGGGCAAGGTCAAAATACCACCCCGAGGGGTTTTGGCCCACCCAGCCCATTCTCTCTGCCTCCTCCTCGTTCTCACCTCTCCTCTTCCCCGACCTTGCGGGCGCTGGCTCCACCGCTGGCGATGGCCGCCGTTGAGGTTTCCCCTGGCTGCTGTCGTGGTGCAGGGCGAGGTTTGCGACTATGCTTGTTCGTCTAGTCCAACTCGATTTTGCCTCCGAGGCGTCACCGTGGTCAGATTCACCCCGTTCCCGAACCCTGGGGTTAGGGGAAAGGTGTTGTCGCCACCGTCGCGGTCCTGCCTGCGGTGGTGTGTGCCGGGCTCAGGTGTACCGCCGTGGTTGGTGCAGGTTGCGCCGCCTGGTGCTCACAATGTCGCCGCGGTTCGTCGGCCAATCTGCTTCCTCTTCGATTCGTCAACGAGGACCTCAGGTAAGTTGCTTATGTGGTTCTTGTTCATGCTACTACCATGAATCTCTCTGTGTGTATCTAGTAGCTTCTCATGCCTTGTGACTATGTGCTTATTGGGGTTCATCTCCTAATTAGGGTTCTTGTTCTGATTAGGGTTCATAACCCCATGTTGATCATATCCATGATGCTTTTAGATCTAGTGATGATCATACTTGTGCATGAAGAATGATTGTTTGCTGTGGTTAATGATTTGTAGTGGCTTTGTGTAACACCCTCAGAATTGACCCTATGCAAGTTTTAGCGATTCCCGCCAAACCCGCATAGAAACGATTCAAAGGTGCCCACCAGGCACTTTCGTGCGGGTGGAAAACGAAGTAATAACATTACAGAACAGTCCTCGATGGGACCCACAGAACAGATATATATATATACAGCAGCGACTCAATGAGTCAAGAATACAGATATACAGTACAAAGATCCAAATCACCTTGAAAACGATATAGCGTCCGAGTACGGACAAGATGCAAATTGAGCTAAGAGCCCTGAAGAATAACCAATGGCGTCCATAACCCTGCCCAGGCCAAGCCGGAAGGGTAACCCTGCTAACGACGTCGAAACCTGCTAAAACAAAAGGGATGCCGACAAAGGGCAAAGGAAAAAAGAGGAGCGTCAGTACTGAGGCCAGTACACGGCAAGGCTAGAATTCGGCGGTCCTCGCCTACATAGGTATGGTGGACTGAAGCGGCAGCGGCAGCATGCACTAAACAACCTATAGAGACTCGATACAACTGGAGGCTATCAGAGAGGGGTAAGAAAGACCTATTCGGAACCAACCTGATGCTACCATCAAACAAACCCATCCTGGTGTTTCCCTCTCGAGACCAAACGAGGAAGTCAACCGAGGAACTCACACCGTTGGCAGTTTTATTTATTCAGTTATCGTTGCAGCAATTACTAGTCAGTTATCGACAATCATCCTGATAAAATAAGCAGTGGGCAATTTTAGTTAACCATTCCGTTGTAGTTGCAACACTTACTAGTCAGATACAATTAGCATGAGATATCCCAAAACCCAGCAGTTGTTGGTACTTTTATTTAGCCATTCCGTTGTAGTTGCAATACTTACTAGTCAGATACAATGGTCGCAAGCGACAACCCAAGCAAGCAATTGTTGGCAGTTTTATTTAGCCATTCCATTATAGTGAAGCTGATTACTAGTCACTATAAAGTCAAATTTATAGCACTACTTTAGTTATAGTTGTCTATGATCGAGATCTTGTGCTCCAAGTCGTCCATAACCGCTGACACGGCTTTGAGAAAGTTTTACCTGCAGGGTGCACAAATAACAACACACTCGATCAACCTCGGAAAAACCAAATCAAAACCCAACGAGGCCTTCACGACAAAGCAATCACAGGATTCAGAAATATTTCGGGCCACCCGTTGAGTACACCAAGCAGTTAGCTGACTCGAGACGGACTCAAGGTTTGTGGGGCCGTAGCGCATCGGGAACCCAAAACTGGGCTTGTCGATACCACGTAAACGGGTCACGATCCTAAACAGTACAGTGTGCTCCTCGCACAATCGTAAATAAAGCAGTAAAGCATGGCATAGGTACATGATAGTAAATAAAACCTCAAACTAGTTTGTGGCCCCAAGAAATAATACTGAATCAAGCTCTAGCTCAGGGGGGTCCCATAATCCTCCCGGATGTGGATAGCGCGAAAATTCAAGGAACAAGTATCAAGTACTCGGGGTCCTACGGGACACAAGTGGACGGTTAACAACCAAATAACATCTATTGCCCACCTGTGCCTCTACTTACTTACTTCAATTTTAGTTGTTAAACAGTAATTAAAGTGAACGATAAGTAAAGCCATGATCATCTCCAACATCAAACATGCGGCAATACACCAACAACTGTGGCACTTGACGACACGCAACATCACTTGAGCAAGCGACTACGACGCGCAAGTCCAACTATCTATCAAACAACAGGTAACAGGATGTGTCCAAGGCATTATAAGGCTGCGAGGGATATCACGGGTACGAAAACTAGAGCATTGCAACACAGATAGCAATAGATCAACAGAAGGGAATAAATACTATAAAAGTAAGATAGGTAGAAAGGGGGAGGTGCTCGCCTGAAAACATTGTCGAAGGTTCAACCGAAGATCGGGTCGACTCTCGCATCAACTCAACGGCCTTATCCGCGAAGAACCAAAACACTAGAATAAACACCGGTTGCACTATTTAATACTACGGCAAAAGATCTGGCATGATGCATGTATGATGTATGACATGGTAAATATGCGGTGCGATTAGGCCATATTAAGCGGAACCGGGGTCCCGACAATTAATTATATGTTTCAAGTTATTTATCTACCCCGCAAATTAAATGTTGCATTATCAAGACAAAAGATGGCACCGGTTCGCTACGCAAATTTAAATGGAACCAATATGAGACTAGATTTACCCGCATATGGGCCCCATATATAATTATGAGGTGAATCGGCATAAGGCCCCCAAACCACATAAAAATGCATGCGAGTATGACAATTTAATATGCATCGATTTGTTATTACATTTATAAAATAGGGCTCGAGAAAAAGGGGTCACACATTAGGGTTCGACGATCTTGGGGTTCCGGGGTTCGGGGTCGGTCTCAGGGTTCAGGGTTCGACGGGGTCGGTCTCGGACAACGGGAAGTTGATCTTGTCGCATCCAGGAAGGGGACCCTGGTTTGGTGTCGGGGGCGCATTGGATTCGCCCTGGTCGATGTCGTTCTTGTTGTTGCGAGGATCTTGTCGGGTCCGCGCCATTGAGTCGGTCTTGGCATTCGGAACGAAGAACTTGGCGTATCCGCGTCGGCGATCTTGGCGTTCTTCAGATTCGGGTCCTGGCGCTTCGGATCGGTCTTCAGGGGTCCGGGAAGTAGATCTTGGCGCTCGGGTTTTCGACGTCGCATACGGGAAGAAGGTCTTGTTGCGTCCGGGGTCGTCGGGGCATGTCGTCGGTCATGGCATTCCGAGGGGAAGATCTTGTCGTGCCGGGGGTTCGAACTTTGAATCTAGATCTGGGTCTTCAGGTATGGGCTTCGGTTCCATGGAGGACTCGTGGTCTTTGGATCCGCGCTTTGGTTCCGTCGGGCTTGGGGCCTTCAAGATCTTGGGTTGACTTGAGTCCCCGGAGCATACATGTGTGCAGGCAGAACTTATGGCGGGGCTCCGGCGACGCGGTGCCGCAGGCGGACGCAGACGGCGGCGCTGGCCGGGACAGCCCGGCTGTGGTGAGTTCCACGCGGAGGTCGGGACGGGCTCGCCGGAGACGACAGCAGCGGTCGGAGGCGAGCGTCACGCCAGCGGGCGAGGTGGGCAGGCGAGGGGCTCGGGCGGGAGGGCACGGGCGAAGGCGAGCGGCCAGCGGCAGCCGATCGCAGTCGCAGGAGGGCGTGGCGGCGTGCGGCTTGCGGGCTCACGGAGAGCTGCAGAGAGAGGCGGGCCGGGCAGTGGTGACGGTGGCTGTGCTGCAACAGAGGTCGCATGACGACACCGATGGCGAAGCTCGGTTGAGCCGGGCTTCGGCAGGAGGGCACCAGTGGCGGCCGAGGCGGAGGTGGGCTCAGGCGAGGAGGCGAGCACGGGCCTGGGCGGTGGCGGGGTCACGTGGCGCGCCGGCTCGGGCGGCAGCCGGGCGCGGTGACGGGAGGCAGGCGCCGGAGGAACGGCAGCGAGCAGGGTGGAAGGTGGGCCTTGCGGCCCGGCGAGAGGCCAGCAGGGGCTGCGGCCGGGCAGCGGCTGGAGGGAAGGGCGGGCGGCTGCAGGGACAGGACCGCGGCCGGGCGGTCCGTGGAGAGGAGGAGCGGAGGCCGCTTGCATGAGAGAGGCGGGTGGAGGGGACCCGAGGCGGCGGGGCGCGTCGTGGTCGGGGGGAAGAGAGGTGAGGAGAGAGAGGAGGGAGGAGCAGGGCTGGTGGGGGAGCGGGGCCAGGGGTGGGGCCGGGAGCGGGGCCGGGGCGGTTGACCCCAGGAGAGAGGAGTGCTGGGTGGGGCCGTGGGTGGTGAGGAGTGGAGGCTGCGGATCCGGTGGGTCCCAGGAGCGGTGGGGTCAGGGTGTAAGGGAGAGGGGGTAGAAGGGGCTGTGTGAGAGAGGGAGAGGGGCTGGTGGATTGATGAGGTGGCGGTGGCTGTGATGAGGTGGAGGGAAGGTGAGGTGGAGGGAGGGGATTGGTGGGTAGAATAGGATTGGGTGGGAATAGAATTTAGAGTTTGGGTGGACTGATTTTATTCCGGGGGTGGTCGACTGGGTCGAATCGGCCCGTTCGACTGCCCCACTAAAAATAATTAAATATTTTATTTATTTCAAACAGGGCTTTTGCAAACCGATAGCAGACAAAACAAAATAATCCGGAGACCCGGGTTTTGTGTTTGAACAAAGACGGGGCGTTTAGAGAACAAGAACAGGTTTTTCCGCAAATGGTTTTATGCAAGCAAATGCAAGGTGATGACGATGCTCAAATGCAATGTGGCACGATGACATGAGCATGCGGTCATGATGATGCAATACACAAAAACAATGCGATTTTCTAGTAGTGGTTTTTGCGGGATGCCACACTTTGATGATGCTAGTTGCTTGTCATATTTATTCTAGTGGTGATTCACTATGATCCCATGCTAGTGTTTCTATGGAATCCCTGATTGGATTATGTTGTTTATCTGAGAGTTTACTCTACTGTCAGAATACTTGTACTAACAGTAGTTTCTCTCAGTAGTTGCTTACTGCAATTATAATGGTAGGCTTGTATGAGATTATACACACTGAATCAAATCATTACATGTAATGATTTTTCTGTGGATGTATAAATGCATATGATATTGATTCCTGGCACTTGGCTTCAAGAAGATGATATTTATTGGTTGTCCCTTTTATCTGTGGAAACTAATCAAAGATTGGTTTTAGTTCATTTAGAACCTGTCCTTGTGATACCATTATGATCTGGCACACAAGTGATTGAGTTTTATTTCTGGGTTTAGCTTGACAATGCTTGTGATTAATACTGGCAAGATAAAATGAAAGCTTTTCTTGATTCTCCTGCCTATGATGTTGGTCTGAGGCTCTAGGATTTTAAGTCCTAGTTAGTTGAGCAATAGTTTGTTTGAAACTTGTAAGATTAGAGGTGCTACTCTCTCTGGGAGATGTGCCCTGATCTGATAAGATCAAATGAAAAATAATTTAAGTTGCATAAATTAACACTAAACTCTGTGATGCTAGTCTGAGAGATTAGTACTTGTGATTGAGCTTAATTTCTTACCTTTATACTTGAAATATCTAGGATAGATTCACCTCTCTTGGGTGATTATTGAGAGATCACTTCATAAAGCAACACATGCTTCTGTTCGGATACTATGAATGAATGATGTGATGGTTTTATGAGGCTCACCACAAAATCTGATGTTGGTGTAGTAGATTGATGGTGATGATCTTGATCTTGATCTGCTTTTGCTGGGCTCCTGATATTTCTCTTGAGCTTGCCTGCTCCTCCTAGCTCCTGGGCTTGATCTTGCAGTCCACCTAATTCATCCCCCTCCTTATTTCATCATCCTGGTGATGTTTGGTTGATCTAGGTTGGTTTGGTTTGGCTGTTGTTCTTGGTTTAGCTGTTGTCTACACTAGTTGTGCTTGTGTGTTGTGTAGTGGAGAGATGCACTGATGTGCTCCTCCACGGTTGTGCTGTGGTTTTGTGAGATTGAGTTGCTTTGTGAGCTCGACAGCACACCATCTCCATGCTGGTGTGTGTCCATCTTGTGTGTCTTCTATGCACTTGTGGATATGTTCAGAATTTTTGAACTTACCATTACCAGATTACTTTCACCTGGCTGGTGAATTGGTCCCTCTTGGCTGTCATTTGACTTCTGGCTTTTAATTTATGAAAGATGAAATCTTCATATTGGTGAAACTTGCCCCTTTATAACATTTATCAATGATGAATTTGTCAAGTGCATTTCACTAACATATCTGAGAGAAATATACTAACACTAATCTTATTTTGTTTCTATTTAGTCTTTGTTTGCAGGTACCAAGATAAAGATGAAGATTTAGTGTAGATTTGGATATAGGATAGTTAGTAGATATACAAATGTAATCTTCTTATTCTTTTGTAATTTTTCTTTTATTATTCTTGTAATCTTTATTTTATTTAATTGTAATAAAGATTATATTATTATTAATAAAGAATACTCTTATTCTTTATTCTTTTGTAAATTGTGAAGTTTGGAATGACTTCAGTAGATTACATTCTTTGTAACTTATTTATGTATTAATAATATGAAATGAATTTCATATTCAATATTGTTTTTGGATAAGATTTAAGTTATAACACTTATCTCTTAATTAATTTAAGATTCAAATCTTATATCTAAATCATTTAAATTATTATTCAAACACTTAAGTTTTAAAATTCAAACTCATTTCAAAACACACATAATTCCTTTAAGATCATATCAAAGTTTATAGCGATCCTCCTTTAAGTCTAAACCTAATCTCAAAGTAAGAAAGAAACATTGATCACTCAAGGTTTTATTTGGCGAAAATTTTACCCACATTTTCACAAATGAATGCATGCAACAATTCATATTCCTAAATCTACCCTTCGTTAGGTTCCTAAATGCTAGGATGTTACAGTTGTACAACCACAGACAGACTTGGAAAGAAAACCCACACGGGAGCCTCGATGGCCTTGGGTTCACAGGACAGAAGCCACGAGTGACCAGCACATACGATGCACGGGTCAACCTAAGAAGCCGCAGAGCATAGGGCAGCCATGGTCTGGGCAAGCTCGTCGGGAGGCCCACGCGCAGGAGGACCCCGGACGACGGTAGGTGGTTCAGGGAGGTGACGCCGGTGAGGTCGCAACGACGACGCCGGGGATGCAGGGCACGACATCAGGGGCCTCGCGGCAGAGGCGGTGGCGTCCATGGCAGGGTGTGGCGGTAGGTTGGGCGACGGCGGCCCCCTAGAGCGATGGCGGAGCACGGCGGCGGCACTCGGGGCGGAGGAGAGGCGAGCTCGATGGGCAGCGGTGACGCGCGGGACCGCAAGGACGATAAAACATGGCGGGCCGCGGGATCGACGCCGGGAGGAGCGGCCGGTGGCGGCCTGGAGCGCAGGGCTAGCTAGCGCGGTAGGAGGACGGCCGGCGAGGAACGCCAGAGAGGAAGGCAGAGCAGCTGGAGGCAACGGGGTCGAGGTAGATGGAGCTCGTGGAGGCCGCGGTCGGGCAGGGGCATGCGGCCGGCTAGGATCGAGCGGTGGGGTGGTGAACGGGGCCCAGGTGGCGCGGCCATGGTTCCTGGCGGCAGGGTCGGGAGGAAGAAAGGTGGGGGAAAGGAACGAGGAAGGAGCGGGGTCGCGTGCGGGCTACGCGGGGGTTGGCGGCCTCGCGTGAGATCGACGCAGTGGTGCGTGCGTTCCAGGTGGGGATCGCGTGTACCACGTGCGTTCTTGTGGTGTGTGTCCACGGGTTGGGTCAGGGCGTGCGTGTAGGTGGGTGGGTTCGGTTCCAGTGTGTGGTGTGTGGGTCGGGTGTGGTGGTAGGGGTAGTTTAGGCAGGGACTAGGTGCTAGGGTTTGGGTTGGGGGATTAGGGTTTTGGGGTAGATATTTGTTGGGTTGAAACGGACTGGGTCAGCCGGGGTTGTAGACTCCTGCTAGCTGGGCCATCGGGCCTGGCCAGCGACGGTCTCCTCCTAACAAAATATTTATAATATTTATTCTCTTTTCTTTTATTTAAAACAAAACATTTATAAATAAGTTTTAGTGAAAAATAAGGATCCGAGAGGAACATGGTTTTATATTTGAATTAGAGAAGGGGTATTTGTAGAAAACAAAAATAGGGCTTTTAGAAAAATAGTTTTTAGGCAAAAAGATGCATGCTTATGTCATGATGATGCACAAAGTATAAAAAACAGCGGTTTTCTAGTAGTGGTTTTCTCGGGGTGCTACAGGTGGGCCCTGATCCCTTGGAGAAAAAGTAGTACCTTGTCGGGAACCCTACTGAGGCGTTAACGGGAGGCAAGAAAGTATAAGGTGAGTCAGAGCCATAGGTGGCACTAGCTCCCTGGTCGGGGACCAGTATGATAGGACCTGACCTGGCGATTTGATAGGACACCACCTGCTAGGATGCTACCATCCACACACCTAGACATGAGAGTAGTATCTCCGTGTTCAAGCCATGCATGGAGCACCATACCACGTGGTTCCTCTGTCAAGACCCTCGCCATTATAAGAGGAGGCGAGCACAAAAAATAGGGAGGAAAACACTAGCTCATAGGAGTAGAAATTAAGGGTTCCTTCATCGGGAACACCTTCTGTAATAGTTTGATATCCTCCATATATAATATAGTTGCAGGAAGTAGTGTTTTGCACAATGTGTAGGGTTCATTGCATGGATAACAAAAAATTCAATCGCAAAAGAACACATAAAATCAAGATCCAATCTATGGAAAAGCCAAGATCTAATCTAAGAGATCGGTGCAACGAGATTGAAGAGAACTAAACCTCGTAGATCCAAAGCTTTAACGAGATCGGATCTCGTGGTTGATGTAGTTGATCACTTGTCGATCTCAAGATCGCGTAGATGATCCTTCCGGCGCCGCGTTTCGGCAGCGCTTCCGCATTCGGTCACACGTACAGAGTCGATGAAGACCTTCCTCTCCCCGTTCCAAAGGGTAGCAGAGGTACTAGATCCCCTCGGAATCCCAGCAGCATGACGGCGTGGTGGTGGTGGTGGTGGAGGAGGAGAAGACCTGCAAGGCTTCTCCTAAGCCGGCGCAGGACGATGGAGGAGGAAGGAGGGTGGCGGCTAGGGTTAGGGACAAGGGGCAGGGGTGTGCCCTCCCCACACCTCTTTATATAGAGGGGGTGCGGCCAGGTGAAAGATCAGGGATGTCGCCTAGAGGGGGGTGAATATGTTGTTTCAAACTTTTACTAGATGGCTTAACAATGGCGGAATAAAACTATCATTTTCTTTTGTTAAGCACAAATCCTATATATACTAAGGTTCACCTATGTGCATCAACAACTTATTCTAAGAAAGAGAAGCAACAATATGATAGCAAGATAGATTACTTCAAGCATGAAGTCTATCACAATGTAAAGTGCATAAGTAAAGAGCTCGGGTATAGAGATAACCGAGGCACGAGGGTACGATGATATTTTACCGAGTTCCTTCCACAATGGAAGTACGTCTCGTTGGAGGGGTGGGAGGTGTTGGGGTTCGTAGCATGGAAAACAAAAAAATTCTACCACATACAAACAAACAAGCCAAGATCTATCTACTAGATTTTAGCAACGAGTCGATAGAATAACTCACCCTCGAAGATTCCAAAGTGTTTAACGAGAGCGGATTCTCGTGGGTGATGTAGTCGTACTCTTGCCGATCTCAAGATCGTGTAGACGATCCTTCCCAAGGCTGCGTTCCTAGGCCACGATATGTCACACGTTCGGTACTCGATGAAGACCTTCCTCTCCCTTGTTCCAGCAGGCAGCGGAGGTTGTAGCACTCTCCTCGCGATTCCGGCAGCATGACGGCGTGGTACCAGAAGTAGAGGGGAGATCTCGCAGGGCTTCGCCTTAAGCCGGAGCGAGTATGGTGGACTATGAGAGAGGCCTTGGCGATCTAGGCTTTAGAGGCACCAAGGAGAGAGGGCTAGGCCGGCGGCTAGGGCAAGGAGAAGCCCCAACTCGGCGGCTTGGGAGAAACCCTATGGTGGCGACGGCGACTTGGTGGCCGGCCGCTAGGGTTAGGGTTTGGTGGGGCAAGGTGTAGATCTAGAGGGGCAGCCCTGCCCCTCCTTTTATAGGTGGAGGGCGCCGGCCAAGGGGGAGGAAGTCCTCCCCCAACTCAGCCTCCAAGGCCGGCGGTGGAGGGGGAGGAACTCCTCCCCAAGTAGGTTTCCTACTCTCCCTCCACCAAGCAAACTTGCCGTTTGACTTTTCAAATTGGCGTTTGACTTTTCAAACTAGGATTTGATTTATCCCTTTATTTTGCTCAGCGATGACACCTAGTACATGATGCAACCATTCCAACTTTTTATGACACATTCATGTACCCTTCCCCTCCGGAGTGCCGGACCTTCTGGAACCTTCTAGAATATTACCAATGAAAACACCGGAATCATTCTCCAACCCCGAAACAGGACTTTCCTTATATGAATCTTATTCTCCGGACCATTTCGGATCTCCTCGTGATATCCTGGATCCCATCCGAGAATCCAAACAACATTCAGTCTCTTACTCATCATTCCATAACTACTCAACAACATCGAATCCTTAAGTGTGTCTCCCTACGGTTCGTGAATTATGCGGACATGATCGAGACACTTCTCCGAACAATAACAAATAGAGGAATCTGGAAATTCATATGGCTCCCACATATTTCTATGATTACTTTGCGATCGGATCAACCACTTACATACGATACCAATTTCCCTTTGTCTCACGATAGTTTACTTATCCGAGGTTTTGATCGTCGGTATCTCTGCATACCTAGTTCAACCTCGTTACTGATAAGTACTCTTTTCTCATTCCCGTGATATGTGATCCCTTGTGAGCCAGTCACATGCTTGCAAGCTAATTGGATGACATTCCACCGAGAGGGCCCAGAGTATATCTATCTATCATATGGATGGACAAATCCCACTCTTGATCCATGTGTCTCAACCCATACTTTCCGAACACTCAATGCCACCTTTATAACCACCCAGTTACGGTGTGGTGTTTGATGTCATCAAAGCATCCTTTCGGTGATGGTGATAGGCATGATCTCATGGTCGAAGGAATTAGGTTACTATGTATCAGAAAGCATATAGCAATTGAACTATTAAAATGACTTGATCTTTATGCTACGCTTATCTATAGGAGTATGTCCATCATATCATTCTCCTAACGATATGATCTTGTTGTTAATAACATCTCAATGTTCATGATAGGGAAACCACAATCATTTATTAACCAACAAGCTAGTATTATGAAGAGGCTTTACTGGGGACTCTAATTTAGTTTACAAATCACACAAGTATTAATGTTTCCTTGTTAATACTGTTATAGCATGAATGTAAACATTTATCATAAACACAAAGATATAATAATAACTACATTTATTATTGCCTCTAGGGCATATCTCCAACAGTCTCCCACTTGCACTAGAGTCAACTAATCTAGATTACATGGTAATATACCGAACATCCATGGCAGTTTGGTGTTGGTCATGTTTTGCCCTCGGGAGAGGTTTAGTCAACGGATCCGCCACATTC
Organism: Avena longiglumis; assembly: GCA_030063025.1. Classification (NCBI taxonomy): domain Eukaryota; kingdom Viridiplantae; phylum Streptophyta; class Magnoliopsida; order Poales; family Poaceae; genus Avena; species Avena longiglumis. The sequence goes on from CP125978.1 coordinate 77,926,954, forward strand.
AGATCTGTGTGTACTTTGCAAATCTTTATGTCACCATCTTGGACATGTTCTCGAATAGCGTGAAAACGTAGCTTGATGTGCTTCAGCTTCTTGTGTGACCTTGGTTCTTGCGCCTTGGCTATGGCGCCCATGTTATCACAGTAGATAGACATTGGGTCCAGCGCACTTGGAACCACACCGAGCTCTGTAATGAACTCCTTCATCCATATCGCTTCTTGTGAAGCCTCCGAAGCAGCTATGTATTCCGATTCAGTTGAAGATCTCGCCACAACGCTTTGCTTTGCACTCCTCCAGCTAACTGCTGCACCATTCAAAGTAAATCCGTATCCAGATTGAGATTTAGAATCATCCAGATCGGTGTTCCAACTAGCATCGGTGTAACCATTAACAACGAGCTGTTCATCACCTCCATAAGAAAGAACCATATCCTTAGTTCTTCTCAAGTACTTAAGGATGTTTTTGACCACTGTCCAATGATCCACTCCTGGATCACTTTGATATCTGCTAGTCAAACTAACAGCATATGCAATGTCGGGTCTAGTACATAGCATGGTATACATTAGAGATCCTATGGCTGAGGCATAGGGAGTCTTACTCTTCCTTTCTCTATCTTCTGCCGTTGCTGGACTTTGAGTTTTACTCAAGGTCGTATTAGGCAACATGGGCAAGAAGCCTTTCTTGCTATCTTCCATTCCAAACCTCTTTAGAACTTTGTCCAAATATGTACTTTGAGACAATGATATTAAGCGTCTTGATCTATCTCTAAAAATCTTTATGCCTAATATGTAAGCTGCTTCGCCAAGATCTTTCATTGAAAAACTATTATTCAAATATTCCTTGACACTATTAAGAAGGTCTACATCATTCCCAATCAACAATATGTCATCTACATATAGTATTAAGAATGCTCTAGATCCCACTCACTTTCTTGTAAATACAAGCTTCTCCATAAGTTTGTATAAAACCAAAACTTTTGATTACCTTATCAAAACGTTGATTCCAACTTCGGGATGCTTGCTTCAATCCATATATGGACCGTTGAAGTTTGCATACCTTGTTATCATCTTTAGGTTCGACAAAACCTTTGGGTTGCATCATATACAACTCTTCATCAATGTCTCCATTAAGGAACGCCGTTTTGACATCCATCTGCCATAACTCATAATCATAATATGCAGCGATTGCTAACGTAATCCTCACAGACTTTAGCTTCGCTATAGGTGAGAAAGTCTCATCGTAGTCAACTCCTTGAATTTGTCGAAACCCTTTTGCGAAAAGTCGAGCTTTATAGACAGTAACATTACCATCAGCATCTGTTTTCTTCTTGAAAATCCATTTATTCTCGACAGACTTTCGGCCATCCGGTAAGTCCACCAAAGTCCATACTTGGTTTTCGTACATGGATCCAATCTCGGATTTCATGGCTTCTTACCATTTATTGGAATCTGGGCTCATCATCGCTTCCTCATATGTCGTAGGGTTATCGGTGTTGTCCACCAACATGACACTCATAACGGGATCATACCAATCAGGAGTGGTACGAGTCCTCGTTGACCTACGAGGTTCTGTAGCAACTTCAACCGAAGTTTCATGATCATGATCATTAGCTTCCTATCTTGTGTAACACCCTCAGAATCGGACCTATGCAAGTTTGGGCAAAATTCACCAAACCCGCATAGAAACGATTCAAAGGTGCCCACCAGGCACTTTCGTGCGGGTGGAAAACGAAGTAATAACATTACACAACAGTCCTCGATGGGACCCACAGAACAGATATATATAACCGCGACTCCATGAGTCAAGAATACAGATATAATATACAAAGATCCAAATCACCTTGAAAATGATAGAGCGTCCGACTACGGACAAGATGCAAATGGGGCTAAGAGCCCTGAAGAATAACCAATGGCGTCCATAACCCTTGGCCAAGCCGAAGGGTAACCACGCTAACGGCGTCGATCTCAAAACCTGCTTAAACAAAGGGGTGCCGACAAAGGGCAAAGCAGAAAACAAAGAAGGAGCCAAGGCGTCGATGCCAAGACACGGCGAGGCTAGAATTCGGTCCTCGCCTACATAGGTATATGGTGGAAGCGGCAAAGGCATGCACTAAACAACCTATAGAGACTCGATACAACCGGGCGATATCGAGAGGGGTGAGAATGACCTATCCGGATCCAACTGAAGCTAACCAAACAAACCCATCTGGCGTTTCCCCTCGAGACCAAACGAGGAAGTCAACCGAGAACTCACACGGCTGGCAGTTTACTTATTCGATTATAGTTGCGACTTTACTAGTCGTGTTTAGATAATCGTCGATAAAGTAAACAATGGGCACTTTTAGTTAACCATTCCGTTGTGGTTGCAGCAATTACTAATCGGACAGATAGCATGAGATAAACCCAAAACCCAAATAGCTTGTTGGTACTTTTATTCAGCCATTCCGTTGTAGTTGCAAGATTTACTGTCAGTACAACTCGCATAGCGACAACCAAACAAGCAATTTGTGGGCAGTATTAATTAGCCATTCCATTATAGTGAAGCTGATTACTAGTCATTATAAGTCAAATTTATAACAATAAACTTTAGTTATGCTTGTCTATGATCGAGAATCGTGCTCCAAGTCGTCCATATCCGCGGACACGGCTTTGAAAGTTTTACGGCGGGTGCACCAATAGCAACACACACTCGATCAACCTCGGAAAAACCAAATCAAAACCCAACGAGGCTTTCACATTGAACAATCACAGATTCAGAAATATTTGGGGCCACCCTTAGAGTAGAATCCATAGCGGGTAAGCAAGCTCGACGGCCTCAAGGTTATGGGGCGGACATGTGAACATCGGGAACCCGAAAGTGTGGCTGGGCTTGTCGACACCGGAATCGTGCCATTGATCCCTAAATAAAAAGATGCGAAGTGCACCTCACAATCGTAAATAAAGCGAGTAAAGCATGGCATAAGTACAGATAAATAAAACCTCAAACTAGTTTGTGGCCCCAAGAAATAAGTCTGAATCAAGCTCGCTCGGGGTCCCATATACCTCCGGATGTGGATAGCGCAAATCAAGGAACAGTATCAAGTACTCGGGGTCTTACGGGACACAAGTGGGCTCGAAACCAAATAATATCTATCACCCACCGATGCCTCTCTTATTCAATTTTAGTTGTTAAACAGAAATTAAAGTGACGATAAGTAAAACTAGAATCATCTCCAACATCAACATGCGGCAATACATCAAGAATCGTGGCATATGACGTCACACATCAACACTTGAGCAAGCAACTACGACGCATAAGTCCAACTAGCTACCAAACAACAGGTAATAGGATGTGTCCAAGGCAATATAGGGCTGCAAGGGAATATCACAGTCGGAAACTAAAGCATCATAACACGTATAGCAAAAGATCACAGGAGGAATAAAGACTATAAAAGTAAGATAGGTAGAAAGGGAAGGTGCTCTTTGAAAAACATTGTCGTAGGTTCAATCAAGATCGGGTCAAGCTCACATCAACTCAACGGCCTTATCCGATGAAAGCAAAACACTAGAAGAAACACCGGATGCAATATTTAATACAACGGCAGAAGATCGACATGATGCATGTATGATGCAGGGCATGGCAAAGATGCGGTGCAATTAGGTCAGATTAAGCGGAACCGGGGTCCCGACAATTAATTAAGTGGTTCAAGTTATTTAGAAAACCCGCAATTTAAATGTTGTTTTAACAAGGCAAGATAAGATACCGGTTCGCTACACAAGTTTAAATGAGGCCAATATAAGGCTAGATTTGCCCGCATATGGGCCCCATATTTAATTATTAGGTGAATCGGCATAAGGCCCCCAAACCACAGACATGTATGCGAGATGAATGATTTAATGCAACAAGTTGTTATTATGTTATAAAATAGGGTTCGAGGAAAAGGGGTCCACACTTTAGGGTCTCGACGGACTTGGGGTTCCGGGGTTGGTCTCGGGGTCGTGGTTCAGTTCGGACCTTGGATCGGGATTCTCGGACTCCGGGGTCGTTCTCGGTATCGGGCAGATCTTGTCGCATCGGGGTCTCGATGTCCGGGGAGCAGAACTTGGGTCGGTGTCGGGGCGTCTCGGGCTATTCCGTGCCGATGTCGTTCTTGTCGTCGTGCCGATCTTGTCGGATCCAGTCTTCGTCTCCGGGAGCGGGTCCTCAGGGTCTCGACAACTCCGGTTCTCTGTGGCGATCTTGGCGCTCGATGTCCGTGAAATAGAACTTGTCGCACCTACCGTCTTCGGGTATGTCCCAATCGGGCTCATGTCGGAGAACTTGTCGCATCCGTGATGGCGAACTCGATGTCCCGAGAAGGTATCGGCGTTCCTGTTCTCGGGAAGGAGGTCTTGACGCGCCGGGGTTCGGTCTCGGACCTTGGCCGGGTCATCGGTAGATCTTGTGGCTCGATCCGGAGGCGTGTCTTGGAGTCTGTGGAGGTCTTGCCGGTGGTCTTCGGGTCCATGGAGGAGACGTCTTTAGGGTCTTGCCAACGGAACCGCGGACTCTGGGAAGAAGATCTTGGCGACATGCTTCCATGATGTCGTTCTTTCGACGGGGGTTCCATGTGGAGAACTTATGATTCGACTCCATGTCGCAGATCGCCATCAGCGCACTGCTCAACAACTTACTTCCGACCAAAACGAGTGACCACTGAGCCGTTGTAGGAGCAGCAGGCACCAGGCGGGGCGGGACACGAGGTCGGCAGGCAGAGGCGCTGGGCCGGAACGTGAGGCGACGGCGGCGGTCAGGCGGCCGACGGCAGAGGAGGGCTCGGCCACGGGCTCGGTGAGGCGGCGAAGGGGAACCATGGGGCCGAGGGCGGCTCTGGCGGCGGCGGGCGACAGGGGCTGCTGCGGGCGGGGCCGAGGGAGGTGTTACAAAGTGGCAGGCGGGCGGGCGGGGCGGGGCAGGCGGGCGGCGTCAAGCGGGCGGCAGCGGCATGCTACGGCGAGGTGGGGAGGCCACGAGGCGCACGGCGAGCCGAGGGAGGCAATGGCGTCAGCGGGGTCATGTGAGGGCTCACATGAGCTGGAGAAAGGGGCGGCGAGTGGAGCCGCGAGGTCGCGAGTGGGGGAGGCGGCTGGGCGCTGCGGCTCTTGGCTGGCGTCTGGGAGAAGGAGGGCTGCCTGGGAGAAAGGCGCGAGGCGGTGCGGCTGGGAGGAGGATGAGGCAGGCGGGGGTAGGGAGGCGGCGAGGGGCACAGGGGGCGGTGGGCTGGCAGCCGGGAAGCGGGCAGGCGAGCGTGGTGGTGAGAAGCAAGGCGGCGGAACGAGCGAAGGGAGAGAGCAGGAATGGAGAGCTGGGGAGAAGAGGGTCCGCGGGGGGGAAGATGAACAGGGGTAGGTGGGGGTGGTGGGTCCCGCGGGCAGGCAGAGTGGGGTCGGGGACACTGGGGAAGGCGCGTGTGGGTGAGGGGCCAGCTGGGCGCGCGTGTAGAGGGAGGCTGGCAAGCGGGGCCCGCGGCTGGCCAGGCGGCGTCTTGGCCAGCGTGGCGTGGCCGCGCGTGGAGGGCGTGGGGGCCCAGGGGCAGCGGGACAGGCGGGTGTCTTGGGGAAAAGACGGTGGGTCCCAGCAGAGAGAGGGGTAGGGGAGGGTGAGGAAAGAAAAGGGAAAAGGGAGGATTGCTTAGGCGGTGGGTAGAAAACTGGTGAGAGGGTGAGGTGGAGAGTTGTGAGTGGTGGGTAGGTTTGGTTTGGGTAGGAATAGGATTTCCGGGGGAGCTGTTTGAAATGGACCGATTTAATTTCTGGGGCGGTCGTTCGGGTCAATCGGCCCGTTCGGCTGCCCCGCTAAAATTAATTATAATTTTTATTTAATTTAATTGGGCCGTTTGCAAACCGGCAGCGGACAAAACAAAATATTCCGGGGACCCGGTTTTCCGGTGTTTGAATAAGATGGGGCGTTTAGAAAACAAAGACGGGTTTTGCAAACATAGTTTTAGCAAACAATGCATGATGATGACGATGCAATGCACAAATTCAACGCGATTTTCTAGTAGTGGTTTTGCGGGATGCCACAATTCGACACCACTAACAATGGATCTCGCCCTCGAGATCCGCCTCATGGTACCGGAAGGAAGGTCGTCTCGTCCTTCGCCGTGCGTATCCTCACGACACCACTAACAAGGGTTGTTGTCCGTGATCGTCGAGAGAACACTCCGGGGACAAAAGGTCGAAGGTAGAGGTATCCACAATTAAGCCACCCCTAACTTCGATGGGAAAAGGGGAACCGATGCATTCTCATCCACTTCAATGTACAAAAGCGAATAGAAAGGGTAGTCGGCATGGGGCCAATCCATCACGCACCCAAACTATTACTCCGCCAATCAAGAGAAGAGCCGCAACCATTCTCGAATCGATCAAGATCTCGACAAGCGAGGTTCGGAAACAAAGGAGGGATGCGACTGCATCGGGTCCAGCGTGAGGATGTCGCCGTGTCGGAAACACCGAAGGCACAAACAAGGAACAAAGAATGGTAACACCGTGACGGATTCATCGTGCAGCTTGAACACGGATGGCGAACACCGCTATCGAGGAGGAAGTGAAACCCTCAAGGCAATACGAACCCAACCACGAGAAATCCTCGACTCAAGAAAAGATAAGAGAGATTCAAAACACGCCGAGATAAGAGGAGAATAGCGGAGGGTAAGGAGTAAAATCAGACCTAATCAGACTATCCAAACGATTTTCAAAATAGTTTGACACTCTCATGACCGTTAGCTAGGTTATCCTACATTTGGACTTGTGGGTATCGTAATCGCTGAGCTCGATACCACTCAGTAACACCTCAGAATCGGACCTATGCAAGTTTGGGCAAAATTCACCAAACCCGATAGAAACGATTCAAAGGTGCCCACCAGTCACTTTCGTATGGTGGAAAACGGCGTAATAACATTACACAACGTCCTCGATGGGACCCACAGAACAGATATATATAAGCGACTCCATGAGTCAAGAATACAGATATAATATACAAAGATCCAAATCACCTTGAAAATGATAGAGCGTCCGACTACGGACAAGATGCAAATGGGGCTAAGAGCCCTGAAGAATAACCAATGGCGTCCATAACCCCTGCCCAGGCCAAGCCGGAAGGGTAACCTCGCTAACGCGTCGATCTCAAAACCCGCTTAAACAAAAGGGGTGCCAAAAGGGCAAAGAAAACAAAGAAGGAGCGCCAAGATCGAGGCCAAGACACGGCGAGGCTAGAATTGCCCTCGCCTACATAGGTATGGTGGATCAAGCGCAGCGGGCAGATGCACTAAACAACCTATAGAGACTGACAACCGGGCATATCGAGAGGGGTGAGAATGACCTATCCGGATCCAACTGAAGCTAACACCAAACAAACCCATCCTCGTTTCCCTCGAGACCAAACGAGGAAGTCAACCGAGGAACTCACACAGTTGGCGCTTTACTTATTCAGCTTATAGTTATGCACTTTACTAGTCAGGTTTAGATAATCGTCCGATAAAGTAAACAAGGCACTTTTAGTTAACCATTCCGCTGGTTGCAGCAATTACTAATCGACAGATAGCATGAGATAAACCCAAAACCCAAAGCTTGTTGGTACTTTTATTCAGCCATTCCGCTAGAAGTTGCAAGATTTACTGTCAGTACAATCGTCGCGACAACCAAACAAGCAATTTGTGGGCAGTATTAATTAGCCATTCCATTATAGTGAAGCTGATTACTAGTCATTATAAGTCAAATTTATAACAGTAAACTTTAGTTATGCTTGTCTATGATCGAGATACTGTGCTCCAAGTCGTCCATATCCGCGGACACGGCTTTGAGAAAGTTTTACCCGCCGGGTGCACCAATAGCAACACACACTCGATCAACCTCGAAAACCAAATCAAAACCCAACGAGGCTTTCACGATGAACAATCACAGATTCGAAATATTTCAGGGGCCACCCTTAGAGTAGAATCCATAGCGGAGTAAGCAAGCTCGAGACGGCCTCAAGGTTATGGGGCAGTGAACGATCGGGAACCCGAAGTGTGGCTGGGCTTGTCGACACCGCGGAATCGTGCCATTGATCCTAACAAGACAAAGGTGCCTCGCACAATCGTAAATAAAGCAGAAAGCATGGCATAAGTACAGATCGTAAATAAAACCTCAAACTAGTTTGTGGCCCCAAGAAATAAGTCTGAATCAAGCTCGCCTGGGGTCCCATATACCTCGATGTGGATAGCGCAAAATCAAGGAACAGGTATCAAGTACTCGGGGTCTTACGGGACACAAGTGGGCTCGAAACCAAATATTATCTATCACCCACCGATGCCTCGCTTATTCAATTTTAGTTGTTAAAGAAATTAAAGTGACGATAAGTAAAACTAGAATTATCTCCAACATCAACATGCGGCAATACATCAGAATCGTGGCATATGACGTCACACATCAACACTTGAGCAAGCAACTACGACGCAAGTCCAACTAGCTACCAAACAATGTAATAGGATGTGTCCAAGGCAATATAGGGCTGCAAGGGAATATCACAGTACGGAAACTAAAGCATCGCAACACGTATAGCAAAAGATCAACAGAGGTAATAAAGACTATAAAAGTAAGATAGGTAGAAAGGGAAGGTGCTCACGAAAAACATTGTCGAGGTTCAATCAAGATCGGGGCGAAGCTCACATCAACTCAACGGCCTTATCCGCGAAGAAGCAAAACACTAGAAGAAACACCGGATGCACTATTTAATAAAACGGCAGAAGACCGGCATGATGCATGTATGATGGATGGCATGGCAAAGGTGCGATGCAATTAGGTCATATTAAGCGGAACCGGGGTCCCGACAATTATTAGGTGGTTCAAGTTGTTTAGAACCCCGCAATTTAAATGTTGTTTAGCAAGGCAAGATAAGATACCGGTTCGCTACACAAGTTTAAATGAGGCCAATATAAGGCTAGATTTGCCCGCATATGGGCCCCATATTTAATTATTAGGTGAATCGGCATAAGGCCCCCAAACCACAGACATGCATGTGAGATGAATGATTTAATATGCAACAAGTTGTTATTATGTTATGAAATAGGGTTCTCGGATAAGGGTCACACTTTAGGTCTCAGCCGGACTTGGGGTTCCGGGTTGGTCTCGGGTCCGGTTCGTGGTTCGACGGCCTTGGCGGGATCGTTCTCGGTATCGGGCAGATCTTGTCGCATCGGGGTCTCGATGTCCGGGGAGCAGAACTTGGGTCGGTGTCGGGGCGTCTCGGGCTATTCCGTGCCGATGTCGTTCTTGTCGTCGTGCCGATCTTGTCGGATCCAGTCTTCGTCTCCGGGAGCGGGTCCTCAGGGTCTCGACAACTCCGGTTCTCTGTGGCGATCTTGGCGCTCGATGTCCGTGAAATAGAACTTGTCGCACCTACCGTCTTCGGGTATGTCCCAATCGGGCTCATGTCGGAGAACTTGTCGCATCCGTGATGGCGAACTCGATGTCCCGAGAAGGTATCGGCCTGTTCTCGGAAGGAGGTCTTGACGCCGTGGTTCGGATCTCGACCTTGGCCGGGTCATCGGTAGATCTTGTGGCTCGATGTCCGGGAGGCAGGTCTTGGAGTCCAGGCCGGAGGTCTTGCCGGTGGTCTTCGGGTCCATGGAGGAGACGTCTTTAGGGTCTTGCCAACGGAACCGCGGACTCTGGGAAGAAGATCTTGGCGACATGCTTCCATGATGCTGTTCTTTTCGACGGGGTCGGGTTCCATGTGGAGAACTTATGATTCCGACTCCATGTCGCAGATCGGCCATCAGGCGCACCGTTCAACAACTTACTTCCGACCAAAACGAGTGACCACTGAGCCGTTGTAGGAGCAGCAGCAGGCACCACGCGGGGCAGGCAGGACACGAGGTCGACAGGGAGCAGAGGCGCTCGGGGCCGGGAACGTGAGGGCCGACGGCGGCGGTCCAGGGCGAGGCCGACGGGGCAGAGGAGGGCTCGGCCGCGGGCTCGAGAGGCTGACGGCGACGGCGACGAAGGGGAACCCGCGGGCCGGAGGGCGGGCGCTGAGGCGGCGGAGGCGACGGGGGCCTGCGGGACGGGGGCCGAGGAGGTGGACGCGCGGCGGGCCGGGCAGAGGGCGGAGCGGGGCCACACGGCTGGCGGCGGTCTCAAGCGGCGGCGGCATGCTACGGCGAGGTTGGGAGGCCAGGCGCACCGACGGGAGCCGAGGAGGCAGAGCGGGGAACGGCGTCATGTGAGGGTGAGGGCGGCGGAGAAATCTTGGGAGGGGGCGAGTGGAGCCATGAGGTCGCGAGGTGGGGGAGGAGCGCGCTGGGTCGTCTTGGCGCTGGCTGGGAAAGCAGGGCCGGAGAGGAGCGCCCGCGAGAGGCGGGAGGCGGCGGCGCCGGGAGGAGGATGAGGTGGCGGTAGGGAGGCGGCGACACGAGGGCACAGGGCGGGCGGTGGGCAGCCGGCCGGGCGCCTGAGCGGAGCGTGGTGAGAAGCGGCATGGGAACGAGGAAGGAGAGCAGCCAGGGCTGTGAGAGCTGGGAGAAGAGGGTCCGTGGGGAAGATGAACAGGGGTGGGGGGTGGTGGGTCCCTGCAGGCAGAGAGTGGGGTCGGGGACACTGGGAGGCGCGGGTGAGGGGGCCGGTGGGCGCTGTGCAGAGGGAGAGGTGGCGGGCCTGTAAGCGTGGCGGGGCGCATGGGTGGCAGCCAGTGGGCAGCGTGGAGGGCGCGTGGGGCCCAGGGCAGCGGGACATGGGTGTGCTGGGGGAAAAGGACGGGTGGGTCCCAGCAGAGAGAGGGTAGAAAGGGGAGGTGAGGAAAGAAAAGAAAAAGGGAGGATTGCTTAGGTGGCGGGGGTGGTAGAAAACTGGTGAGAGGGTGAGGTGGAGAGTTGTGAGTGGGGTAGGTTTGGTTTGGGTAGGAATAGGATTTGGGAGCTGTTTGAAATGGACCGATTTAATTTACTGGTCGTTCGGGTCAATCGGCCCGTTCGGCTGCCCCGCTAAAATTAATTATAATTTTTATTTAATTTAATTGGGCCGTTTGCAAACCGGCAGCGGACAAAACAAAATATTCCGGGGACCCGGTTTTCCGGTGTTTGAATAAGATGGGGCATTTAGAAAACAAAGACGGGTTTTGCAAACATAGTTTTAGCAAACAATGCATGATGATGACGATGCAATGCACAAATTCAACGCGATTTTCTAGTAGTGGTTTTGCGGGATGCCACATCTTGTTGGTGCAGGCACCACAGGAACTTCTTCCGGTGCTACGCTACTCGCAAGTTCGAGAGAAGGTTCGACAACCTCGTCGAGTTCTACTTTCCTTCTAGTCACTTCTTTCAAGAGAAATTCCTTCTCTAGAAAGGATCCATTCTTGGCAACGAAGATTTTGCCTTCGGATCTATGATAGAAGGTATACCCAATAGTTTCCTTTGGGTATCCTATGAAGACGCATTTTTCCGCTTTGGGTTCAAGCTTGTCCGACTGTAACTTCTTTACATAGGCTTCGCATCCCCAAACTTTAAGGAACGACAATTTAGGTTTCTTCCCAAACCATAATTCATACGGTGTCGTTTCAACGGATTTAGATGGTTCCCTATTTAAAGTGAATGCGGCTGTTTCTAATGCATAACCCCAAAATGATAGCCAAATCTGTAAGTGACATCATAGAACTAATCATATCTAAGAGAGTTCGATTACGACGTTCGACACACCATTACTGTTTGGTGTTCTGGCGGTGTCAATTGTGAAAGTATTCCATTTCTTCAAATGCTCGCCAAACTCGTAATTTAGATATTCACCTCCATGATCAGAACGTAGAAATTTAATCTTCTTGTTACGTTGATTCTTCACCTCACTTTGAAATTACTTAAACTTCTCGAAAGTTTCGGACTTATGTTTCATGAAATAGATATACCCATATCTACTCAAGTCATCCGTGAAGGTAAGAACATAACGATAACCACCAGCGGTGCTACACTCATTGGACCACACATCGGTATGTATGATTTCCAATAAGTCCGTAGCTCGCTCCATCATACCGTAAAATGGAGTCTCAGTCATTTTACCCATCGACATGCTTCAGATCTTTCAAGTGATTCAAAATCAAGTGATTCAAGAAGTCCATCGAATGGAGTTTCTTCACGCTTCACTCAATGTGACCAAGACGATAGTGCCACATATAGGTCGAGTTATCGCTCGATTTCAAACGTTTAGCTTCAATGTTATTTATATGTGTATTTCCACTATCGAGATTCAATAAGAATAGACCATCTATCAAAGGTGCATGTGCATAAAACATATTACTCATATAAATCGAACAACCATTATTCTCGGACTTAAACAAGTAACCGTCTCGCAATAAACAAGATCCCGATATAATGTCCATGCTTAACGCAGGCACCAAATAACAATTATTTAAGTATAAAACTAATCCCGATGGTAGATGAAGATGTAGCATGCCGACCGCGATCACATCAACCTTTGATCGATTTCCTACGCGCATCGTCACCTCGTTCTTCGCTAGCTTACGTTTATTCTGCAGCACCTGTTTCGAGTTACAAATATGAGCAACCAAACCAGTATCAAATACCCAGGCACTACTACGAGTACTAGTGAGATACACATCAATAACATGTATACCGGATATACCTTTCTTCTTGATGTTGCCGTTCTTCAAATCCGCCAAGTACTTTGGGCATTTCCGCTTCCAGTGACCTTCTCCCTTGAAGTAAAAGCACTCAATATCAGGCTTAGGTCCAGCCTTGGTCTTCTTCGTAGGTGCGGTAACTTTCTTACCACCCTTCTTGAAGTGTCCCTTTTGCTTAGACTTGCCTTTGTTGAATTTGGTGGTCTTATTGACCATCAACACTTGGTGCTCTTTCTTGATCTCCACTTCTGCAGATTTTAACATGGAGAAGAGTTCTAGCAACTGCTTGTTCATGCTTTGCATATTGTAGTTCATCACAAAGTTCTTGTAACTTGGTGGTAGTGATTGGAGGACACGGTAAATCCCCAAAGCATTAGGAATCACTATACCCAAGATTTGGAGTTTGTTTGCATGCCCAGACATCTTAAGCACATGCTCACTGACGGAGCTGACCTCTTCCATCTTGCAGTTAAAGAACTTTTCAGAAGCCTCATAGCTCTCAACTGCCGCATGAGTCTCTAATATCAATTTGAGTTCACGGACAATATCATGTGGGTCTGAATTCTCAAACCTTTTATGAAGCTCCAATTCCAAACCATACAAGATAGCACACTGAACTGTGGAGTACTGATTCTTCCGAGCGAGGTAAACATTCTTTACTTCATCGGTAGCGAGCAGTAGGTCAACCATGTGCATCCAAAGACATAGGTCAAATTACCAGCATTAAGGACAATCCTCAAATTGCGGAACCAATCCGCGAAGTTGCTTCCATTGTTTTTCAACTTTTCTTTCACTAGGAACGCATTAAAATTGATGGTAGGGGCCACCATTGATCTACAACATATTTGCAATAATTTAGACTAAGTTTATGACAAATTGAGTTCTAATTAATAGTTAAATTAATCTAGGTGAACTCCCACTCAAAACAATATCCCTCAAATTGTTTTAGTGAACACGAACCAAATCCACCACATCAAAACCGATCATCACGAGAGTTGATGTAGCTTCAATGGCGAACAATTGACATGTTCATCATATCTACTATATGATTCATGCTTTACCTTTCGGTGATCCGTGTTTCGAGACCATGTCTGTACATGCTAGGCTCGTCAAAATCAAACCTTAGCTTCCGCATGAGCAAATCTGGCTTGCTCACGTTGTATACACTTGCAGAATCTAACACACCCGATCATCACGTGGTGCTTCGAAACAACAAGATTTAGCAACGGTGCTTACTAAGTATGAGCACTTTAGAACTTGAAATTTATGTGCATGAGGGATCATCTTATAATGCTACCGTCGTTAACTAAGCAATACAAGATGCATAAAGGATTAACATCACATGAAATTCATAATATGTGATATGATATGGCCTTTCTTCTTTGTGCTTCCGATCTCCATCTTCAAGCATGAACATGATCTTCATCATCACCGGCATTGCATCAAGGTCAATGACGCTGCTCCATGGTTGTCGTCCACCAGCTTCAACTATTACAACTACTTTGAATAGACACGCGGGTCTTAACAGAAATTAAAGACAACCATATGGCTCCTGCCGGTTGCCAACTTACAATAAGGAACATTGCATACATCAAATATAATCACAATCATGGCCATATCACATCACAGCACACCCCTGCAAAACAAAGTTAGACGCATCTAATTTCTTTGCATATTTTACGTGGTTTGGGGCTTTCAATAAGTGTCGCTCTAACTTACGAATAAGAACCACAACGTTGATATTTGAACTATCAAGTGCCCGTTGTAAATTCGATCTATACTATAATGGGAGAGACAAGCACCCGCAAAGCCACTTATGCAATACAAGTTGCATGTTTAGCGTGGAGCAAGTCTCATGAACGATGTCATGTAAGGTTAGCCCGGGCCGCTTCATCCCATCATACCGCAAGATGCAAAGTACACAAGAACAAATTGATAATAAAAGCACCACCGCCCACAATGACCATTGTGTTCTACTCGTGCAACAGATCTACATATAGACCTGGCTCTGATACCACTGTTGGGGTTCGTAGCATGGAAAACAAAAAATTTATACCGCATACAAATAAACAAGCCAATATCTATCTACTAGATTGTAGCAACGAGTCGATAGAATAACTCACCCTCGAAGATTCCAAAGTGTTTAACGAGAGCGGATTCTCGTGGGTGATGTAGTCGTACTCTTGCCGATCTCAAGATTGTGTAGATGATCCTTCCGGCCAGTGTTAAGTGCTTCCGCAATCGGTCACATCGCTCGGTACTGATGAAGACCTTCCTCTCCCTTGTTCCAAAGGCGCGGAGGTTGTAGCACTCTCGCGATTTCGGCAAAGACGACGTGGTACCGGAGTAGAGGGAGATCTCGAGGCTTCGCCTTAAGCCGGAGCGAGTATGGTGGACTATGAGAGAGGCCTTGGCGATCTAGGCTTTAGAGGCACCAAGGAGAGAGGGCTAGGACGGCGGCTAGGGCAAGGAGAAGCCCCAACTCGGCGGCTTGGGAGAAACCCTAGGGCGGCGGCGACTTGGTGGCTGGCGGCTAGGGTTAGGGTTTGGTAGGGCAAGGTGTAGATCTAGAGGGGCAGCCCTGCCCCTCCTTTTATAGGTGGAGGGCGCCAAGGGAGGGAGTCCTCCCCAACTCGCCTCAAGGCGGTGGAGGGAGAGGAACCTCCCCAAGTAGGTTCCTACTCTCCCTCCACCAAGCAAACTTGCCGTTTGACTTTTCAAATTGGCGTTTGACTTTTCAAAATAGGATTTGATTTATCCCTTTATTTTGCTCAGCGATGACACCTAGTACATGATGCAACCATTCCAACTTGTTATGACACATTCATGTACCCTTCCCCTCCGGAGTGCCGGACCTTTCGGAACCTTCTAAAACATTCCCGATGAAAACACCTAATCATTCTCCAACCCCAAACAGGACTTTCCTTATATGAATCTTATTCTCCGGACCATTCGGATCTCCTCGTGATATCCGGATCCCATCCGAGACCTCGAACAACATTACATCTCTTACTCATCATTCCATAACTACTCAACAACATCGAATCCTTAAGTGTGTCTCCACGGTTCGTGAATTATGCGACATGATCGAGACACTTCTCTGAACAATAACCAATAGAGGAATCTGGAAATTCATATGGCTCACATATTTCTACGATTACTATGATCGGATGAACCACTTACATACGATACCAATTTCCTTTGTCTCATGATAGTTTACTTATCCGAGGTTTTGATCGTGATCTCTGCATACCTAGTTCAACCTCACATCGATAAGTACTCTTTTCTCATTCCCGTGATATGTGATCCCTTGTGAGCCAGTCACATGCTTGCAAGCTAATTGGATGACATTCCACCGAGAGGGCCCAGAGTATATCTATCTGTCATATGGATGGAGAAATCCCACTCTTGATCCATGTGTCTCAACCCATACTTTCCGAACACTCAATGCCACCTTTATAACCACCCAGTTACGGTGTGGTGTTTGATGTCATCAAAGCATCCTTCCGGTGATGGTGATAGGCATGATCTCATGGTTGAAGGAATTAGGTTACTATGTATCAGAAAGCATATAGCAATTGAACTATTAAAATGACTTGATCTTTATGCTACGCTTATGTATAGGAGTATGTCCATCATATCATTCTCCTAACGATATGATCTTGTTGTTAATAACATCTCAATGTTCATGATAGGGAAACCACAATCATTTATTAACCAACAAGCTAGTATTATGAAGAGGCTTTACTAGGGACTCTAATTTAGTTTACAAATCACACAAGTATTAATGTTTCCTTGTTAATACTGTTATAGCATGAATGTAAACATTTATCATAAACACAAAGATATAATAATAACTACATTTATTATTGCCTCTAGGGAATATCTCCAACAGGAGGTACTAAGACCACCAACACCACAAGAGGCCTCACCCTATTCTCCTGAGCACTCACCGCACGACAAGCACCCGATACACTATGGGACACTTGAGGGTGGTCACCAAACCCGTACAAAGATAGGGGAAATATCCACAACTTAATTGGAGGCTCCCAAAAAATGTCACCAAGGCCACAAAACCGTCTAGGGTTCCAAGAACCCAAGAGGGACAACCTTCAAAGATTATCACGAACCAAATCCTCCGAGGGGAACTCAAACCGATGCACCGAATGCAAAAGGCAAGAACGCCACAAAGATGCTCCAATCCCTCACTCTCAAGTTACAACAAAGATATTAAAGCTATTGGGGGAACAAGAGAGGAGGAATCAAACAGGAACACAAAATCCCCCATTATCTAGATCCCAAAGATACACTCACAAAGAGATGATATGGCTTGGTCAAAACGTAGATCTAAATCTCCTCTATCTTCCATTGAAATATGGGCATGAATCATTGGATGGGAAGACTTGAATCAAGCTAGAAGAGATGAGACAATGGGGCAAAGCTTGGACAAAAGGTGGAAGAAGAAGCACCCAAAAAGAAAAAGGGGAAGGGCTTAAATAGAGGGGGCCAAAATCTACCCGTTGGGGCGATTTCGACATGGACCTTGATACGTTGGAAACGTATCTATAATTTTTGATGTTCCATGCTTGTTTAGTATCTACTTTTATTTGTTTTGTCCACACTTTGAGATTCTTTTCATATGTTTTCTGGTACTAACCTATTAACAAGTTGCCACTGTGCTAGTTGCCTTTTTTTGTTGTTTTTGGTTCCAGAAAAGCTAGTAAGGAAATATTTTCGGAATTTGACGGGACAAAAGCCAAAGTCAATATTTCACCGAGGAGAACACGGAGTCCAGAGGAGAGACGGAGGGGCGCCACAGGGCGGCTGCACCCTCCCAGGCGCGGGCCCACCCTAGGTCACGCCTGGGTAGGGAGTGGGCCCCCTGGCCGCCTCCCAGCCACACCTCTTCGCCTATAAGAAGCCCCCGATGCCTAAACCCTAAGAACCTGATCAATATTCCACAAAACCGTCTGTAGCCAACGCCACCATCGTCCCTAGATCAGGGGGATCTGAAGCTCTTCCCGGCACCTTGACGGAGGGGAGATCATCCCGCAGGCCTTCTTCTTCATCATGCCAGCCTTCGGTATGAAGCGTGAGTAGTTCCACTGTAACATCCCAAAAATAATGATTTATAAAGTTTGCATAACATTCATTCATTCATAAACATTTAGGATCATTTTCAAGTAAGATTTCAAAAACAGAAGCAAATTGTTGTCTATTATTTTATGTAGGAAAAACAATGGCTTTATTTCCACTCTATAACATAAGAATACTTGTTTTAACCAGAAAAGGGTTGAACATAGGTTTGATTGATATTTCCAAAGCTTGGTCAAAATTTTCAAAACAAAATATGAATTCAAAACCATTCTTATGCCTATTACAAATGTTTAATTAAGGCATGATTTTTTTAAAACCTAATGACCAATGTAATTTTGAGTGAACAACAATGTTTTATGCACAAATATGTGCATGTTTCACCTTACAAAAATCCAAGAAGAGTTTGAATTCAAACACATTTGAAATCATTTGAAAAGGATTCCTGGAAAATCATTTGGAAAAAAAGAGAAAGGAATAAAGAAAAGACCAGCGCCAGCAAACAACCCCAATGGCAGAACCAGCCCATTAGCCAGCCCACCTAGGACCCCATGTCCCTCTGTTTCTCACCCACTCGCACACCCCTCCCTCGCTGACACTCCGGACCCACCTGCCCCGTCAGCGTCGTCCCCAAACCCCGCCCACGACCCGGCCTCGTCGTTTCTTCCTCCTCCTTCACTGCCGCGTCATAATTCGAGTAAATGCCGACGATTTCGTGCGCAATCCTCGCCCAGCTCTGGCTACTTGATCGCCTCCCCTTCGTGGTCATTTCCCCCAACACAACCAGCCCGAAGCGCCGCCAGGCTCCACGAATTTTGCCCTACACCACCGCAGCACCGAAGAACTCCGGCGAGCTATCACGGTGAGTCTCGAGCGCGCCTTGCCCTCTGGTTCACACGAACTGCTTCGCCATCACCTTGCGCATCTTCTCATGTTTGCAATTTGTCCTGAATCGCTCCAGGTCGTCTCCCTCGTCAACACCTGCAAATGCTCGAGGCTTAGCTCAACTACGACGAGCCATTTTGGTGAGCCCCGTGTTCCCCTCCGTCTATGGTTCACGCAACTATGTTCGCCAGTGTCTCACGCATCTGTTAACACTTGCCGTTTGATTCCTTGCGCCCTAGGTCGTCATCTTCGACTCTGACAGTGAGCACCCGACGCGTGGACGAACTCCGACGAGGTTTTGCTGCTGTGTCCGTGCGCCCCGACGCTGTCCACCTACACGTTGAGCATCTCCACGTCCTCGTGATCTCGGTAAGCACTAGCACACCCCGCACCTCGACTCGCCGGTACATCACAGAGTCGCCGCCGCCGTGCCATTCAAGGCCGAAGTTTTGGTCGATCAGATCTGATCCATTGGATCTGGATCCTAGGGCCACGATTAGATTTTAGTTGAAGCGGTACGTACAGATATGGGCCGTGCATCGTTAGTTAGATCCTGCGGTCTGTGAGCGTGATCCGTCCGAACCGGTACGCACCAATCAGAGGCTGCCGCGTGGCTAGGTTTTAGATTTAAAATCTGAATTGAGATCTTTTAGTTATTTAAACTTTTAAATTCAATAACTTTTGTTCTGTTTATCCAAAAAATGAAAATAAGATATCAATGGAATCACAAAAATAAATCCTACACATCTGTAGTATTAGTTTTGTATTTTGTTTCTATTAAAATGGAATTTTATGCAGATACATTTGTAGGCTTATTTTGTGTATAAAAATTAATTGGAAAATGTTTTGAAGACCAAATAAAGTTTATTTGATGTATAAATGTTTAGTTTATTGATCAGTACTGTTTTACTTGTCTTGTTGGGTTTATAAAAAATCATCATATGGCATTTGCATGCATTCATATATTTTTGTTGTTTATTTGAAATGTGAATTTGGTGCTATCATTTTATGTGTAGATTTTGGTGCTAGTGGTGATTGTGACTGTGAGGATTGTTTTTACTCCCCAAACTACCAAGGCAAGTGGTGCTTCATACTTTTGTCCGAATATTTTGACTATGCATTAGAAATATTTTGTATAGGGCTTGCATGATAATTTTTGCTAAGTATCTATATGCCATGCTTGGGAAATCCTAGTAGTTGTAGAATTATTAGAATTTTCTCTAAGTTAAGATACTTGCTATTGCCATGCTTAGCCTAGCTAGTAGCAACCAAGGATGGAATATATACATGCTATGGAAAAATATTGCTAAGTCTTTGACTTATGTTTTTGCTTAATAAAACAACTAGGTGAATGAAACACCTGGGTGGAATGGTAATTGCTTGGTGGATTTGGTTGAGTGGTTACCAGGGCCCATTTTCCAATGGTCTACCCTGTGTATCTCACTTGTGGAATGCCACCCAGGAACAAAGGGATTTGAGATGCCATATGTTAAGAACCTTCTAGTGCAACCACATGGCATTATGGGCTCTGTCTGGATCATATAGGTTGCAATAACTTAGCCATTTGGACAGTTGGTGGTAGTGGGTGATAGGCTTGGAACGCGTCCATTTGTTCTAAGGGAAGGCTTCTGAAAGGTCATGTCTTGGTGAAAATCAAGTCTTGTGGGGAAAGTGCACCACCTATGCAGAAGGAAGAAACTAAGTACTTAGCCGTGTCCCCGGAAAAGGACAATTTGAGCATCAATACATGGAAGCTATCAAGAATCTCCTCATCCCAATTTTCTAAAATTAAAATTTGTGGTTGAAGAAGGGTGAAGGTTCACCAATGTCTATTGGTGGTTCCTTGGGAGTTTTTGCCAAACAAAAACTTAGTGTTTTCAACTGATAGGTAAAACCTATTTTGAGCAAAGCAAGCCTAAGCTACACTTAGCTAAATTCATGTAGAAGCTAGATACTATTAATGTACTAAGGTATCACTTGCCAATACTATTCCAATGTATTGACCCACTGTGGATGTAACTTGTGATGTTGCAGGTTACTCTGATGAGGATTAGGGTTATGAGTCTGCACTCAACATGCTTGCATGTGGCACATGAAGATGAAGACTTTTATTTATATTGTTGAGTTAAAATCTTGTACTAGACTATGGCTATGGAGTTGTAAAAGACTATGTTATCTCTGGAATGACGATGTAATAATGACCTTTGTTTCTGTGTACTTCATCTTAAACTGTGGATGCTAGCAATTGATCCAGGGACTAGCATTGCAATCACAGGGACCTTTACCTTTATAAAGGTGGGGTCTTACAGATGGTATCAGAGCACTGTGTTGCATGTAGGATTATGACCCTAGGATTGGATTAGAAACCACTAAGGAAAAAATTTCAACACTTTGAAAAATTTCTACACTTGTCTTTTTCTTCTCGTAAACTTTTCTAATCTTCTTTCTCATCTCTATTTGTAGATGAACTCCATCAACGAAGCCGTGAGGAAGGGACCACTCATGACCATGACTTTGGAGTGTGAGACAGAATTTCCCAAGGCACTCAAGAACCTTATGGTTACCATGGGGATTCATGGTGCATATGTGTACAAAGGATTCCCTGTGATGGATGAAGGAGAAGAGTACTGGTAGGTGCAACTTCACTTGTACAAAAACAAGGAATATAACCACAAAGAGTCAGGATTCTGCATGGTCACCAACTCAAAAATGTACATAACATTCTTTGACTCTGCAAGAAATGCAGCTTGGAATGCTATCAAGGAGCTTGGTGATAGACTCAAGTGCAGAATGCTCAACACTCAAAATGACCTTAGAGAAGAAAAGAAGCATACCCAAGAGTTGGAGACTACCAACCAACAACTAAGGGTAGACATCATAGACTTAATATGGGAGTCTTGTGAACAAGATAGACAGATGGCTACTAAGGATGCCCTGATAGCTATCTTGTCTAGTGAGTGAGAGTTGTAACGTACTTCGTTAGTTGGACCACCATACTTATCGTTTCTACTTCCAAAAATTTGTCTAAGTTATGTTGAACCTTTGATGTTTGTAATGGATTTGTGTATGCCATGACTTGTGTGTTTGTTGCAAAAGATGTGCTTGTGGTTTTTTTCTATTGATGTTGATTCTAACTTTTCTCTATCTTATAAAAATAGATGCCTAATGTTATTATCAACACGTCCGAGGAGTTCAAGGGAACTCGTTTTGGTACTCGTCTCATTGAGCTCACTAGTGTGCTCAACCTTCCACTTCCTAGCATCATCACTCTTCCACTCACCAAGTTTGAGAGGAAGGACCTATGGGGCTTCAGAGTCACCCAGCCGGGACGCCAGACAGAGCCAACCACGGAGACCATCACTTTCAAGCTGATGCATGACGACAAGGAGAAAGGCCTAGAGGTATTCATGCAGGAGTTACTTGGGCGCCTGGTAGGGAGACACCCCACCAAGCTTAGAGGTCTTTACTTTCACCCCTTCGGGAGACGCAACGAGGAAGGTGAAGCTATAGAGTACGAGGATCTTGTCGCTAGAGACGATGGAGTCGATTTGTCTGTACCTCCAGGACCTAGAGGGTCTTATTAGACACCTAGATACTGATAGGACCAATGTAATGCTTAGCAATGACGAGCTCCAGGTTCATCTTCGTGAGAAGGACAAGCTCTTCGCGGAGCAAGACGAGATAGTCAAGGAAATGGAGGCCAAGTTTGAAAGCCAGGAAAAGAAGTTCAAGAGCCAAGAGAAAAGAGTCCAAGAAAGGAACAAGAAGATCCGGGAGATGAAGAAAGAGCTATAGGCCAAGGACTTCTATCTTGAGCATCAACAGGGAGTAATCGAGAGGCTTCGCTCACAGAAGAGGGCTCTTAGGGCCAAGATTGAGGCCTTGACTACTAGTGTTGATGAGTACAAGACCGCGATGGAGAATGCAGGTCTTACCTTTGTTGATGTGGAGATTGATGCGGAGGAGTAGAGTAGACTACTCGTTTATCTTTCATCTACCGTGCTTTGATTATTGAGTCGCAATGACCATCCAACATGTGGATGGCTTGCTATGGTGTGTTTGCTTTTTTCCAAAACTTGTTGTTTATGTCGTTTAAACTTTACGTTATTTTGATGCTTGGTTATTGTGATTGTCTATGTGATGTATTGTGCATGTTAAGCATCTATGGGTATCTCATTCTTATCCTTATTAAAACCACAGATGCCTCCTCGACGTGCCAACCCCAACCCAAACAACAACAGCAATGTCACTCCCGAGATGCAGCAGTTGATGACAGCACAGGCACAACTGATGCAGGTGATGACCACTTTCATGCAGAACCAGAATCAGAATAACAACAATAATAACAACAACAACAACAACAACAACAACAGCAACAACAACCAGAATAATCCGCCAGGATTTGACATGCTCACCAGATTTCTAAGACTAAGGCCTGCAAAGTTCTCGGGAACCACTGATCCAATGGTAGCCAATGACTGGTTACGTTCAGTGAACAAGGACTTAGTGACCGCATGCACGAAGAGAAGGTCAGTTTAAAGACATCTCTGGAAGGGCCAAAGAAGAACTGGTGGGATAACTTTCAGATCACCACTCCCATTGAGGATGTGACTTGGGCTATCTTTGAGGATGGATTCCGTACAACTCACATCTCATCCGGGGTGATGAATTTGAAGAAGAAGGATTTTCACAACCCGAAACAGTGTCACCGCAGCGTGGCTGAGTATATTGAGGAATTCAACAATCTGGCGCCTTATGCACCAGATGAAGTTGATACAGATGCCAAGAGGAAGGGGAAATTCCTCGAAGGACTGAATGATGAATTGAACCTACAGTTGTCTGTTGCCTATGTCCCAACCTACCAATCATTTTGTGACAAGGCTACCATCTTGGAAAACAAGATGAAACAGGTTGAGAGCAGGAAAAGGAAGCACAACTTTGATAAGCACAGCTCGGGATCATCTCACAAGCGTTCCCATCATGATGATAGTGGGAGTTATGCATCCCAAAAACATGGAAAGTACAACAACCACCACGTCCACAACCGCCATCATGACAACAAGCATCACCGCAGTCATGATAATGACAAATACAAGAACCACAAGAGTGGACACAAGAGTCACCACAGTGGAGGTGGAAGTGGAAGTGGAAGTGGAAGTCAGCCTGCAAAGAGAGATATCAGTCAGGTTGAATGCTTCAAGTGTAAGAAGATGGGGCACTATGCTAATGAGTGCCTAGAAAAGAAAATTGAAGGTGCCAACAAGCCTAATCCCTTCCAAAAGGGACAAGTGAACCAGATCAATTTGGAAGAAATATATGAGGAACCTGATGCTGTGGCTGGTAAGTTCAAACTCAATTCTATTCCAGCACTTGTTCTTTTTGATACTGGCGCATCGCATTCATTCATATCAAGAGCATTTGTTGATAGAAATGGATTTCCAGTTGAAACTATTGGGTGTCCTATAAAAGTAAGTTCTCTTGGTGGAGAAATGATAGTGAACTCAGGATGTCATGACCTAGTCATAGAATTTGGGAAGTATAAGTTTCCCGTTAATTTGATAATCCTAAATTACCAAGGATTGGATGTCATTTTGGGAATGGATTGGATGACTAAGTACAAGGGAGTGCTAGATTGTTCCAATCATATTGTCACACTCACAACTTCGGATAATAAAAGGATTAGATTCAAGACTAACTTTGAATCAAAAGGGAGTAAGCTAAGTTCTCTTAAGGGGGTTAGCATAGACAGTGTGCTAATTGTGAGAGAATATCCAGATGTGTTTCCGGAAGAATTGCCAGGAATGCCACCAGATAGAGATGTGGAGTTTCTCATTGACTTGCTGCCAGGATCAGGACCAATAGCAAAGAGACCTTACAAGATGTCAGTTGATGAGTTGAAAGAACTCAAGAAACAACTTGGAGAACATTTGCAGAAAGGATTATTCAACCAAGTTCTTCATCTTGGGGAGCACCAGTTTTGTTTGTGGAAAAGAAAGATAGAAGTCAAAGGTTATGCATAGATTATCGTTCACTCAATGAGGTGACTATCAAGAACAAATATCCTTTGCCCAGAATCAATGATTTGTTTGATCAGTTAGAAGGATCCCGTGTGTTCTCAAAGATTGATCTCCGGTCAGGTTATTTTCAGCTTAAGATAAGGGAACAAGACATACCTAAGACTGCTTTCACCACTAGGTATGGATTGTATGAGTACACCGTGATGCCATTTGGTTTGACCAATGCACCAGCCTACTTCATGAATATGATGAACAAGGTGTTCATGGAATTTCTTGACAAATTCGTTGTCGTTTTCATCGATGATATTTTGATCTATTCCAAGAGCAATGAAGAGCATGAAGGACATTTGCGAATGATACTTGAGAAGCTTAGAGAGCATAAACTGTATGCCAAATTTAGTAAGTGTGAATTCTGGCTGAATGAGGTTGGATTTCTTGGACACACTGTGTCAGGAGATGGTGTAGCAGTTGATCCTGCAAAAGTGTCAGTTGTAACTGAGTGGGAATCTCCTAAGTTAGTGAAAGAAGTTCGTAGTTTCCTTGGCTTGGCAGGGTACTATAGAAGATTCATTGAGAATTTCTCAAAGGTAGCTAAGCCAATGACGGAGTTACTAAAGAAACACAAGAAATTTGATTGGACTGAAGGATGTGAACTCAGTTTCCAAGAGTTGAAGAAGAGACTAGTGATATCACCAGTCTTATGTCTGCCAGATTTAGAAAAGGATTTCCAAGTTTATTGTGATGCATCTCATCAAGGATTAGGTGCAGCTTTAATGCAAGAAGGGAAAGTTGTGGCTTATGCCTCGAGACAACTCAAAACTCATGAAGCTAATTACCCTACTCATGATTTGAGTTAGCCTCTGTGTCCATGCACTCAAAACATGGAGACATTATCTTTTGGGAAAGCGATGTGAAGTGTTCACGGATCACAAAAGTTTGAAGTATATCTTCACCGTATGAAATCAACATGAGACAAAGAAGATGGTTGGAACTCATCAAAGACTATGACTTGAGTGCAATACCACCTCGGTAAAGCAAATGTCGAGGATGCGTTAAGCGTAAGGTTTATGTGAATGGCCTTACTAAGGGAGAATTGCCAGATGATCTGTGTGCCCAATTCAAAGATCTCAGACTGGAGATAGTGCCTGAGGGACATCTCATGTCATTGGATGTTCAACCCACCTTGTTGGACAAGATCAAGGAATCCCAAAAAGGGGACAAGGAAATTGAAGAGATTAAGGAAAATATTGGTAAGGCAAAAGCCAAAGGATTCCATGAAGACGAACATGGTACTTTATGGTATGGAAAACGTATTTGCATTCAGGATCCGGAGCTTCAGAAACTGATTTTACAAGAAGCACACAACTCACCATATTCCATTCATCCGGGTAACACCAAAATGTACATGGATGTGAAGGTGAAGGGTTTCGCAGCATAGTAAATCAAAAAAATTCTATGGATGCGAACGAGAAAGCCAAGATCTAATCTAGGAGATGCAATCAACGAGAGAGATGGATGAGATCTTCATACCCTTGAAGAAATCGCACAGTGGAAATGTTCAACAGAACGTGGTTGATGTAGTCGTACTCGTCATCTCCTCCTTGCGATCCGATCCGATCCGATCCTACACCGCAAGTGGCGGCGCCTCCGAGAGATGCAAGTGTACGGTGCCGCGACGTCTCCTCCTTCCTTGGTCCAGCAAGTATGGTGGAGAGATAGATTGGATCTGCAGCACGACGGCGTGGTGCTTATGGTGGAGAATTTCTGCGGCAGGGCTTCGCCTACGCGAAGTCGGGAGAGAGAGAGGTGGAGGAGCAGCAGGACGGCGGCTAGGGTTGGAGGAGTAGGAGGGGGAGGGTTCACCCCTGCACACCTTATATAGGGGGCTGGCCGGCCCCCCTTGTCCCCTCCTCCAAGCCCTAGGGCGGCGGCCCCAAGGGTGGAGTGGTGGGCAAGTTTCCCCCTTCCTTCTAGAAGTCTCCCCTAGGGTTTCCCCTAGGGCTGGCCGGCTGGGCCTTGGGGGCCTTCTGCCCCTGGCCCAAAGTGGCCAGGGCACTTCCACTCAGGCCCACGCAGGCCTCCGACAAGTGGATCCACGTTGGTCCCACTCCGGAAGCTTCTAGAACCTTCCGGTAGAATACCGATAAACTCTGAAACGATTCCGAAATCCAAAAACTACTTTTATTTATATGATTCTTATTCTCTAGACCATTCCGGAACCTCTCGTGATGTCCTGGATCTCATCTGAGACACCGAACAAAAACTCATAAACCAATTATCCATTCTATCCTAGCGTCGATGCATGCTAAGTGTGTGACCCTACGGGTTCGGGAATATGCAGACATGATCTTCTATCAATAATCAACAACGGGATCTGGAAACCCATATTGACTCCCACATATTCATCGATGATCATATCGGATGAACCACAATGCCAGGATTCAATTAATCCCATATATGTATTCCCTTCGTCACGCGATATTTTACTTGCCCGAGATTCGATTGTTGGTATCGACATACCTAGTTCAATCTCGTCCACAACAAGTACTTTACTCGTTCCGTAATCCGATATCACTTTGTGATTAACTCCTTAACCACATGCTTGCAAGCGGTGTTGATATCGATTACCGAGTGGACCCGAAGTATATCTCTCTGACTCGGGAGGGACAAATTCCATATCGATACATACATCCCAACAAGTACTTTCCGATCACCTGAGAGACACCTTTATGATCACCCTCACATAGGATGACGTTTGATAACCTCAAAGCTTTCTTCCGATACCAGGGAGTTGTATTATCTCATGGTCTAAGGAATACAATACTTGACATAAGAAAAAGCTTCTCAAAGATGAACACGATGATACGATCTAATTGCTCAGCTTAATTTGGGTATGTCCATCATATCATTCTCCTAATGACATGATCTCATTATTAATCGACAACTCATGTCTATGGTTAGGAAACCTTAACCATCATTAATCAATGAGCTAGTCCATAGAGGCGTACTAGGGACACAGTGTTGTTCATAAACCACACAAGTATCAAAGTTTTCGCTTAATACAATTCTAGCATGGAATATAAACTTTATCATGAACAAGAATTATAATAACTACATCTTTATTATTGCCTCTAGGGCATAATTCCAACAGAAGGAAAGATTTTGGTGGAATAAGCTCAAGAAGTACATCGCCGAACATATTGCTTTGTGTGATGTATGTAATAGAGTGAAAGCAGAACATCAGAAACCAGCAGGATTGTTACAACCACTACCTATTCCTGATTGGAAGTGGGACAAGATAGGCATGGATTTCATCACTGGAGTGCCAAGGACTAGATCGGGATATGATTCTATTTGGGTCGTAGTGGATCGCCTAACTAAAGTGGATCATTTCATACCCATGAAGACAACCTATACAAGTGCTAAGTTAGCCAAGATCTATATGAATAGGATTGTGTGTATGCATGGAGTGCCCAAGAGTATTGTGTCTGATAGGGGAACTCAATTCACTTCCCATTTTTGGAGGCAACTGCATGAGTCATTGGGAACGAGATTGGAATTCAAGATCGCTTTTCATCCCTGCATCGATGGATGCATGTAAAGGACCAACCAAATTTTAGAGGATATGTTGAGGGCATGTGCCCTAGATTATGGAGCTAGTTGGGATGAAAGTCTGCCTTACGCAGAATTCTCTTACAACAACAGCTATCAAGCCAGTATTGAGATGGCACCGTTTGAATTTCTCTATGGGAGAAAGTGTACTACCCCATTGCTATGGAATGGTGTTGGAGAAATAAACTTGTTCGGGCCAGAACTAATCAAGTAAGCTGAAGAAAAATTCAAGTTAGTAAAGGACATATTGAAGATAGCACAGTCCCGACAGAAGAGCTACGCATACCCAAAGCATAGAGAAGTCACCTATGAGGTGGGTGATAGAGCTTACCTTAGAGTATCACCACTTCGTGGAGTGAAGAGGTTTGGAGTCAAAGGAAAATTGGCCCCAAGATATGTTGGACCATTCAAGATTCTGAGCCGTAAAGGAGAATTAGCATATGAGATTGAATTGCTTGAGTCATTGTCTGCCGTTCACAATGTGTTTCATGTGAGTCAGCTAAAGAAATTCCATCCGGAGATGGAAGAGACTTCTTTGAAGGATACTATACCTTTGGAAGAGGTCCAATTGGAAAGTGATCTCACTTATGAAGAAAAACCTATCAATATTCTTGAGACTGTCAAAAGAGTTACACGGACAAAGACTATCAAATTCTGCAAATTTCAGTGGAACCATCATTCCGAAGAAGAAGCAACATGGGAAAGAGAAGATGATCTTCGGAAAGACCACCCTCACCTATTTGCTAGCCAATCCAAATCTCGAGGGCAAGATTCACCTTAAGGGTTAGATTTGTAACATCCCAAAAATCATGATTTATAAAGTTTGCATAACATTCATGCATTCATAAACATTTAGGATCATTTTCAAATAAGATTTCAAAAACAGAGGCAAATTGTTGTCTATTATTTTATGTAGGAAAAACAATGGCTTTATTTCCACTCTATAACATAAGAATACTTGTTTTAACCAGAAAAGGGTTGAACATAGGTTTGATTGATATTTCCAAAGCTTGGTCAAAATTTTCAAAACAAAATATGAATTCAAAACCATTCTTATGCCTATTACAAATATTTATTTAAGGCATGATTTTATTTTTAAAACCCAAAGACCAATGTAATTTTGAGTGAACAACAATTTTTTATACACAAATATGTGCATGTTTCACCTTACAAAAATCCAAGAAGATTTTGAATTCAAACACATTTGAAATCATTTGAAAAGGATTCCTGGAAAATCATTTGGAAAAAAAGAGAAAGGAATAAAGAAAAGGCCAGCGCCAGCAAACAGGCCCAACGGTAGAACCATCCCATTAGCCAGCCCACCCGGGACCCCCTGTCCCTTTGTTTGTCACCCACGCGCACACCCCTCCCTCACTGACACTCCGGACCCACCTGCCCCATCATTGTCATCCCCAAACCCCGCCCACGACCCAGCCTCGTTGTTTCTTCCTCCTCCTTCACTGCCGTGTCATAATTCGAGTAAATGTCGACGATTTCATGCGCAATACTCACCCCTGATCTGGCTACTTAATCGCCTTCCCCTCCCGGTCATTTCCCCCAACACAACCAGCCCGAAGCGCTGCCAGGCTCCACGAATTTCGCCCTACACCGCCGCAGCACCGAAGAACTCCGACGAGCTATCACGGTAAGTCTCGAGCGCGCCTTGCCCTCTGGTTCACACGAATTGCTTCGCCATCGCCTTGCACATCTTCTCATGTTTTCAATTTGTCCTAAATCGCTCTAGGTCGTCTCCCTCGTTAACACCTGCAAACGCCCGAGGCTTAGCTCAACTTCGACGAGCCATTCCAGTGAGCCCCGTGTTCCCCTCCGTCTCTGGTTCACGCAATTATGTTCGCCAGTGTCTCACGCATCTGTTAACACTTGGTATTTAATTCCTTGCGCCCTAGGTCGTCGTCTTCGACTCCGACAGTGAGCACCCGACACGCGGACGAACTCCGACGAGGTTTTGCTGCTGTGTCTGTGCGCCCCGACCCTGTCCACCTACACGTTGAGCATCTACACGTACTCGTGATCTCGGTAAGCACTAGCACACCCCCTGCACCTCTAACCTCGCCGGCGTGTCACCGCCAGAGCCGTCGCTGCCTCTTGCGCCATTCGCGTCGCTGAGTTTTGGTCGATTAGATCCGATCCATTGGATCTGGATCCTAGGGCCACGATTAGATTTTAGTTGAAGCGGTACGAACATATCTGAGTTGTGCATCGTTAGTTAGATCCTGCGGTCCGCGAGCGTGATCCGGCCAAACCGGTACGCACCAATCAGAGGCTGCCGCGTTGTCACATCCCAAAATTTTCCAAATTTTGAAATGTGAAGAAATAAATAAACAAATAAACAATTGTTGAAATTTAGGGTGAGAAGAAACTATTTGATTCCAATTGGAAACATCAAAACCTATTTTGGTCAAATAAAATCCTAAAGGGATTCAAAAAAGATAAACAATTAATAAAGAAAGTTTTAATAGTTGGAATCACTATTTTTTTTGGATCTTTTAATAAAAAGATTTGATTTTCAAAAGCAAAGGTAGAATTATAAATAAGGATTATTTTATAGAACCAAATTAAATCTTGGCCAAAATTTTGAAATAAAATATTTCTATTTGATAAAAAGAGTAAAGGTTTATTTAAATAAAATAATGAGGATTTATTAATATCCAATTTTATTAAAGTAAAGGCTTTTTCCTTTTTAAATAAACACTAAAACTTGTTAAAGTATGTTAAATAAGAATTCCAAGTGTTTTATATTTTCAAATAAAACCTACTGAAAAGGTTTTGGTTTTGTTTGGATTTCAAATAAAGTTTTTAAATAAATTAAATCCTATTTGAATTAAAGACTAAGGTCTATTTATTTAATTATTAATAGATCCTAAAAGAATAAAAGTATTATTTTATTTTGGACTTTGGATTATGTAGTTAAACAGAACTAAAATCAATACAAAGTTTGGTGGTGGTTTGATTTGAATTGGAGTTTGAATTATTTGTTTGAAAATCAAAACAGAAATTCCAAATGGAAAGAGAAAAAGCTTTCTGTATAAAAAATGAAACAAAACAGACCCAACCCAACAGGACCAGCAAGCCCAACTCGCAGCCCAACTAAACTCCCCGCGGTGAAACATTTTCTCACTCGCGTCTACACCCGCTGAGTCACTAACGCATGGACCCCATCTCCCAACTTCCTCTCTCGTTAACAGTTGGCCCCCACTGCCACGCAGTCATTGTCAACCTCACGACCGTTCCTCCCGAACGTTTCTGTGATGAATTTGCAGCGTTAAATTCGCGTTGAATGCTCAGTTAATTCCGCCTGCGATCATGCTCGATTAATAGCCTGCTTCCCCTCTCCATTTCCCCCCAACCAACGCCACCAGAGAGCCACCGGGCTGCCCCAATTTCCTTTTGCACCGCCGCGGACTCCGACGAGATTCGTGAGCGATTCCGGCCACACCTCGCCGTACCTCGCCTCCCACTACACACAGACTTGCTCCCCACCTCCTGGCGCATCTTCCAGTGCAGCTAGTTTGCCCGCGCGAGCACCGTAGCCTCGGCTTCGTCATCACCCGAGCGCCACCGCCGTCTGTCTCGTGTCCGTCGAGCTCCCCTGGTAAGCTCCGACCGCCACGAGCCCTCTCGTTGATGCTCCCATGACCCTTGATGCCATACGGGTCTAACCATGCCTTTGTTTTGCCTCGGCACGAACTGCAGCCTCACCTCGGCGACAACAGAGCCGTCGACTCACCGCACACTCGTGAGCAATCCCCTCTGTTCCTGAGCGCCCCTCGACTATCAGACCACACCACGAGCTTCACCGCGACCACACGAACATGGTGAGATAATCCTTCCTCTCCCTCGCTTCCTGCATCATCGGCAAGCTCATCGCCAGAGCGCTCCGCCGCCTGTCGCCGTCGCAGCGCCGCCACTTTGAGGTCGAGTGATTCTGCACCGTTCGATTTAGATCTGACGCGTAGAAACAGATGACTTAATGAAGGGGTAAGATTGAACCAGAGCCGCACGATTTCATTTAGATCCAACGACTCACAGAGGCTGATCCGCACGAAGTGGTACCGTCCAATAGAAACACGTCGCGTGGCACTAGTTTCGATTTAAAAACAGAAAATGTTCTATTAGAATTGCAAACTTGTAAAATTCATAACTTCAGTTCTACACGTCCAAATTTTGCAAATTTTATATCAATGGAATCAGCAAGACAAATCCTACCCAACCATGCACTTTGTTTAATGATTTGCTTCTGGAAAATTGGTTGAAATTGCAGAAACTTGTGTAGGCTTATTTTGAATATAAAAATTGTTCTAGATATATTTTTGAGATGAAATCTTTGAAAAATGGTTTGTTTTGAACCTACTGACCACAGGAACAAACTTATGGATTTAAAAATGTATTTTGTGAAGTTAAGGAGTAAATATTTGAATTAGCACATTTCTAGTCAAATAAAAATATTGTATTTAGTTTAGGAATGATGTTTTGAGTAAAACCTTTGGGAATTTTTTTGATTCAAACCTTCTGAACCTAAACACTAAGTTTTGAGAATTAAACACATATTAGGGAAACCCTTTAAAGATTACTGCCTTGCTAAAAGCATTTTCATCCACATAAAATATTGATTTAATTTAGTATTTGGTTTATGAGATAAAACCTTTTACAAATGGTTTTACCACTTTAGTAAATGACCACTTTGAACTTTATAATGTTTAGAGGCTAGTAGAAACCACTCTTCTAAATAAAACTATCTTTTGCATGCTTGCATGCATGACCTTGTTTCTATTATTTTATGTGTGATAAATTAGTTGGAATGCTAGTTGAATTTGTGTTTGCTTGATTGAATTGTAGTGGAATTAGAAGAGTGTCATATTTGCAAGATCAAGAAGTGAACCAACATTCTCTACTAAAAAGGCAAGTAACACTATCATCCATGTCCTACTATTTTCATTACACATAGTGGATTTTTGTAACATGCATGGTAAGACTACTATATTTTATGCTATGCTAAATCCTATTAGGATACCCTTATATATTCCTTAGTGAAAACATTGTAGTTGTAGTAAGCTTAGCCCTGCTATATATTTGGGGTGGGATACATGACATGATTATATGAAGTGTTGGAAAGATAAATGTTTTATATAATAAAACAAGTACTCAATGAACCACCTGGGTGGAAAAGGATACTCAAGATTTGGACAAGGTGGCAACAAAGGGAACCATGTTTATATGGCTATCTTTTTGTGTGTGCACTAGAAGAAAACCACCGTGGACTTAGAGATTGAACATGTTTCGTCAAAGGGTGGCTTCCGTGTATAGCCACATGCTAAATGGGCTCTGGCTTAGTCAACTACATAGTGGAAGACCCATGCATTGGCATCTTCAGGTTAACTAGAATTGTGTATGGGAAAAATATCCCTACATTGGTGCCTAGTAGACAAGCTAGCATTGTGTATTGGGAGGACTTCTATGGAAAGACTTTGTCACATTCTCGATCTGCCAGTACTCCATTTTGGTGAGTACTTATCCAGCGGCCGCTGGTGGCAACAAGACGAGATTGTGTCATGTGGGTAAAGTGTACAACTTCTGTAGAAGATCCAAAAATTCTAAGTACTTAGCCGTGTCCCCGGTTATGGTCAATTCTGAGAAACTAAGGCCTGAAGCTATGGAAGATCTCGACATTCCAATTTCTCAAAGTAAAACTTGATGGTGACAACAAGGGATTAGAACACTGGTAGAAAACACCCCATGTGTCCCGGTTGGTAAGGGGCATTAGTCCCGGTTGCCCAACCGGGACGGGGCAATCGGGACTAAAGCCCGAACCTTTAGTCCCGGTTGCCCCACCAACCGGGACAAAAGATCATACACGTGGCAGCTGCACTGCGGGAGGGTGGCTTTAGTCCCGTTCAATACGAACCGACTAATAACCTTCTGCCCGGCAGAGATTGCCCATTTCTTCGCCATGAGAATTCATTTTGCACATTTTGTTGCCAATGAGATTTTCGCCACTTTTGTGCCGCGAAGAATTCATTTAGGTTGTTTTATTGTTTATTTAGTGTTTTGCACTTATCAATGAAGGAACCTTATATTACACAAGATCATCATGACAATATTACATTCAATACACGGATCGAGTTCATGCACTACATACAAAAGTATTCCCTTGTCTATACACGACCGAGTTGCTATTTTTACAATCCCTATTGTCTATACAGCAGAATAGTACTCCCTCGTCTAGGACTTACGCATCCAAGAATCCCGCCAATTCCTCCTGAATTGCTCGTGACGATCCTTTGGCGTAAGACCCCGTAGACGCTCGATCTAATTTAAAAAGGAGTCTATATGAATGAAACTAAACACAATTTGTTTGAAAATAAAACTATAGAAATTGTTTACATACGATGAGTTGCTCTAAATTTCTGCCCTTCATCGCACGCCCCACGGATGAACTCGCAAACATAGTATCCACAGAGATTGTTACGTCCTCGTGTCGGGCACTTCACAAGAACATAGTTCAATCAAAATAATAATCAAGCATGATAATAATCGTATCAAAACTAGAATCAAAGATATGCGCGGATATAGCTAGTGGTGCTTACATTTAGTGGTTGAAATGTAAGCTCCTCTTTCCAAACACCCTAGCCTTGTTGGTGAACCGTTTCCAAGCGCTTGCCGAGAAAAACGAATAAAATAAGTTCTTAAGTACTTGATATCATAAAATTCACGAACATTGCCGATATAGTGTCGTAATGATTAGAATTACATTGGAGAAGTATCTGCATGTCCTTCCACGCCTCAAGGGGTTTATGTTTGAGTCCATGACTAGTACACGCCTTTGTCAAGTTGAATGATTAAGAATATAGTGGAAGCTGCGAATGCATAACTAATCAATTATATACTTAACATCGAGTTAGCGAAATAGAAAGTGTATACAAGACAATAACACTCATCGGAAGTTGTAAGGAAAAAGTATTTCCTTTGGTTTCTTGAAACCTTAACGCGTACTATATTATCCTCCGTATCCTGGGGCTTATTTGAGATTAGCTTCATGAACCCAATATGGGTCAATGAAGCCAATATCATAGATTTGTCCTCTTTGCATTCGAGAATCTTCATTCGCATATTACGGATGATTATATACATGCAATAAACAAAGTGAGATAGCCGGAGACTAAGTTAATTACGTAATTAGTACTTACGCACAATAGGCATCGATGAGCGATTTGTCCAAGGCGTCTTGATTGAATAATTGAAATAGCTCATTAAATTCAATGGATATCATGTCATCACTTTCTTTCCCATGATGCTTTTTTGTAACCCTCAGCACTATCCAGTTAGCCCCGGCCCTTGTGGCGTGCATGTACCAGTTATGCAATCTTCGCATTTTTGTTGAAAGATTATTTACCTCCTCAGGTTTGACGAGAGGTTTGCCGTACTGGTATTTGTATGCTACTTCACTCACGGGGAAGAACTCTAACTGGGATAAGTACTGGGCAATACTCATACCTTGAGCAGCGGCAAAAGGATTCATGCCATCCGTACTGCAGCTCTGCTCCCCAAAAGGATTCATGCCATCCGTACTTAGACCAAACCATAAGTTCCTTGCGTCACCTGCAAAGTCTGGGAAGTCTCTCTCGATTTTTCTCCACTGTGACCCATCAGCAGGGTGTCTCAACTCCCCGTCTTTCTTACGGTCTTCTTTGTGCCATCGCAACAACCTGGCATGCTCTTTGTTTCTGAACATGCGTTTCAACCTTGGTATTATAGGAGCATACCACATAACCTTAGCAGAACCCTCTTCCCGAGGGGCTCTCCTCAACATCACCAGGGTCATCTCGTGCGATCTTATACCGCAACGTTGCATACCGCATTTATCTAAATTCTCATACTCCTTATCATGTAGAGGATGCACATTAATGCATGCATGTATCTTTTGCACATCTAATCCCGGAGATGTAGAGTCTTCTTTGCTTCAGAGGTACTATCGGGAAGTTCGTTATGTTTTGGAAACTTCGCATTATTTTCAGCATCTTTTCAAATGAGGAGTCAGAGACCACACTCGCCTTCCATCGCAACAATTCCAAAGGTCGAGCTTTGTGCTGCCATCTTCACAATTTGGGTACAACAATTTCTTGTGATCTTCTAACATGCCCTCTAACTTCAACTTCTCATTTTCTGTTCACGCCTCGCTTTGCATAAATGACCCTACCAAGTTCATCACCGCTCATCCGATGCCCGTTCTTCACCTTTTTCCTCCATTGTCTTCCATTGCAGATCATCAGATTCAGGAAACATATGATGATAGTTGTTATCATCATCTTCTTCTTCACCATCTTCCATCATAACCCCTCTTTCCCGTGCTTGGTCCAGCAATTATAGTTGGGCATGAAACCTTTCATAATCGGTGGCGCGAATGATTTTCGAGGAAGAGTACTCCTTGTTGTTCCGACATTGAACACATGGACAACGATAAATCCATTCTCTTTGTTTGCCAGAGCCACATCGATAAATTTATCCACGCCTTTGATATACTCGGCTACGCGCCGGTCACCGTACATCCATTCCCGACCGCTCATCTGCATCATATAAGTAAGTTTATCAAAAAACAGGACATCATAAATAGTGAAATAACCAATTCACACCGACACATGAATTGTATCAATGACCTAGAAAAGATAAGATTGCTAACCTCGATCGAGGAAATAAGCTCAAGCGGCGTCTCGGACACCTTCTATATTTTTGTTCTATGAGAAATTCAACGGATTTTTCACTCAAACATTTCAACAAACACCTTCCATGCATGCATGAGAAAAACTAGCACACACCCTCAGCTTACACCATTCAAAAAACAGTGGAGGCAGAGAGGGGGTCAAGGCATTTATAGAGGGCAGGGGTCTTTAGTCCCGGTTGGATCCAGCAACCGGGACTAAAGGTGCGTGCCATGCCACGTGGCTGTGGCCAAACCTTTAGTCCCGGTTGGTGGCTCCAACCGGGACGCATGCCCCCTTACCAACCGGGACGCATGCGCCCTGGCCCGCTCCAACCGGACAGCGTTAAGATAGTCCCGTTGGCGCAACCGGGACTAATGCTCCCAGGGGTGGCGAACGGATGGCCCTTTTTCCTCTAGTGGAAGCACTTGGAGTTTCCAAGTAGTTCAGAAAGATTTGACAAAAGATCAAAACTATTTTGAAAAGATAGGATAAAACTATATTGTTTTCTGCAAATGAGCCTAAACCCTACTTAGCCAAATAGGCATGTAATGATAGGATCCACTTATTTCTACATAGTAGTGAAACTTGCCAATATAATTCAAATGTATTGACCCTTGTGGCTGCAACTTATTATGTTGCAGGTTTGTTTGATGTTAATGAAGTATGTTGAATAGGATTACAAGTCTACAACCAACATGATTGCCTGTGGCACTTTGAAGATGAAGGACCCCATGCTTCATAGATATTCTACTGCAATGTAATGTGATAACCAAATGAGCTATGTAAGATGTAATGAATTATTTAATTCCTGGTTATAAAGTTGTATTATGACCTTTGTTTCTTGATATTACATCTTAACCGCATAGTTTTAAAAACCGGACCAAACCGTCGGTTGAACCGGAAAAAACCGGAACCGAAGCCCTCATCGGTTCCTTAAACGCACAGGACCGGACGCGCCATTGAACCGGAATAAACCGGGTGAACCGCGGTTCAACCGCCGGTTTTGTGCATTAAACCGTCAACTGGTCTGACCGGTTCAGTTAGCTGAGTTTTGTTAAAAATTAAATTATGGCAGAGCTGAGATTTGAACCGAGTACCTACAACAAGTAAGTCAATAGGAAACATTCACCTAACCAACTGAGTTGTGGTCCGTTCACGTACCAAAATGAGAGAGGTTTCTTTTCTATTTACACTTCGTAGCAGCATTAAGAATATTTTTGAAAGTTTTAATATTTTTTTTATATGGCAGCATTAAGAACTAAACCAACGGAACGACTAACAACCTTGCTGGCCTGCTACGCACGCATGCAAAACATGAATGTTTGCTACTACAGTACGATTTCGGAAGTCAAACTGCAGCTCGTTATCTCAAGTATTATGTCAAACCTTAATTTTAAAATGTTTTTCATAGATAATTATTTACCTATTGCATCATTTATAAATAAAAATATAATAATTTATATATTAAAAAACCAAACAGTGAACCGGTGAACCAACGGTCCGACAGGTGAAAACCTAAACCGATAGCCTCACCGGTTCAATCACCGGTCCGATTTTTTAAACTATGCTTAACCGTGGATGCTAGCTATTGATCCAGGGACTAGCATTGTAAACACAGGGATCTCTACCTTATTAAAGGTTGGGAACCTTACACGCGTGGCTAGGTTTTAGATTTAAAATCTGAATTTAGATCTATTAGTTATTTAAACTTATAAATTCAATAACTTTTGTTCTGTTTATCCAAAAAAATGCAAATAAGATATCAATGGAATCACAAAAATAAATCCTACACATCTGTAGGCTTAGTTTTGTATTTTTTTTTGTTAAAATGGAATTTTATGCAGAGACATTTGTAGGCTTATTTTGTGTATAAAAATTAATTGGAAAATGTTTTGAAGACCAAATAAAGTTTATTTGATGTATAAATGTTTAGTTTATTGATCAGTACTGTTTTACTTGTCTTGTTGGGTTTAGAAAAAATTATCATATGGCATTTGCATGCATTCATATATTTTTACTTGTTTATTTGAAATGTGAATTTGTTGATATCATTTTATGTGTAGATTTTGGTGCTAGTGGTGATTGTGACTGTGAGGATTGTTGTTACTCCCCCAAGTACCAAGGCAAGTGGTGATTCATACTTTTGTCCCAATATTTTGAATATGCATTAGAAATATTTTGTATAGGGCTTGCATGATAATTTTTGCTAAGTATCTATATGCCATGCTTGGGAAATCCTAGTAGTTGTAGAATTGTTAGAATTTTCTCTAAGTTAAGATACTTGCTATTGCCATGCTTAGCCTAGCTAGTAGCAACCAAGTATGGAATATATACATGCTATGTAAAAATATTGCTAAGTCTTTGAATTATGTTTTTGCTTAATAAAACAACTAAGTGAATGAAACACCTGGGTGGAATGGTAATTGCTTGGTGGATTTGGTCGAGTGGTTACCAGGGCCCAATTTCCAATGGTCTACCATGTGTATCTGACTTGTGGAATGCCACCTAGGAACAAAGGGATTTGAGATGTCATATGTTAAGAAGCTTCTAGTGCAACCACATGGCATTATGGGCTCTGCCTGGATCATATAGGTTGCAATAACTTAGTCATTTGGACAGTTGGTGGTAGTGGGTGATAGGTTTGGAACGCGTCCATTTGTTCTAAGGGAAGGCTTCTGAAAGGTCATGTCTTGGTGAAAATCAAGTCTTGTGGGGAAAGTGCACCACCTCTGCAGAAGGAAGAAACTAAGTACTTAGACGTGTTCCCGGAAAAGGACAATTTGAGCATCAAGACATGGA
The DNA here is from genome assembly GCA_030063025.1 of Avena longiglumis. Classification (NCBI taxonomy): domain Eukaryota; kingdom Viridiplantae; phylum Streptophyta; class Magnoliopsida; order Poales; family Poaceae; genus Avena; species Avena longiglumis. Next base: position 77,966,702 of record CP125978.1, read on the forward strand.
AGCTATCAAGAATCTCCTCATCCCAATTTTCTAAGTTAAAATTTTTGGTTGAACAATGGTGAAGGTTCACCAATGTCTATTGGTGGTTCCTTGGGAGTTTTTGCCAAACAAAAACTTAGTGTTTTCAACTGATAGGTAAAACCTATTTTGAGCAAAGCAAGCCTAAGATACACTTAGCCAAATTCATGTAGAAGCTATATACTATTAATCTACTAAGGTATCACTTGCCAATACTATTCCAATGTATTGACCCACTGTGGCTGTAACTTGTGATGTTGTAGGTTACTCTGATGAGGATTGGGGTTATGAGTCTGCACTCAACATGCTTGCGTGTGGCACATGAATATGAAGACTTTTATTTATATTTTTAAGTTAAACTCTTGTACTAGCCTATGGCTATGGAGTTGTAAAAGACTATGTTATCTCTGGAATGACGATATAATAATGACCTTTGTTTCTGTGTACTTCATCTTAAATTGTGGATGCTAGCAATTGATCCAGGGACTATCATTGCAATCACAGGGACCTTTACCTTTATAAAGGTGAGGTCTTACATCCACCTTGGACTATGGGTCCATGTAGTATCTAGATGGTTGTATCTCCTCCTTGTGCTTTCATTTCTAGATCTTGTGAGCTCCGTTCATGATCAAGATCTCATCTATTTGTAATCATGCATGTTGTGTTTACGGGGATCCGATGGATATTGAGATTACTATGTCAGATTGATTAATGGTTTTGTCTTATTGACTCTATCATGTCTGTGTTGTTTGTGATCTTTCATGCTCTCCGTTGTCCGTATCTATCTTCGCAAGGTAGTTGCTAGTGACTCCAAGAGGGGGTATTTATGCTCGATAGTGGGTTCATGCCTCTATTTAATCAAGGGAAGTGACAGAAATGTCTAAGGTTGTAGATGTGTTGTTACCACTAGGGAGAAAACAACGGTCTATTGTTCATGGAACAAGTGGAGTGTTTACCTTACACACTTTGCTTAAAGCAGTTGTCTGTTGCTTGCAACTTAATACTAGAGGGGGTTCGGATGATAACCCAAAGGTGTACTTATTGTCAAAGATGCAGTTGGATGGCGGTCTATGTATGTTGTTGTATTGCCCAATCGAATCTCATAGGATCTTTATGTCTAGTATTGCATTTTTATGCCTTGCTCAGTCCTGTCAATTGCCCTGTTGTAATTTGTTTACCCAGCATGCCATGTTTGTTTATCTAAGGAGAACACCTCTAGTGAACTATGGACCCCGGTCCAATCTTTACCATTGATACATCTTTCACTATTACTGTTTACTTGTTGCAAGCCATCATCACCTTCCACACCATACAGTTAATCCTTTATTACAACAACCAGTGAGATTGACAACCTCACTGTTAGTTGGGGCAAAGTCTTGAGTTTGTGTTGTGCAGGTTTCCAAGTTGCTTGCAACACCTTTGAGACGTTTCCTTCCTCCTACTGGTTCGATCACCTTGGTTTCTTACTGAGGGAAGACTTGCTGTTGTGTTGCATCATACCTTGATCTTGAGGTTTCCTGATGAAGCACTCCACGTTGACGCATCGCCATCAAGATTTTATGGCGCCGTTGCCGGGGAGGCTAAGGACATATTCACAAGGGGAGTCCTCCTCAACCTTTCTCTTTACTTTGTTTTTAGTTTGCTTAGTTTCTTTTGCTTGGTTTTGTTTGCCTCTTTTATCAAAAACTCCAAAAAAATAGTTTAGTTTGGTTTGCTTTCTCTTATAAAAAACACAAAAAAATAGTTCCTGCTCTAGCTGCTGCTGTTTTTGGCTTGATCCACTTTTGCCAAAATGAACTCTATTGAGAACACCAAGTTGTGTGACTTCACTAGCACAAAAAACAATGGTTTCCTTAGCACTCCTATTGCTCCACCTAGTCCTGATGCTACCTTTTATGAAATTAAGCCTGCTTTGTTGAATCTTGTGATGAGAGAGTAATTTTCTGGTGCTAGTTCTGATGATGTTGTTGCCCATCTCAATAATGTCATGGGAATGGTCACGGCAGATGCTGCAATCGGCAGCGAGTAGTAGAACGAGGGGCAAGGGCGTCCAGCCATCTGCGGTGCGAGATGAGGGCAAAGACACAGGGTTTTACCCAGGTTCGGCCCCCGGAGGGTAAAGACCTACTCCTGCTAGATTGTATTATGGAGGTGTTACAACGGGCGAGCTCGGCGGCTAGGCGGCGAGTCGCTTGGGTGTATGAGGGAACGTGTCTCTTCTCACCCTATAGGGAGGTTTATATAGGCTCACCTCCCCTAGGGTTTACATATCTCAACCGACTCGGTTAAAGCTTCAGTAGCCGTTTAACCTCACCCGATTGGGCCTATCTACTCGCCTGGGCCTTCGCCCAAATCGCTCGGTTCTGGGCTTGATCCACTCGCCGTTCTGTGCCCACTCGCCGAAGTCTTGGGCGATCGGGAAACGTCCTCTGGGTATACCCCGAGGCATATCCCCATCATGAGTCCCCGAGGCCGTCGATTAGGCGTAGGTGGCTGCTGGCAGTCGGAGTATACGGCTTCAGAGCAGGCACCCAGTCGAATCATCGGCGGGCTCCTGTATAAAGGAGACAACCAATGATCCAGGTCGCAGCTTTGGCGAGTCGAGTCGGCGAAAACACTGTCTTAGTGATTGGGTCGGCGAAAGTGGCCGTAGTTGGACCGTCAGGCGTGGTCAAACTAGCCGTTGGGGTAATCCAACGGTAACTTTCGGCGTAATCACCGCGTGGTAACGGCTTCCTGATTTGGCGGGTAACTCCCGCTATATAAGAGGAATCGCAGGCAATCGTAGAGCCAACTCCTCACCACTTCTTCCGAGCGCGATTTTCCTTCCTTCGCCCGCGATCCAATGACCAAATCTTCCGATCTCCAACCAATCTCTCGCCATGGCCCTTTCCACCGAGCCGGGTAGGTCCATGCACAGGCAAAGACTGGCCTCCTTCGAGGAGGCCGATCCTGCGAGCCGGGTTGGCGTATCCCCAGCCGGAGAACGACCCCAAACCCGCGAGAGAGGGAATTCATCTGTTTCACCACCATCTCGGCGGGGCTAGGGTTTCTCGCCCTATTCTTCCGGCTTCTACTTACTACGGATCCAGCCTTCAGACTGGTCCCCACAAAGATCGAGCAGCTCGCCATCTTCGTGGCGTTCTGCGAATGCTACTTGGGATGCCGGCCCTACTTCCCCTTGTGGCAAGATCTGTTCCACGGACGGATCAGCCGCGAGGAGGCAGGCGGCCCAATGCTAGCCGCGTGCGGCTTGACGTTTCAGCTCAAGTCCAAAGCTTCTTTCTTTGATCTAATGCTACCCGCCAAGGCAGCGAGCGACTGGAAGAAGTTGTGGTTCTACGTGGCCGAGGCGACCCCGGAGGGCGAGGTGGCGATCCCGCGGTACTCCGCTAGTCGTTCCGAGCCGCGCAATCTCCAAGTCGGCAAACTCCCCGACGACCAGCGGATGGTTGTTGACGAGATGCTCCAGACCATCCGTGGTCTGAAAAAGAAGGGCCTTCAAACGATAAACTTGTACAATTGCTGGCTCGGGCGGCGGCTCGTTCCACTCGCCCAGCGCGACCACTACATGTACCAGTACACGGGCCGGGGGGACTCGACGAAGGCCTACCTCGACGAGTGGAAGCTGGAGGATTATCTCCCAGCGTTGAAGAAGATTACCCATGCGGTGTACCTGGATGCGCAGGCTGGGGTCGCCCCTACACCGCGAAGCGTCCGGCTCCAACGGTAATTTCTCTACCTTGCTCGCGATGAAATGCAACATGTAATTCGATTCCGTTTTGTATTCGATGCAGCTATTCCAAGTAGTGGAAGGGTGGCTCCCACCTTCGGATGATGAGAGCCCGGGCCCATCCGCCCAGGACATAGGCGAATCGCCGCCTACCAAGGGCAACGGGGACGACGAGGATGAGTCCGAAGAGGAGGTCGCCCCGCTGGTCCGAAGACCGCGGCAACGACAGCGAGATCGAGGCAAGCCTCGAACGTCATGACGATGACGACGAGCTCCCAGAGACCACCTCGCGCCGTCAAGCCACCCCATCAAAGAAGAAGAGGAAGGAAAGGGAGGCGAGCCCCCCCCCCCGAAAAGGAAGACGAGGCCGTCGAAGACGCTTCGCCGCACTGGGCGAGCAGCTCGACGCCCCAGCCCGGGCGACGGCGCCGCCACAGCGACAACCGCGCTGGACGCGGCGACTGTGGAAGTGCCGCTAGCTTCAATGCCTCCGCCATTCGCCCCTGTCTCTGGGCTGGGGAGGCTCACAAGGCGGCTTCGCCGCAAGGAGGCTCCCGGCTGTGGCTTCGCCGCAAGGAGGCTCCGGCCATGCAACCGCAAGGAGGCTCCGCCGAGGATGTCCCAGAGGCGCCAATGCAGCCTCAACAACGAAGAAGCCGTCCGTGTCTTGGGCACGCGACGCCCTGGAGTTGGGACCCACTACCGCCGTGGGCCCGAGCTGGAAAAACCGGCCTCCGTACGGGACTGCGTTTCATCCCAGTCGCCAAGTGAGTTCGCTCACCTTTCCTTATTTTTCATAACTATTAGGATTGTTTTGTTGATTCGACTGATGCGCAGGACCGGGGTGAAGAGGATGGGCCACCCGACCGTGGCCAAGGTGCCCTCCGTCGCTAGCGAGGAAGATCCTTCCCGCAAGAGGAAGGAGGACGAGGTCGTCGCCTCAGAGGATGGCAGTAAGAAGGCCAAGGGCGACGACACCATCACTATCTCTGACGATACAACGGTCGCACCAGCCGGGCCCGTGATGGAGGCAGCCGCGTCTACGAAGGAGGGTGCTTCCTTGCCTGGAACGACGGAGGCGACCTCTCTCAGAGCGGGTGCCTCTATCGCTACCTTCCCGCGCTTCGTGACCAAGGCGACCACGGCGAGTGGGCCTGCGCCCTCGAGCCACGCTCCTGGGACCGCCGACGCTGAAGTCGACCAACGTCCGTGGACGCGGTACAACTCCACGGCATGCTTGGCGCGGCCATCCAGGTACATCCAGTCCTCGAGGATCAGGTCGGTGCTTTGCAGCGGCCTGATTCTTAATTCGCATCTTTTGTTTGTCGATCCATTTCCCGAGTGCGCGCGCTAAATTTTAGCGGGTGGGTACTTAGGAATTTTTGAACGCCGGTCCCGAAAGCGCATCGCTGAATTTCAGCGGTGGGCACTTAGGAATTTTTGATCGCTGGTCCCGAAAGCGCATCGCTGAATTTCAGCGGGTGGGCACTTAGGAATTTTTGATCGCTGTCCTCGAAGTGCGCATCGTAAGTTCAGCGGTGGGCACTTAGGAATTTTTGATCGCTGTCCTCGAAAGCGCACGCTGAATTTCAGCGGGTGGGCACTTAGGAATTTTTGATCGCTACCCTCGAGTGCGCACTCGCTGAATTTCAGCGGGTGGGCACTTAGAATTTTTGATCGCGTCTCGAGTGCGCACGCTGAATTTCAGCGGTGGGCACTTAGGAATTTTGATCGCCAGGTCCCAGTGCGCATCGCTGACTAACCTTTTTGGTGATGTGCGTGGTCCGCAGCTTGAGTCGATGGACGATTAGCCGCCAAACAGCTGGAGAGGAGAGCCGCCATCGCCCAGAGGCGAACAAAGGGCTTCAGGCTGTTGCTAAGGCGAGGAAGCTCGCCAAGGGCTTGTCCGCTGGTGAGTTGGTGGCGGCGCGATCGCTCTCGTGCCGCTGAACAACGGATCGCCGACCGAGCGAATCGCTGGAGGCGAGAGAAGAAGCGGCTCGGACGGGCGAGCTAAGGCCCCATTGCGCGCCGAGGAGGATCGCAAGGTGTCGGAAGTCCTTATTGCGGGCTTCGTGACACCACACGCCGCTTGCTTCATCACGGGACTCGCCGCCGCTGCTTGGTGAGTGCATCTTCCTTTCTAATAGTTGTGGTTTTGTGGTGTCCGTCGCTTATCATTGTCTTCTACTCGCAGGTCGCATCATTGATAGCGAAGAAGAGGCGAGCTCGCCGACGCCGAGGTAGTGCGAAGCATGCTCGTCGATTCGCGACGTTGTCGCGACGGCATCCGTGCATACCTCCAAGAAATATCGCCCACGGAGGTGATTCCCAGCGACCTCGTTGAGGTGTGGAAGTATTTTGAGAAGGCGCCGGTCGTTGAGTTCATGACGCTGTCGGCGCTTTTGGGGAGCGCCGACGATCGAGCCTTGACTCGCCCACTTCCCGAAGATTTCGGTGACGCGATGTGACGGTGGGTATCCATCGCCGACCGCGCGGTGGAGCTGTCGAGGTCCTCAAGTTGCAAGAACGTGCCACGCATCGGAACGCGATTCGGGCAATGGGCGACCTCCTGCATTTCAGAGACGGTTGTTGTCGCGTCAAACGACCCGAGCCGCCGATCGTGACTTCAAGGTCGAGCAGCCTTTTCGCAGCGATGGCGGTGAACTGACGACGATCCATCAAACCTGCACACGGGCGTTCATCCGCAATCGCCGGATCTTTGGCGAGTCGCCATCGAAGCTCGCGAGTAGGGTAGTTTGCCTTGTATGTTAGCACAGCTTCGCCACGGGCATATTTTGTAACATGAAACAATGCAACATGCGATTGAATGAGACGTCGTGTCTATTTTGATATTTGTTTGTGTGCTTTTGATCGATTTTGGACGAGTCCCCGAGCGCGTCCGCCCTTTTGTGGGGTTTACCTCGTATATGATGTGTGTGTTGTTATCATGTGGTTTGTTGATTTGGTCGACTACTTGAGCTCGAGAGCCATCGCAAGACTCCCTTGAGTGCTCTATACTTTACCGTTTTCCCTTGCGCGAACGAGGTCGGGTGGCCGAGTCCCCGAGCGTGGTACTTTGTTGTTCTAGGCGCGACTCAAGGGTGGTTGAGGATTTAGCGCATTGGTGTGAGCGCCGCCCCGCCTCGCCTGTTGGGTCGCCGTGGCGAGTCCCGGCATGCTCTCTTACTTGGTGTTTTCTCGCCGCGACGAACCTGGTCTTCACCCCGGCGTGGTACTTAGCCGCTCGAGTCGCTATGCCGAGGATGCGGAGGACCAAGGTCGCCGCGAGAAGCGAGGGCAGTTGTCTTGGCTCAGAGAACCATGAGCTAGGCGACTCGGTGGGGCTCGGGTTGGCGTTTTTAGTGGACGATGCAAGACCAAGTGATTCAAGGTTTCTTACACCGCACTACTTAGCCGTGCCGATCGCTGTACCAAAGGTTGACTTCGCATTTAGCATAATGCTGTTTTTACGAAAAGAGTGGCACAAGTCATGGAGAGTAGGCGCAATTTGCGGTAACCATTTCTTTTTATTTCATAGCGACTAGAGAGTACATTTGTGGGGTTCTAGGAGTAGAACTTCCGGAGGAGGTTTACATTCCATGGTCGCTTGACGTCGAGTTCGCCGTCCCCGCGGACGTCGATGAGGTAGTAGGCGTCGTTGCCGAGTACGCGCCCGATAGCGAATGGGCCTTCCCACGGAGGGGAGAGCTTGTGCATGCCCTTCTTGTCCTGGATGAGGCGTAACACCGTGTCGCCTTCGGAAGGTGCGAGCTTTCACCCGCCGACCGTGGTAGCGCGAGTCCTTGCTGGTAGATGGCGGTGCGTGACCGGCGAGGTCGCGTGCTTCGCCGAGTTGGTCGATCCGTCTTGGCGGCAAGCTCGTTGCAGCCTCCGTGTAGTGGACGACCCGCGAAGTCGTGTTCAAGGTCGGTGGGCATGATCGCCAGCCAGAGACCATGAAGAAGGGAGTGAATCCGATCTGTTGATCGAGGTGCGGATCCCCTGATGAGGGCAACTCCTCTACCCAGACCCGCGGCGCCGAGTGGTACTTTGTAGTCGCGCTTCAGCCGTGTAGGATGCTTTGTTGGCCCGCTCCGCTGGTTGGACTCGGGTGGGCGATCGACGAGGTCGAGCGGATATGGTGCTCTTCGCAGAATTCGGCCATGGCTCCCTTGGAGAAGTTGGTGCCGTCCGTGATGATGCTGTTGGGGAACCCGTGGCGATATATGAGCTCGTAAGAATTTAGTGGCGGTTTTCCGTCGCATTTTGGACTGGCTTGGCCTCCACCCACTTCGTGAATTTGTCGGCGACTAGCGGTGGGTGTAGCCGAGGGGCCTTCTTGAAGGGGCCTACCATGTCCATGCCCCACACAGAATGGCCGTGATGGGGATTGTTTTGAGCGCCGAGCTCGATGCGCGTCTGATTGGCGTGCCGGCACCCGCATCGCTGGACGATGTCGGCAAGCGTCGACGTGTGCGTGGGCAAGAGAAGCCGTGTCGCATAGCCTTGGCGAATAGGGAAGCGGCGGCGTGGCCGCGATCACCTAAGTGAATGTCGGAGGATTTTGCGTCCTTCACTGGTTGGACGCAGCTGAACATTCTGTGGTGACGCGCCAGGAGCTCGCCGTCGATGATGGTGTAGGACTTGCATCGACGGGCGATCATTCGAGCGTCTGTCTCGTCTGCTGGCAGGGTGCCGGTGTAGGGTTCGCAGCATAGAAAACAAAAATTTTCCTACGATGTGAACTATATACCAAGATCTATTTATACTAAATACAAACAACGGGCGGATGTATATCCGTAGAGAACATACCCTTGAAGACCGACAAAGCTTAACGAGTTCAACTCGTGGTTGATGTAGACGATCTCTTGCCGATCTCAAGATCGAGAGGAAGTCCTAGCGCCGCAAATCAGCAGCGCATCCGCTTGCACACGCTCGAGGCACCGAGCAACCTCCGCCTCCTCGCCTCCAAATGCATGGAAGCACAACTCTTTCTTGCCGAATAGCCACTGGAACATGTATCTCGCTAGTCCGAGACCATGGGGATAAATTCTAGAGGGGAGAGATCCTTCACGAGGAGGTGAGTGAGAAGTGAGAGGAGGGCCTTTTATAGGAGGGGGCAGCCCAAGGGCATGGCCGGCCATGGAGGTGCCCCCACCTCCCTCATTCATGTGGGTGGACACTCCACTCACAAAATGGCCCTTCAAATTTCTCCACTCAAAACCCACTCAAAATCCCATTAAATTTCCACCAAATTTAATGCAAGCTCTCATTAAATAAAACTCTTTTATTTTATTCAGAATTTTGTCAATTACTTTAATGACAAACATTCACAATAACCCCTTGCTAGAATTCTATTTCACATGCATAACCACTTTATGCAATTTCACCCAAAACTGTTTGGTATCTAGTGAAATAAATTCCTGCTTGTTCATTCTTTTCGCATGAAACATTTGCTCCAATTGGATGTCGGTGTCTCTTAAGTGTGTCACCCTACGGTTCGTGAATAATGCGGACATGATCGAGACCCTCTCGATCAATAATCGAAGCGGGATCTGGAGACCCATCTTGACTCCCACACATTCAACGATGACTTTCTTGTGATCGTTTAACCTTTTACGCTAGTATCTTAATCCCTTTGTTTCACGATATATTACATGTCCGAGATTCGATCATCGGTATCTCCATACCTAGTTTGATCTTATCGACATGCACTCTTTCTCGTTCTGTGATATAACATTCTAGTGATCAAATCACTTGCTTGCAAGCTAATCAATGTGATATCACCGAGAGGGCCCAGAGTATATCTATCCGTCATCGGGATGAACAAATTCCACTCTTGATCCATGAGCCTCAACATAACACTTTATTAGTTCAATCCATCTTTATAATCACCCTCATTGCGGTGTGACGTTTGATGTTATCAAGAAACTCTTCCGGTGTTAGTGATTGACATGATCTCATGGTCTAAGGATTAGGATCACTTCGTAAGTTGTTATAGCAATATAAACTCAATGACTTTGATCGTAATGCTATCGTCGGATGAATGTTCATCACATCATTACACTAATGTTGTGATCTCGTTATTAACAACATCCAATGTCCATGATCGTGAAACCTTGATCATCTTGTTAATCAACGAGCTAGTTTATGAGAGAGGCTTAACTAGGAACTTTCGCTTGTTTATTAAACACACATGTATTAACGCTTCCAGATTAATACAATTATAGCATGCAAAATAAACATCTATCATATACTTGGAATACACATAATAAACACTTTATTATTGCCTCTCGGCATATTCCTTCAGTCTCCCACTTGCACTAGAGACAATAATCTAGTTACATAGTGATAAATCTAACACCCATTGAGTTCGTGTTGATCATGTTTTGCTCTAGGAGAGTTTAGTCAACGGATCTGCTACATTGAGATCCGTATGTACTTCTAAATCTTTATATCTCCATCCTTGACATGCTCGCGGATGGAGTGAAACCGCGCTTAATATGCTTGTAATGCTTGTGAGACCTTGGCTCTTTGGCATTGGCAATGGCACCATTGTTGTCCCAATAGATCACCATTGGGTCCAACGCGCTTGCCACAACTCCTAGTTCGGATATGAACTCCTTCATCCAAATCGCTTCGAGGTGCTTCAAGCGAGAACATATTCGCCTCCGTTGTTGATCCCGCCACAAAGTTGTTTGAGCTCCTCCAACTAACGCTCCGCCATTCATGAGAAATACGATCCGGATTGAGACTTAGAGTCATCCGGATCGGTGTCAAAGCTAGCATCGACATAACACTTAGCGACGAGCTCTTCTTCACCTCAGATACAAGAAACATATCCTTAGTTCTTCGTAAGTACTTAAGGATATTCTTGACCGCTATCCGGTTCCGAACCTGGATCCGATTGGTACCTACTAGTCAAACTAATAGCGTGCCACATCCGGTCTTGTACATAGCATGGCGTACATTATAGAGCCTATGGGCTGAAGCATAGGGACTTTGTCCATTATCTCTCTTTCTTCCGCTTGACCGGACTTTGAGTCTTACTCAATGTCTTGCCTTGCAACATAGGTAAGAAGCCCTTCTTACTTCCGTCCATTTTAAACTTCTTTAAAATCTTATCAAGGTATGTACTTTATGATAGCCCTATTAGGCGCCTAGATCTATCTCTATAGATCTTTATGCCTAATATGTATGACGCTTCACCTAGGTCCTTCATTGAAAATTTGTTGTTTAGATAACTTTTAACATTGTTTAAAGTTCTATATCATTTCCGATCAATAATATGTCATCCACATATAATATCGTAAATGCCACATTGCTCCCACTCACTTTCTTGTAAATACAAGCTTCTCTATAAGTTTGGACAAATCCAAACTCTTTGATCACCTCATCAAAGCGGAGATTCCAACTGTGATGCTTGCTTCAATCCATAGATGGATCGGTTGAAGCTTGCACACCTTGTTAGCATCCTTAGGATCGACAAAACCCTTTGGTTGTATCATACAACTCTTCTTCAATATTACCATTGAGAAACGCGGTTTTGACATCCATCCGCCATATTTCATAATCGAAATATGCAGAATTGCTAACATAATCCTAATCGACTTTAGCATCGCTACGGAGAGAAAGTCTCATCGTAGTCAACTCCTTGAATTTGTCGAAACCCCTTTCATAAGTCGAGCTTTATAGATGGTCACATTACCATCGAGATCAGTTTTCCTTTGAAAATCCATTTGTTCTCCACGGCCTTTCGGTGAGGTAATTCCACCAAGTTCCAAACTTGATTTTCGTACATGGATTCCATCTCGATTTCATGGCTTCTAACCATTTGTTGGAATCGCTCATCATCGCTTCTTCATATGTCGCAGGTCATTGTTTTCATCAACCATGAAATTTATGACAGATTTCCGTACAGGGAGCTGCACGCGTCTGCTTGACCGAAGTTCTAGTACTCTCTTTCGAGTTTCATGATCATTATCATTAGTTCCCTCTTCAACAGTGGAGCCAACTCCGGAACTTCCGGCGCTACTCGCCATACTTTGAAGAGAAGGTTCCACAACCTCTTCGAGTTCTACCTTCCGACTACTCACACCTTTCAGAAACTCTTTCTCTAGAAAGGATCCATTCTGGCAACAAAAACCTTGCCCTCGGATTCGTGATAGAAGGAATACCCAATAGTTTCTTTAGGGTATCCTATGAAGACGATTTTTCCGCTTTGGTTCGAGTTTATCCGGTTGAAGTTTCTTCACATAAACATCGCAACCCCAAACTTTAAGAAATGACAGCTTAGGTTTGTTTCCAAACCACAATTCATACGGTGTCTTTTCAGCGGATTTAGATGGTGCCCGATTTAAAGTGAATGCAGCTTTCTAGTGCATAACCCCAAAATGACAACGGCAAGTCCGTCGGAGACATCATAGATCAAACCATATCTAATAAAATGCGATTACGACATTCATTCCGACACACCATTTCATTGTGGTGTTCCGAGTGTGAGTTGTGAAACAATTCCACACTCTTTCATGTGAGTGCTAAACTCGTAACTTAGATACTCACCTCCACGGTCGGACCGTAGAAATTTGATCTTTCTATTACGATGATTTTCCACTTCATTAAAATTCCTTGAACTTTTCAAAGGTTTCAGACTTGTGTTTCATCAAGTAGATATAACCGTATCTACTCAAATCATCCGTGAAAGTAACAAAATAACGATATCCACCTCACAAACACACTCATTGGACCACATACATCGAATGTATGATTTCCAATAAATCTGTCTGTTCCATTGAACCGAAAACGGCGTTCTAGTCATCTTGCCCATAAGGCATGGCTCACATGTATCAAATGATTCATAATCAAGTGATTCCAAAAGTCCATCCGAATGGAGCTTCTTCATCGTTTAATGCCAATATGACCTAGACGGATTGCCACATATGCGGATATATCATCATTAAGTTTAATCCTTTTAGCATCAACATTATGAATATGTGTAACATTATCATTGAGATCTAATGAAATAAACCATTCATCATCGGTGCATGACCATAAAAGATTTCATTCATATAAATGGAACAACCATTGTTCTCGATTTAAATGAATAACCACTTTGCATCAAACATGATCCGGATACAATGTTCATGCTCGAGCACCGGATAACATTTATTCAGTTTATAACTAATCGACGGTAAGTGGAGAGGCGTTCGACGGCGATCACATCAACACTTGATCCATTGCCGACCGCATCTTGACCTCACCCTTGCTAGCGGTCGCTTGTTCATGACCACGATTGAGTTACAAATATTAGCAACCGGTATCAAATACCCGGTGCTATCTGCGAGCACTAGTCAAGTACACATCAATAACATGTATATCATATATACCTTTATTTGCCTTGCCGGCCTTCTTATGCGCGGATACTTGGGCGATTCGCTTCGATGGCGATCCCCTTACAATAGTAGCACTCGGAATCGGACTTAGGTCCAACTCGGGGTTTCTTTTTTCACAGGGCTTGCCGCCCTTACTTCCTTCTGTTTTCCCTTCTTGTCTTTCTTGAAACCGGTGTTCCTATTGATCATCAACACTTGATGTTCCTTTTTGATCTCCACTTGCGGTTTTAAGCATTGTGAAGCTCGGGAAGACTTCTTCATGCCTTGCATATTATAGTTCATCACGAAGCTCTTATAGCTAGGTGGCGAGGCTGAGAACACGATGGATGCCTAAGTCAATGGGAATTGTTATTCCCAAGGACACAAGCTTATCGGCGTAACGACATCTTGAGTACATGCTCACTAACGCTGTGCTCTTCCATCATCGACTAAAGAACTTTTACGAAGCATTGTAGCTCTCTCAAAGACATGTGTGTGAAAATCATTTTCAACTCACCCATTGTATCAAATGCATTGCCGTTTTGAAGCGCTTTGAAGTTCGGCTCTAGCCCATACAATATGCCGCAATGAACTAAGTTGTGGTCCTCTGACGAGTCGATAGACATTCTTCTCCTCGTCGGGGCATCATCAAAAGGTGGGGGCCTAACGGCTTCTAGCACATATTGCTTTTGTGCGGAGAGGAGAATCCTCAAATTCATGGCCCATTCGATAAAGTTGCTACCGTTAGTTGCTAGTTTCTCTTTCTCCATGAACGCATTGAAATTGAAAGCAGGTGGTGCCATCTACAACAGAATTTGTAAAGTTTAGACTAAGTGTATGATAGATCGAGTTCAACTAATCTATATTACGAATGAACTCCCACACAAAAGCGACATCCCTCGTGTCCTTTTGGTGATTACATGAACCAAATCCACTACACCAAGTCCGATCATCACGTGAGTCGGTATAGCTTCAAAGGCGAGCATCAAATGGGCATCATATCAACTATATGACTCATGCTTAACCTTTGATTACGTGTTCGAGGCCATGTGCATACATGCTAGGATCGCCAAGTTAGAACCTTAGTATTTGCGTGTGTAACTGTTTTACACCCGAAATATGGTCGTGGATCCAAGAACACCCGATCATCACGTGATGTCTTGGAGCGACGAAAACACAATCGGTGCATACTAAAGGAAGAACACATTTTATCTTGATATTTAAATGAGGATCATCTTATTATGCTTAACAAAGCGCTAAACAAGCAATATAAGATGTAATCAAACATCATATGTTTATTAGTGAAATTATATGGTTCCATGAGATGATCTCTATCATGTGCATCGTGGTATGATCACTATCATACCTATATGTGTAAATCCAAGGTCTATGGATTTTACGCTATGTGTGTTAAGAGTATCATCTCATACTTCTACTTACAACACTACCATATCATAACACTAGCCCAAGAACAATCTAAACTAGGCGCCTCTAATTTATCCGTTGCAAGTTTTACGTGGCTTAGGGCTTCGAGATAGAACCGTTCTTACCTACGAACATGAACCACAACGAGGATAATCAAATTGTTGACAACTCTTGCAAAATAGATATTGACTATAGTAGGATGAGAGACACCCGCTAGCCACTTATGCAAACTAGTTGCATGTCAAGCGTGGAACAGGTCTCATGTGCGAGGACATGTAAAGTTTGTCGACGCTTCATCCCACTATGCCACCAATATCCAAAATCACAACAAAGGAGCAACAACATGATCATCATCGCCCACATACTCCTATGTGTACTACACGTGTAAAGTATCTACGCATAGATCCGGCTCGATACCCCTTTGTAGGGTTCGCATAGAAAACAAAAATTTTCCTACGATGTGAACTATATACCAAGATCTATTTATACTAGATACAAACAAGCAGGCGGATGTATATCTGTAGAGAACATACCCTTGAAGACCGAAAGCTTAACGAGTTCAACTCGTGGTTGATGTAGACGATCTCTTGCCGATCTCAAGATCGAGAGGAAGTCGTGGCGCAAATCAGCGCGCATCCGTTGCTCGCACACGTTCGAGGCACCGAGCAACCTCCGCCTCCTCGCTCCAGCGATGCAGCGGAAGCACAACTCTTTCTTGCCGAATAGCCACGGGAACATGTATCTCGCTAGTCGAGACCATGGGGATAAATTCTAGAGGGAGAGAGATCCTTCACGAGGAGGTGTGAGTGAGAAGTGAGGAGGGCTCCTTTTATAGGGAGGGGGCAGCCAAGGGGTCGTCATGGCCTTGCCATGGAGGGTGCCCCCACCTCTCCCTCATTCATGTGGGTGGACACTCCACTCACAAAATGGCCCTTCAAATTTCTCCACTCAAAACCCACTCAAAAATCCCATTAAATTTCCACCAAATTTAATGCAAGCTCTCATTAAATAAAACTCTTTTATTTTATTCAGAATTTTGTCAATTACTTTAATGACAAACATTCACAAATAACCCCTTGCTAGAATTCTATTTCACATGCATAACCACTTTATGCAATTTCACGAAACCTGTTTCGGTATCTAGTGAAATAAATTCCTGCGCTTGTTCATTCTTTCGGCATGAAACATTTGCTCCAATTGGATGTCGGTGTCTCTTAAGTGTGTCACCCTACGGTTCGTGAATAATGCGGACATGATCGAGACCCCTCTCAGATCAATAATCGAGCGGGATCTGAGACCCATCGACTCACACATTCAACGATGACTTTCTTGTGATCGTCGAACCTTTTACGCTAGTATCTTAATCCCTTTGTTTCACGATATATTACATGTCCGAGATTCGATCATCGGTATCTCCATACCTAGTTTGATCTCGTTACGACATGCACTCTTTTCTCGTTCTGTGATATAACATTGTAGTGATCAAATCACTTGCTTGCAAGCTAATCAATGTGATATCACCGAGAGGCCTGAGTATATCTATCCGTCATCGGGATGAACAAATTCCACTCTTGATCCATGAGCCTCAACATAACACTTTATTAGTTCGAATCCATCTTTATAATCACCACATTCGGTGTGGCGTTTGATGTTATCAAGAAACTCTTAGGTGTTAGTGATTGACATGATCTCATGGTCTAAGGATTAGGATCACTTCGTAAGTTGTTATAGCAATATAAACTCAATGACTTTGATCGTAATGCTATACGTCGGATGAATGTTCATCACATCATTACACTAATGTTGTGATCTCGTTATTAACAACATCCAATGTCCATGATCAGGAAACCTTGATCATCTTGTTAATCAACGAGCTAGTTTATGAGAGAGGCTTAACTAGGAACTTTCTGTTTGTTTATTAAACACACATGTATTAACGTTCCCGTATTAATACAATTATAGCATGCAAAATAAACATCTATCATATACTTGGAATACACATAATAAACACTTTATTATTGCCTCTCAGGGCATATTCCCTTCAGTCGGCTTCCAGGTAGGAGATGTAGGGCTTGGTCCAGTCGTCTGGCTCGTTGACGAGTGCGACCAAGGCTGCCTCTGGTTGTAGTGGGACCCCAATGTCGATCTCCCTCGGGGGAGAGACTGATGGCTTGGTAATCGTGTCGAGGAAAACGCCGGCGGGAGGCGCGAGTCGATCCGACCCGATGCGGGAGAGTGCGTCGGCCTCCTCATTATTTCGCTTGTCGATCCACTCGACAGAGTAGCCGGTGAAGTGGCCGCCCAACTTGTCCACCGCTTGGCGGTACGCCGCCATGGTAGGGGAGACAGCGTCGCAGGTGCCGGCGACTTGCCCCGCGACAAGGTCGGAATCTCCGTAGCAGCGGAGGCGATTGACGTTCATCTCCTTGGCGGCTCGCATGCCGTGGAGTAGGGCCTCGTATTCAGCCATGTTGTTGGTGCAGGGCGTGAAGTCGAGACAGAGGATGTAGCGGAGCTTGTCGCCCTTTGGTTAAGTCAACACTATCCTGCGCCGCACCGTCCGCGTTCTTGGAGCCGTCAAGTGCGGGCTCCAGAGTGGAGGTACGGCAGCTTCTCCGGCTGCCGGGCCTCCCGATCGGCGAAGTCGCCATTGCACGTGACTTGATCGCTTTCGGCTCGTATTTGATGTTGTGGACGCCGATCTCGACGCCCACTTGGCGACCCGCCGGTCGCCTCGCGATTCGGATGATGTCTTGCGGTGGTGCCGAGGAGACGACCGTGATCGGGTGCTCTCGAAGTAGTCGCAGCGCCGCTGAGCCCTGAAGACCGCGTATACTAGCTTTTGGTACTGCGGGTACCGCTGGCGCGACTTGGTGAGGACCTCACTGATGTAGTACACCGGCCGTTGAACCGGGCGCTCCATTCCTTCCTCTGGTCGCTCGACGACCATCACGGCGCTGACGACGCGCTCGGACGCTGCGACGTAAACCAGCATGGGTTCTTTGTCGGCGAGGGCGGCGAGTAGTGGTGCGGCGAGTAGCACCTTTTTGAGGCCGCGGAGCGCGTCATCCGCCTCCTTGTCCCACTGGAAGGTGGGGTTCTTGCGCATCAGGCGGTATAGGGGCATCGCCTTTTCGCCCAGGCGGGGGATGAAGCGACTGAGAGCCGCTACTCGCCCGGCCAGCTTCTAGACGTCGCGCAGGCACTCGGGTTTGCCGAGCCGGGCGATCGTGTCGATCTTTGTGGGGTTCGCCTCGATCCCTCGTTTGGAGACGACGTACCGATGGTTGTCCGTGGTACACCAAGGTGCACTTGCCCGTTGAGCTTTATCTTGTATCTTCGCAGGTTGGCGAAAGTTTCCGCCAGGTCGGTGAGTAGGTCGCCTTGGCGAGCGGACTTCACGACCACGTCGTCGATGTAGACGTGGATGTTGCGGCCAATTTGGCTCGCGAGGCATTCTTGCATGCACCGCTGGTAGGTCGCCCCGGCGTTCTTGAGGCCGAAGGTCATGGCAGTGTAGCAGAAGGCTCCGAATGGCGTGATGAACGCCGTCTTCTCCTCGTCTTCGACAGCCATTTTGATCTGGTTGTACCCAGAGTAGGCATCGAGGAAACATAGCGACTCCGAGCCCGCGGTTGAATCGATTATCTGGTCGATCCGCGGGAGGACGAACTGCTCCTTTGGGCAGGCGCTGTTCAGGTTTGTGTAGTCGATACACATTCTCCAGGTCCCGTTTTTCTTCTCGACCAGGACTGGGTTTGCCAGCCACTTGGAGTACTTGATTGGCCGGATGAAACCGACAGCGAGTAGACGCTGCACTTGCTCGGCGATTGCTCGACGGCGTTCTTCATTGAAGGGCCGCAGCGACTGCTTGACAGGTCGCACTTTGGGGTCGGCGTTTAGCTTGTGCTCAGCGAGCTCCCTAGGGAAACCGGGCATGTCAGAGGGTTTCCATGCGAAGATGTCCCTGTTCTCACGGAGGAACTCGATGAGCGCGCCTTCCTATGCTGGGCTCATGCACGTCCGATCGTCACCGCCCGCTGGAGTCGCTGGTACCAGCTTGGCGGTGCTGCGTGTCGTCGTGGCCTCAAAGGTTGAGGTGCTTGCGCCCTCGAGTTGGCTTCTTGAGTATGGTGGGGTCGTTGTTGACCCCGCCGCGCATTTGGCGAGCTCATCGGCGTGGTTGGTCTCGCCACGATGGCGACGGCGTCGGCGAGCTCGCCTTTGGCCTCGCACTCGGCCATGTCGGGTCGCCGTTGATGGTGATGACGCCGACGCCCGGAGCTTCATCGCGTTATGCAGCGTAGTGGGGCGCCGCCATGAATTTAGCGAACGCTGGCGCCCAGACGCATGGTAAAGGGCGAAGGGCACCAGCTCAAAGACGATCCGCTCGGTGCGGAAGTTTGCCGGTGTGCCGAAGGTGACTGGCAGCGTGACCTTGCCGATCGGGTACGCCTTCCGACCGGGGACGATGCCGTGGAATGTGGTGTGGGTCGTCTCGATCATCGACCGCGGGAGCCGCAGCCGCCTGAAGGTGTCGAGGTACAGGATGTTGATGGAGCTGCCACCGTCCATCAGTGTCTTGGGGAGCCAGTAGTCGCCAACCTTGGGCTTGACCACCAAGGCGACTCGTCCTGGATACTCGATGCGTGGCGAGTGGTCTTGGCGGCTCCAGGTGATGGGCTGCTCCGACCAGTTCAGGAACTGGGGGACGTCTATTTGGGCCACCGCGTTGACGGTGACGGCGCGGGCGATGACCTTCTTCTCGCGCTTCGTGTTGAAGCCTATGAAGGTGTGGAGCGAGCCGGATACTTTGCCGAATTTTCCGCCGTTTCGCGGGTCGTTGTTGGGGTCCTCCTGCGCTCGCCGTGCCTTCTCGATTTCCCTGAGGGTGTGGCAGTCGGCGGTGGTGTGCGTTGCGGGCTTTCCTTCCCTGCTATGGAACGCACATGGTTGGTTAAGGAGGGCCGCGGGGTCGAACCTTGGCTTGTTCTTGTAGTTGCCGTCGGCGTTGCCCTCCGTCGCGGCGGAAGCTTTTGGCTCGCGCTGCGTGCGGCGTTAGCGACGGTCGACTCGCCTGCCTTCGCGGCGTTGCCGGTGAGTCGAGTGCCGCCAGCGTGGGTCGGTTCGGCGTCCGCCGTCGTTGCCGCCGTCGCGGCGTTGACCTCTGTCTGCCGTCGGTTTCCTGGTTTGGATCTTCCTCGTGTACCGTTTGGCGATCTCGAGGAGGTCGGGATGTTGTCGAGTGTGCGGGAGTGTCGCTGAGCTTGGCGACTAGGGGCTCGTGGCGCACGAGGTCTTGAAGCAACGGATCGCGGTGTCCGGGTGGATGCCGACCGCGTTGTACCAAATCTCTTGCCACCGTTGGACCCGCTGCGGTCGACTCATGGGTCCCTGGACGCACTGCCCAGTCCTCAATAGTGGTGGCGCGGTGTAGGAGCACTCGAAGTGCACGAAAGGCGTCGCGCATTTCCTCCCGTGAGTCGATCGCCCCGGGAAGAGTGTTGATCCATCGCCGCACGCCCCTCCATCATCGTGGAAGGTAACAGGCGGCAGGTGTCGATGTGACCCGCGATCCCCATCGCCATGAGGTATGTGTCGAGCCATACGGCGGGTCGTCGAGGAGTCGTACTTTTCTATTTCTTTGGCGCCTTGAAGTTTGGCGGATACTTCGCCTCGGATCATTGGTCCGAAGCACTTTGGCCCGAGTCGGCTGAGCGACCCCATAGGCTCGCCGTCGCGGCGATTGGTTAGGGTATGTCGCAGGTCATCGGGATGGCGTGCGCGCCAGCTTTGGTTGTTGATGATGTGGGTGCGGGCGTCGATGGGTTGCCCGTTGGCGGCGACAAGGTTGGTTCCGCCGGGGTCGCAGTGGAGAGTGCCGCGTTAGCGGTCGGTATTGGAGCTACGGTGGCTCGTGGCGGCGATTGAGGGTGTTTGCCGCCGGGCGGCACCGGAGGCCACTCGCTTCGAGGAACGCGAGTATACCCGTCCTGCGAGTGGCGCCCGCTCTCTGCTCGGCGGCTTTCGCAAGCGTGGCCTTGACGTATTCGATCTGCGGCGGCGCTGTTGCCGCCGCGTGATGTCGCTGCCGCTCGCCTGCCATGAGGTTGTCCATCGGGTGGAGAACGGTGGAAGGCCGTTTGCGTCTCGCTCGTGAGGAGACTACTATCCGCGGCTGGTACACAGGGGTGCGGTTGGAGTGGGGCACCTATTGCCGTTGATCCTGGCGGGGGCCGGGCGCTCCCTCCTGGCGGCGCGTTCTCGCAGATCGCGCGCTCGGCCACGCGGGCCGGGTCGTTTTCATCGTCGAAGTTCAGGGCGCGCCCCTGAACGGTGGGGTTCAGGCGCGTCCTGATCCGCTGCTGGTGGTAGCGCGATAATTCCTGCGCCGTCACCTGCTCGAGGCGAAATTTTTCGCGCTCAGCTTGCTCCTTGCGTACCGCCTCCGCCAGTTTTAGGCGGAGTTCCTCGACCTCCGTGGCCGTGGCATTAGGAGGGATCGGGGTGGAGAATGGATCCTCTGGCGGGTCGGTGCCGGTCGCCATGTAGGTCGCGGCGTAGCGACCGGTTCCGTCGCGGAGATCGGCGGAGTTCTCCGACCCGGAGTCGAATTCGAAGATCCCGAGGATGGAGGGGTCCTCGAAATCTCCCGCATTGGAGACCTGGGCAATGGAGCCCGCGGATGAGGCCGCGGTGATGGATCCGGCGAGTGACGTCGGGGTCGCCGAGTCGGCGTCGTCGGTGAGGGCCGCATCCTCTGCGCTGAATTCCACCACGCGTTGTGGGCCGAGTTTTACTCGGAGGCGAGGTGGTGGATCGTGCGGATCTGGCTCTCGGAGAGCCGATCGCGTGGCGGCGACTCGCGGATGCGAGCCGAGTCTTCCGAGTTGATGATGTCGGTGAGGCCGACGAAGAGGCTGATCGTGCCGATAGGCAGGATCACGCTGCGGCGTGACGGTCGCGCGCCGGACGTGCTGCTCGGCAAGATCTGGAGCATCTCGCCGATCGCTATCATGCGCCGGTGGCGGCCTCGTTGATGGGCAGATTGGATCTCACCGCGAACACCGCCACCGCCCAGGCCCCACGGTGGGCGCCACTGCCGGGAATGGTCACGGCGGATCTTGCAATCGGCGTGAGTAGTAGAACGAGGGCAAGGGCGGCCAGCCATCTGCGGTGCGACATGAGGGCAAAGACAGGGGTTTTACCCAGTTCGGCCCGGAGGGTAAAGACCTACTCTGCTAGATTGTATTATGGAGGTGTTGCAGCAGGCGGCTCGGGCGGCTAGTCGCTTGGGTATAAGGGAACATGTCTCTTCTCACCCTATAGGGAGGTTTATATAGGCTCACCTCCCTAGGGTTTACATATCTCAACCGACTCGGTTAAAGCTTGAGCTGTTTAACCTCACCCGATTGGGCCTATCTACTACTTTGGGCCTTTAGCTTCACGCCGGCCTGGGTTGGGCTTGATCCACTGCTGCCTGCAGGCCCACTCGGCGAGTCTTGGGCCTGTCGGAAACGTCCTGCTGGGTATACCCCGGTAGGCATATCCCCATCAAATAACTTTGTTAAACTTTGTAAGATGCAAAAGTATAAGTATGTAGATGGAGATATTATTAAGCTCAAGTTTTTTCCTTTCTCCTTGAGAGGAAAAGCTAAAGAATGGTTGTTATCCTTGCCTAGAAATAATATTGATTCTTGGATTAAGTGCAAAGATGCTTTTGTTGGAAAGTACTACCCTCCTGCTAAGATTATATCTATGAGAAGTGATATTATGAAATTTAAACAACTTGATAATGAACATGTTGCTAAAGCTTGGTAAAGAATGAAATATTTGGTTAAGAACTGTCCTACTCATGGACTTACTGCTTGGATGATTATCCAGACTTTTTATGCAGGTTTGAACTTCTCCTCAAGAAACTTGTTGGATTCAGCTACTGGAGGTACCTTTATGACCATCACCTTGGGTGCTGCAACAAAACTCCTTGATAATATGATGGTTAATTATTCCGAATGGCACACTGAGAGAGCTACACATGGTAAGAAGGTAAATTATGTTGAAGAAACCTCCTCTTTGAGTGATAAGATTGATGTTATTATGGCTATGCTTGTTAATGGGAAAGCTCCTTCAGATCCAAATAATGTTCCCTTATCCTCTCTGGTTGCTCAAGAAGAGCAAGTTGATGTGAACTTCATTAGAAACAATAATTTCAACAACAATGCCTATAGGAATAATTTTGGTAGTAACAACAATTATAGGCCTTATCCTCCTAATAATGGCAATACCTATGGAAACTCCTACAACAATGCTAGAAGTGCCCCCTCTGAACTTGAAGTCATGCTCAAAGACTTTATTAGTAAACAAACCACTTTCAACAAGACTATGGAGGAAAAGCTTTTAAATGTAGAGAAAAATATTTCCTCTTTGTCTAAAGCACAATCCTCTTTGATTAATAAAATGGCTGCTAAACTTGAAACCATGGAAAGTACCTTTGCTTCTACTCATGCCATACAAGTTACTATTGATGAAAATGTTAGACTGTTAGCCCAACTTTATGCTAAGTGGGAAAGGAAAGCTGAAATTGATAGAAACAATAGTGTGTGCACCATCACCACTAATATGGATACCACGAAACCACAAGAAGTCCCTATTCCTCCTGCTACAATGCCTAAGGCCAATGAGTCTACTACTAGTGATGCTAAGTTTGATTTTGATCTTGATGGTTGTAATATTTCATAAGTGATTATGTTCCTGCAAAAACTTGCTAGAAGTCCTGATGCTAGTGATATGCATGTTGCTTTCACCAAACACATTACAGATGCTCTTGTTAAGATTAAGGAAGAGAAGTTAAAACACAAAGCTTCTATTCCTAGGAAAGTAGAAGATAGTTGGGAACCCATTATTAATATGCAAGTGAATGACTTTGATCTCAAAGCTTCATGTGATCTTGGTTCTAGTGTCTCTATTATGCCTAGGAAGATTTATGAAATGCTTGATTTGCCACCTTTGGAAGATTGTTATTTGGATGTCCCACTTAATGATAATGCTAAGAAGAAACTCATGGGGAGTGTTAATGATGTTCTCATTATGGTTAACAATGCTTATGTCCCTGTTGATTTCTATGTTTTGGATGTTGAATACAATGCTTCTTGTCCTATTACTTTGGGAGGACCTTTTCTTAGAACTGTTGGTGCCATCATTGATATGAAAGAAGGCACCATTAAATATCAATTCCCATTCAAGAAAGGTATTTAACAATTCCCTATGAGGAGAGAGAAGTTGCTTTTTCTCCTCTTAATAAAACAAGGTTTGATGTTAATGCTTCTTCATTTGAAAATACTTGATTTCTTGCTTCTTGTGCCTAACTTAAAGGCGTTAAAGAAAAGTACTTGTTGGGAGATAACCCAAGAGTTTTCTTGAGTATTGGAAGTTATTACTTTAGTAATGACCTCTGCTTATCCTTTTTGTTTGCTTTTTGTGCCAAGAATGACCTCTAATGAGAGGAAAGTAAGATTTGGGGAGTTGCTCTCCCAAAACAGATTTCTGTCCTCCACCATAAAAATTCGTGAGGAGTCTCTGTAAGTTAGATTGAGCTAAAAATTTATGAATAAATCCCCCAGTATGTTAGCTAACTTTAGTTAGTTCAAAACTTTTTTATTTTAGCAACAAAAGGTCTTTGAAAAAATCGGTTTCTACCTACTGGTCTGTTTTGACAGATTTCTTCCATTATTTGCATTTGCTTCTTATTGATTCCTTTTTGGGTTATTTTTGGGAAATTGAGCTTTTTGAAGGAGTTGTTACAGTAGATTGTATTTTTAGTGAATTTTTTGCTGTTCTAAAGCTAAATCCAAGGGTCTATTATCTTTTGAATACACTATTGTTGCTAATGAAGATCATGTGAAGTTTTGTATGAAGGAAAATTTTCAGGTGTAGAGAAAGAATGATGTAATGATATGAAGAATGGACAAAAGCTCAATCTTGGGGATGCCACCCCGTGTCACCCCAAGAAATATCCAAGAGGTACAAGCGTCAAAGCTTAGGGATGCCCAAGGCATCCCCTTCTTCATCAATAAAAAGCTTAGGTCTTTCTAACACTTCGTTTTTATAGTTCCATGCACTGTTGTGTTGTTCTTGGAGCGTCTTAGTTTTCTTTTGCTTTGCTTAGTTTGTTTAGTTTGCTTGAATAAAGTAGTTTGGACCCTGTTCTCACTGTGTTGTTTCAAATAAGTTGATTGGTGTTGGAAAGGAGTAGAAAGTTCTTGCTTGAAAGTGCAAGAGGAGCTTGAATTGACTGTGACTTAGACTTTTGCATGTCATGCTAGGTGTTGTTTTGACCGTATGCTTAGTGATTATTGTTGTAGCATGATTTTTTCCAAAAAATTGGGATTGCTTAGTGTGCCTTGAACAAATCATGCGTTGTTTTAGCATGCAAAAGCATATTATTGTGGTATTCTCCTTTGATGCTTTGTTTGGGTTGACTTGGCACATGCTCACACCATGTTATGACTATGAACAAGTCTCCATAGCCTCTATGATCATTTAGTCATTGACTTGTAGTACCACTTTATGCTTTGATTAGTAATGTTTTGTTGCTCTGCATGATTATGACCATTATTGCTCTCTTAGTTGGTTGCTCCCGGTCTTTTGCTAGCCTCCACTTGTATGAGTAAGCTCTACTCATGCTTCCAACTCCCAAGAAACCAAGTTATTAAAAAGTGTCCACTATAAATTCCTATGCATGGTGTGTTACACCATTCCAAGTATATTCTTGTTTTTAGCTATCTTCCAATTAAAAAGTATTTTGTTATGTGAAAACTTAGTGATTAAAGCTCTCACGAACTTGATGGCACACTTTATATTCCTTGCCCCTAATAAACTTAAACCATTGTGTCATATATGTTGTATATGCTTACACTTATACGTTGGAATTAGAAGAACCATGTTGTCATGGGTAACGTTTTCAACATTGCACTTGTACTTTGTACACAGTTGATATCATGCTCTTTTGTCTATGGATGTCGCCGGTGTGAAATAAAAAGGAAGCTTGTAAGTCCATGGAGTTATGTATTTTGTGTTAGAGAAATGCCTGGGCCGCTAGCCTAAGCCATGCCTAATCATGGTGGAAACTTGTAGCATCACCATAATGAGCAATCTATGAAGCATACTCAATAAAAACCTATGCAAATAGCAAATAAAAAGATCGCTGAGATGCTCATTGTCTGCTTGCCTTGTCATTTTGGTTATGGGATAGCTCCTGTACCATGTGCAAGGGGTAAAATGTTGGCGGTTCTCTATCATACACATGTACTTACTATGACAAGAACTTACAGGTGACTAAAGTTGAGTAGCATGAGGTGCGGCCCTCGTATTCAAGGGACATGAGATGCCAACTTATACTTTGCCAAGCATATACTCCATAGTTTGTTCACTTTAACCTTAATCACTTCAAGGTGCTTATGATAGGGGCAATGAAAGCTAACCAATACCATAATTTTTGGAAGCTCTTTTGAAACTTGAAATACCCTTCCCTTATGAAGGGCCTTTCTTCCACTATTATATTTAGTCTTCACCTTCTACCTTTAGGAACCAGTTAAGAGAGCATAGTTGTCATTCTTAGTTCTATGTGCATTGTCCCAAAACTTATTGATTGATGCATATTGTTGATATTGCTTGTTCTTGTGTTATTTGTATCTAGTCACTCTTATGAACTTTGAAGGTATCCTATGCATCTATTTTCTACTCCATGAGGGACAAGCTGAATGCCACTATCCCATGTTTTCTGTATGTGAAACAAACAAACATTTTTCAATGCATGTTATTCATGATTTTTGTTTGTAGCCTTTCATGTTGCATGCATAGTTACTTTGTCTTATTGTTAGAACTCCATCTTTCATGCACATGTTTAGAGTTCTTTGATCCTAGCTTTCAATGCTTGCAAATGGTTTGATCTTGGTTTTGATGGTGCATGTCACCTCAAAAATTATTCTTTTATCACTAACCTACTCGAGGACGAGCAGGAGTTAAGCTTGGGGATGCTTGATATGTCGGAAACGTATCTATAATTTTTGATGTTCCATGCTTGTTTAGTATCTACTTTGCTTTGCTTTGTCCACACTTTGAGGTTCTTTTCATATGTTTTCTGGTACTAACCTATTAACAAGTTGCCATAGTGCCAGTTGCCTGTTTTCTGCTGTTTTTGGTTTTAGAAAATCTAGTAAGGAAATATTCTCGGAATTGGATGGGACGAAAGCCAAAGTCAATATTGCACCGAGGAGAACACTGAGTCCAGAGGAGAGACGGAGGGGCGCCACAGGACGGCTGCACCCCAGGCGCGGGCCCACCCTAGGTTGCGCCTGGGCAGGGTATGGGCCCCCTGGCCGCCTCCCAGCCTTGCCTCTTCGCCTATAAGAAGTCCCTCATGCCTAAACCCTAAGCAGCCGATCAATATTACATGAAACCGTCTGTAGCCGCCGCCACCATCGTCCCTAGATCGGAGGGATCTAAAGCTCTTCCCGACACCCTGCCAGAGGGGAGATCATCCCTGAGGCCTTCTTCTTCATCATGCCAGCCTCCGGTATGAAGCGTGAGTAGTTCCACCTTGGACTACGGGTCCATGTAGTAGCTAGATGGTTGTATCTCCTCCTTGTGCTTTCATGTCTAGATCTTGTGATCTCCGTTCATGATCAAGATCTCATCTATTTGTAATCATGCATGTTGTGTTTAGGGGATCCGATAGATATTGAGATTACTATGTCAGATTGGTGAATTATTCTATCATGTCTGTGTTGTTTGAGATCTTGCATGCTCTTCGTTTCTAGTAGCTATCTTGGCCAAATAGATGCTAGTAACTCCAAGAGGGGGTATTTATGCTCAATAGTGGGTTCATGCCTCTATTTAATCTCGGGAAGTGACAGAAATCTCTAAGGTTTTAGATGTGTCGTTGCTACTAGGGACAAAACAACAATATCTTATTCATGGAACAATAGTATTGTTTACTTTACACACTTTGCTTAAAGCAGTTATCCGTTGCTTGCAACTTAATACTAGAGGGGGTTCGGATGATAACCTAAAGGTGGATTGCTAGTCATAGATGCAGTTGGATGGTGGTCTATGTATATTGTTGTAATGCCCAATCAAATCTCATAGGATCATGAATGTCTAGTATTACATTATTATGCCTTGATTTGTCCTGTCAATTGCCCCGCTATAATTTGTTTACCCAACATGTTATGTTGTTTATCTTAAGGAGAACACCTCTAGTGAACTATGGACCCCGGTCCAATCTTTACCATTGATACATCTTCCACTGTTACTTTTTACTTTATGTAAGCCACCATTATCTTCCACACCATACATTTAATCCTTTGTTTACAACAAGCTGGTGAGATTGACAACCTCACCGTTTGTTGGGGCAAAGTCTTGAGTTTGTGTTGTGCAGGTTTCCAAGTTGCTAGCAACACCTTTGGGTCGTTTCCTTCCTCCTACTGGTTTGACAACCTGGGTTTGTTTCTGAGGGAAAACTTGTTGTTGTGCTCATCATACCTTCCTCTTGGGGTTTCCCAATGAAGCTCTACAGTGATCTAAGCCACATCAATAACATATTCTTAGTTCTTCTAAAGATCATAAGGATATCCTTAGTATCATCCAATGATCATCTTATGAGTCATTCTGGTATATGATCATAAGATTTAGAGCATAGGACATATCTGGATGTGTACATATAATGGTATGATTGATCAAAATATTCATGTGATTTCACTCACCAAGTGTCAAAACACTTGAATCTCGTTTCACTTACCAAGTATCAAAATACTTGAATTTTGATTCAGTCCTTTTCCACGTGACAAGAACCTTTCTTGTAGTTTCTATATCGAAATCTTTCAATATCTCATTTATATACTCCGAAACAACCATATTAGTGTCTCAATCTATCCATATATAAATCGATGCCTAATATTTGGGTTATGCCTAAGTCTTTCATCAAAATCAAATTTAATGAAATTCTTAATCTATGTCAATACAAGATACATCATTTACAATCAACAATATGTCTTCCACATAATGTATTAGAAATGTCCTAGCTCTTCCACTTAATTTCTTGCAAATGCAAGCATCTTCATCATCTCTGATGAAATAAAACTCTTTTAATAGTTTCATCACGGTGAAGATTCCAACTCTGTGATGCTTACTTCAACCATTGAATTTTGCATGCGCTATTAGCATCCTTTGAATTAACAAAACCCTTTAGATCGTGTCATGTACACGTCCTAGGTAACCATTCTATTAGAAGAACTTTTTTTTGTTTGTTCAACTACCATATACCAAAATTATATGTAGTGGTTGCGACATTAATATGTCCAGACTAAATATCGCTATGAAAGATCAAATCTTGTCACAGTCAACTCCTTGAACATTGTCGTAAACTCTTTCCCGACATATCAACTATTTCGTAGATGTGAAACATCCATGTCTATTTCTTTATAGATCCAAACACGACTAAAAGGTTTTTTCACCTTTCCAGAGGGTCTTCTAAGTTCAAAAACTTAATTTCTCGTGTATGGAACTATCACGGATTCTATGGTTTCAAGCCATGTAACAGAGTCAGGTCCCATCACCGCTTCTTTGTATGTAGTCGGTTCATTGATACGTCAGAAACGTATCTATAATTTTTGATGTTCCATGCTTGTTTAGTATCTACTTTGCTTTGTCTACACTTTGAGGTGTTTTTTACATGTTTTCTGGTACTAACCTATTAACAAGGTGCCACAGTGTCAGTTGCCTATTTTCTGTTGTTTTTGGTTTCAGAAAAGTTAGTAAATAAATATTCTCAGAATTGGACGGGACAAACGTCAAAGTCAATAACTTTCCGTGGGGAACAGGAAGTCCAGAGGGGAGATGAAGAGTGCAGGCAGCCATCCCTCCTAGGCGTGGCCAAGGGTGGGCCACGCTGGAGGTGTGCCCCCAGTCGCCTCATCGGCCTCCCCTTTCTCCTATAAGAATCCTCCAATGCAGAAACCCTAAGCACCTGATCAAATCTCCACGAAACCGTCTGTAGCCACCGCCACCATCATCCCTAGATCGGGGGATCTGAAGTTCTTCTCGGCACCCTTCCGGAGGGGAGATCATCCCGGAGGCCTTCTCTCTGGTATGATGCATGAGTAGTTCCACCTTGGACTATGGGTCCATGTAGTAGCTAGATGGTTGTATCTCCTCCCTTGTGCTTTCATGTATAGATCTTGTGAGCTCCGTTCATGATCAAGATCTAATCTATTTGTATTCCTGCATGTTGTGTTTGCGGGGATCCGATGGATATTGAGATTATTATGTTGGTTTGATTAATGGTTTTGTCTTTATGATTCTATCATGTCTGTGTTGTTTGTGATCTAGTAGGTATCTTGGCCGAGTAGTTGCTAGTGACTCCAAGAGGGGGTATTTATGCTCGATAGTGGGTTCATGCCTCTAGTTTCCAAGGGAAGTGACAATAATCTCTTCGGTTGTAGATGTGATGTTGCTATTAGGGAGAAAACAACGGTCTCTTGTTCATGGAACATGTGGACTGTTTACCTTACACACTTTGCTTAAAGCAGTTGTATGTTGCTTGCAACTTAATACTGGAGGGGGTTCGGATGATAACCTTAAGGTGGACATCTAGTCATAGATGCAGTTGGATGGCGGTCTATGTATCTTGTCGTATTGCCCAATCGAACCTCATAGGATCTTTCTGACTAGTAATTGCATTGTTATGCCTTGCTTAGTTCCTGTCAATTGCCATGTCGTAATTTGTTTACCCTTCATGCCATGTTGTTTATCTAAGGAGAGCACCTCTAGTGAACTATGGACCCCGGTCCAATCTTTACCATCGATACATTTTCAACTTTTACTTGTTTACTTGTTGCGAACCATTACCTTCCACACCGTACGTTTAATCCTTTGTTACAGCAAACCAGTGAGCTTGACAACCTCACTGATTTGTTGGGGCAAAGTCTTGAGTTTGTGTTGTGCAGGTCTCCGCGTTGTTAGCAACACCTGTGTGACGTTTCCTTCCTCCTACTGGTTCGATAACCTCGGTTTCTTACTGAGGGAAAACTTGTTGTTGTGATCATCACACCTTGCTCTTGGAGTTTTCAACGAAGTCCTCTCTGTCAAGCAACATTTATCATTTTCAAATAATAATGATTTACTCTCAAATCTTAGTATTTGTTTATTTACCTGACATACTCGGTTCAATAAGAACTTAGACCTCCGTGACCACAACCTTTGAGGAACGTGAGCCATGAGCATTGTAGCTGCCACCAGGACACTTTCCGGCAATGCGCAACTCCGCACATATAGCTAAGGTTCAATAAAATTATCAAAATTATATTGTCCTTCTACTTAACTTTGCACGAAAAAATCCTTCTAAAGAAAATTGATGTTCTAAGTGACAAACACTTTTGTCTTCTGTGTCATAGAGGAACACCCAACGGTTACTCGAAATAACATACAAAGATATGATCATCCAACTTTGGTTGTAAACATTTTACTTATGCCTAGCATACCAAAATTTAAGAAAGGACAACTTGGGTTTTATCCCAGACCATAACTTATATGGTTTCATTTCAACGGATCATGATGGTGCTATTTTTAGTGTAAAAGCGATAGTCACTAAAGCTTTAATCATTAAAATACAATGGTAGTTTTATAATTGACACCTTTGATCTCACCATGTCAAACAAGGTTTCATTGCATATCTTGAACACTTCATACTCCTATGGTGTTTCGGGAAATGCAAATCCATGGAATAATTCCTTCAATCTTAGGTGTTATGCTAAACTTGTAACTCAAATATCTTCCTTTATGATCCAATCATAAATTCTTTATTTTTATTGTTACAATATTTTACACTTCATCTTGAAAGTCTTTGAACATTTTCAAATATTTCACACTTCTTCCTCATTAAGTAAATATACACATATATTCACTCAAATTTCCGAAGAAAGCATATGAAGTTGAAATCCATCACTCACGACTACACATAATGGACTACATACATCAATATGTACAAATTCCAATAAGTTAGTCATTCGTTCTTCTTTGGCCTTTGAACGAAGTTTCAATTATCTCCAGGAAAGTCTCACAAGCGTCATTTGATCAAAATCAAAAGACTCCAAAATTCCATCAACATGGAGTTTCTACATGTTTTTGTTTCCAATATAATTTAAACGACAATTTCACGTCTTAAGTGATCTTTCAGTCATTTGTCTTATGAACTTTTAGCATTTAGATTTATGGACATGATTTTTCCAACTAGATTTGTAAATCACCCATCTTTTATGGAATACGGTAATTATTTGAACAACCTTTTGTTCTCATAATACCTGCTCAAAGTAACCAAATATTGAAACAAATCTTGAAGGAAATCTTTGATGTCAACGAGAAACACAACAACACTTTGTTTGTTTTCGATGAATATCATCACATATTCTTTTGCTGGTTACTTAGGCCATTGCATTTCATGAATTGTGTTGTCTTGCATGACATTTCACACCAACCAATTCGGTATCCAATACCCAAGAACCATATTGTTTAACTAGCAAAGAATATAGCCATAACATGTATATCATCTATATACCTAAGCTGGACAATTCTAACCTTTCTTTTTCTATCAAATATTTCTCAGATTCTCTTTTAGCATTTCCTTTCCCTTTAAAAAAATCTATCAACATCAATAGTGGCACCATACACATGACACATAGTCCAAAGCATGTATAGTCAAATACTAATACCTTTGGACTTGCACTTAGAAGTAGATCACCATCATCAAATGTTTGGCGCTCTTTCAAAAATCCATTCTTTAGTAATATTTTAGTGTAGTAAACATGTTACCAACATATTCTATTCATTCTTATCATGACAACTTTCATGATATGACTACTATAGCTTATAAAGGTGAATCATAGGTACAATGTTATTTTCCAAAACCCTTTTGGAGGATTAGGACGTCTAGCGTCTCCAACCTTCGCAAATTCTCATACAATATGAGAACATGTATTTTGCAAAATCATACTCTATTATATTGAAACCAAACATGTTTTTAGATATCGCAATATCTTCCACACATGACAGTTTCTAAAACATTTCTTTCATCTCCTATATAACCTTGATATTAAAACAATCTTTTAAATATCAAGAATCATGGAGGCAAACATGATACTTTAGACACTAACACTGGAATTGTTACTCTTGATTTAATACCAATTATTAAACTTCTGGAGTAAACGGAGTTTATTGAAAGTTTGCAGTAGGACTTCTAAACTTTAGATTGACACTCAAAACAATACGATACTAGTTCTTCAAGTAACTATACAGAATTCTATAGTTATATTATCTCAATTATAACTAAGCATAAGGTGGTGAACGGATGTCAATGACTACAACAATTATGCAAATTCACTTTGATTTAATTTATGATAAATTGTGTTCAACTTTAATCATATTACTATTTGAACTCCCACTCAAAACAACATCCCTCATGTTGCCTTAGTGATTACACGAACCAAATCCACTACACCAAGTCCGGTCTTCACGAGAGAAGATAGATAAGATGTAGCTTCAAAGGCGAATAATCAACATGTTCATCATATCATCCATATGACTCATGATTTACCTTTCGGTATTTCGTGTTCCGAGGCCATGTCTGTACATGCTAGGCTCATCAAGGTTAACCTTAGTATCCGTATGTGCAAATCTGGCTTGCACCCATTATAAGCACACGTAGAATCTATAACACCCGATCATCACGTGGTGCTTCGAAATGACGAGTCTTAGCAATGGTGCCTACTAAGGATGAACACTTTATTACTTGATTTTTAGTGAGAGGGATCATCTTATAATTCTACCGTCGCGATCTAAGCAATACAAGATGCATAAAAAGGATTAACATCACATGCAATTCATAATATGTGATATGATATGACCTTTATCCTTGTGCCTTTGATCTCCATCTCCAAAGCACGGACATGATCTCCATCATCACCATCATGGCGTCAAGGTCAATGACACCGCTTCATGGTTTTCCATCCCCAACAACAACTATCAAAGCTATTACATGATGAATAGACACGCAGGTCTTAACAAATTTAAAGACAACCATTAGGCTCCTGCGGTTGCCATATTACAATAAGGATCATTGCATACATCAAATATAATCACAATCATATTATGACCATATCACATCACATGCCCCTGCAAAAACAAGTTAAATGCCTCCAATTTTCTTTGCATGTTTTACGTGGCTTGGGGCTTTCGAATAAGAACCGTTCTTTACCTACGAACAAGAACCACAACGTTGATACAAGTGTTGTCAAGTGCAGATTGTAAATTGAATCTTAACTATGGTGGGAGAGACAGACACCCGCAAATCCACTTGTGCAATACAAGTTGCACGTTGAGTGTGTAGCAAGTCTCATGTACGCTGACATGTAAGGTTAGCCCGGGCCGTTTCATCCCACCAACCTGCAATATGCAAAGAACACGAAAAGCAAGCGACAAAAAGAGCATAAACACCCACAAAACCATTGTGTTCTACTCATGCAACATATCTACGCATATATTCGGTCCTGATACCACTGTAGGGTTCGTTGCATGGAAAACAAAAAAAATTCTATCACGAGAACACATAAAACCAAGATCCAATCTATGGAAAATCCAAGATCGATGCAACGATATTGAAGAGAACTAATTGTCGTAGATCCAAAGTGTTAACGAGATCGGATATCGTGGTTGATGCAGTCGATCATTTGCCGAGCTCAAGATCGTGTAGACGATCCTTCTAGCGGCGCGTTCTAGCAACGCTTTCACACTCGGTCACACGTACGGAGTCGATGAAGACCTTCCTCTCCCTATTCTAGCGGGTAGAAGAGGTAGTATATCCCCTTGGAATCCCATTAGTACGATGGCGTAGTGGTGGTGGTGGAGGAGAAGACTTGCAGGTCTTCGCATAAGCCGGAGCAGGACGATGGAGGAGGGAGGAGGGTGGAGGCTAGGGTTAGGGAAAAGGGGGTAAGGGTGCGCCCTCCCCAACCCTCTTTATATAGAGGAGGGTGCGTCGAGGGTTCCCAGCCCTTGGCGAGTCCTTCCCAAGTTGGAGACCAAGAGAGAGGGAAGGGTAAAAACTTCCCCCCCCCCCCAAGTTTCCCTCTTTCCTTATTTGGGTTTTTGCCCCTTTCCTTGTGTTGTCTGTTGGGCCCTTTGGGTGATGGTGCGGCTGGCCCATGACCCCGCAGCATACCCTCGTCCCATGTGGCCCCTCCTGGGGTGATGGGCCCACTGGTGGCCCCTTATAGAACATTCTAGAAGCTTTCGGTCAAAACATCAAAAATGTTTCCGAACCCCGGAAAATGACTTTCCTTATATGAATACTATTCTCTAGACCATTCTGGATCTCCTCGTGATGTCCTGGATCCAATCCGAGACTCCAAACAACATTCGGTCTCCAACTCATATTCCATATCTACTTAAACAACATCGAACCTTAAGTGTGTCACCCTACGGTTCGCGAACTATGCAGACATGATCGAGACACTTATCCGATCAATAACCAATAGCGAGATCTGGAGATCCATAATGGCTCCCACATATTAAACGACGACTTCATGATTGAATGAACCATTAACATACGATAACCTATTCCCTTTGTCGTGCGATACTTTACTTATCTGAGGTTCGGTCGTCGGTATCTCCATACCTAGTTCAACCTCGTTACTAATAAGTACTCTTTACTCGTTCCGTTATATGACATCCCTTGTGACCTAGTCACATGCTTGCAAGCCAATTGGATGACATTCCACCGAGAGGGCCCAGAGTATATCTATTCGTAATTTGGATGGACAAATCCCACTCTTGATCTATGCGCTTTAACGCATACTTTCAGAATATCCAATGCCACCTTTATAACCACCTAGTTACAAAAGTGGAGTCTGATGTCATCAAAGTACTCATCTGATGACGGTGATTAACATGATCTCAAGGTCGAAGGATTACGTTACTGTGTATCTGAAAACTTGTAGCAAAACAAACTTAATGACTTAATCTTATGCT
Source organism: Avena longiglumis (assembly GCA_030063025.1). Classification (NCBI taxonomy): domain Eukaryota; kingdom Viridiplantae; phylum Streptophyta; class Magnoliopsida; order Poales; family Poaceae; genus Avena; species Avena longiglumis. The sequence goes on from CP125978.1 coordinate 78,002,330, forward strand.
ATGCTTATTATGGGTGTGTGTACATCACATCATTCACCTAATGATATGATCTTGTTATTAATAACATCCAATGTCCATGATCAGTAAATCATGATCATCTATTAATCAACAAGCTAGTTTAATAAGAGGCTTACTAGGGATTCTTTTATGTTTATAAAACACACAAGTATTAATGTTTCCTATTAATACAATTATAGCATGGGATGTAAACATTTATCATTAATACAAAGATATAATAATAACCACTTTATTATTGCCTCTTGGGCATATCTCCAACACAATGCATTCTGAACCTGGGTAAAAATACATGTGTTCTCATGTGTTGATTCTCGCCGACCGATTGAGCTTGCTATGCGTTGCGTCCCTGGCCGAATTAAAAGGAGATCCCCACCACACCCGTGTCCACAAATTTGGACATGACAAACCTAATCGCTACATGCTAGGTCGGAAAGGCTTTCTTTGGAGTTACTTTGCGTAAAGCAATCTTTGTTCATAAACCGATGTAGGAATAGAAGCTCGATTAAACATAACATTTTAAAAGGGGATAAGAGAGTGATATGTCTAACTTTACTGATCATCTTTTTCTATCCACTAAATCAGCATCAGTTGAACTTGTCCACTAGGATCACTCCCTCAATCAACCCGAGGAAGCACCTTAACCACAATTTAGTTGCCAAGTTTTATGATTAGGTTAAAGTTCTCTATTATCATCACGTATTTTCCCACATCGTCCATAACGGTGCACATGGATTTTCTAAAATATTTAAACCTGCAGGGTGTACAACTTTACCCACTCGCTTCGACCGACTCTTAATGCTAGTACATTAGTTATCCTTCTTGGAAAGTCGGCTTAGGGTAGTTTACCAAAACCTTTCTCTTGCTTTCACCTAATCCATGAGTCACTCGAAAAGGGCTCTCTGTCTTCTATAGTCTGTCGCACTCTCCGCTTGGTCCCAGTCTCTCTTTACCTAGGATCCTTGGCAAAAGTCCCACATAACCCTTCGCGTTGTATGGGATGCACCATCTTCAAACAATTCCAAATGTAGATGTCAAATCAAAATCTCAAACTGCGAAGTCATGGATCAAACTAGGTAAGTTGGGGTCAGGGGTTTCTAAGTACAATGTGATTGTACGCTCGGTCTTGGTTCATTATCAATCACTGGAGTAGCAAGCTCACTCTCGATGAACATGTTTGCATGATCATGCAGACATTCATGACCTCTCACATCTGACCTGATCAAGTAATTAGAAGGGTAGCGGACAATAGAAAATCGAGCTTGTAACTCCGCTAGCACTAAGAAAACCAAGATGTTTCCCCACAATAGGGTTTGAGATTCTCTTCACAAATATCGACCAGATTCCATCCGCTAGATAGTATCCCTTGGTGTACTGGCGGCCATTGAACTCATGGTGAACACATTCAAGCACTCTAGCACGTTGATGTCATTGTGAGATTCCGCCATATCGAACAAAGCGTGCCAAATCCAAAGATCTTGAAATGAAGTAGTCATCGAACTCACTGGCGCAAATCACCAACTTCATGAACAAACTCCCATTCATCCTGAAACGCCGCTAAAATGTTACTGCGCCATGTGTTAGATCATCGACGAAGTAGTCGGCGAACAACATGTAGTAACCCTCCAGCCTCTACCTCGTCTTGCTCTTGCGACACCATGGCTCCAAGACTCCACGCCGTTGTTGTGCATCATGGGCTTGTAAACACAGGAGACAAGAGAGAATCCTCAATTGCTCATCTTCATCGGCGCCATCAACGGCTTCCTCCTCCATCAGAGCGGTGACCATCATCCCGTCATCTGAATCCATAACCTAGGCAAATCGCCAAACACCCCGCGTGTAAGGCGGACACGAGATTGTCTTGTAACTGTCGGTGGCTACCGAAAGATGACGAAGTGGGTTGGTGGAAGCGGGGAGGTGTAAGGAAGGTCGATGCGGCGGTGTGGGCTTTCTACCGGCTTGTAAATGGGACGATGTTGAGGAGAATGCGAGCGACGGGACAATGCTAGGTGGGCGGAGCAAGCGGGTGGATAGCTAACGGGTGAAGCCCTGTATGCGATCTTTGCCTTGCTAGCTCCATCTGGCGACTCGCTCGCCCCCCTTGATGACCCCAACAAAAATCATCAAGCTTAAAAGTTCCAAGTCGTTTTATCTATTATGGCATTAATAAAAAAATAAGGGGGGGCTCCAAAAGTCTTGCCTTCAGGGCCAAACAATGCCTAGGTCTGACTCCTTCTCATTTTGATCGGTAAACTGTAAAGATGAGTTGTCATCCCCTTAAGAAACATGAGTTGTCTAACTCTCCGGTGGCACGAAACCGCGGCATGTTTCGACACATGGCGGCTCAAAACGGTGGTCGAATCACTGACTTGCGAGACCAGATTTCCCAGCGCGGATGCATCCATGCGTGTAGCAGCATGATGTGATTAGAACGAGGAAGGTGAGCAAGGAATACTGCAGCAGCAGGCCAGCAGAGCATGTAAAGTGAGACCGAGAACCAGAAGAAAGGAATGAAGGATTACAGTCCCCCTTTTCTGAACTCTGAAACTTTCACTGCAGAAGAACCGAGCAAATTAGCTACAGTACTATACCATGGTGGTAGTAGCTATAGGGCCTCCATGGATGATGGATCCCATCCCCGCCGGCGAAGCAATCAGCCAGGCCATGCCAGGCGTTCTTCCCCCGCCACCTCGATCTTCCTCCCCCGCACGTATTCGTGTTCCTTTCTTGATTCTCTCTGTACTTCTTCTCCATTCTTTATCAATTTCAAAAACTGACGGGGCATCGCAGACCCATCTGCCGATCGATGCTTCCCGCCATATTTATACCCTCGCGCGCAAAACCTCCATAGATACACCCTTCAAAATCTCATCTGATTTTTTGTGCTGAAACATGATGGGTCGCTCGCCGAGAGCCGCCGTGATGATCGCCCTGCTCCTCCTCTGCTTCCTGTCAGGTACGCATTTTACTTCACACACACATTTGTCACCGCAATGGTGGATCATGGCGCCTCACACCGTGACACGCGCATCTGTGTTCACCACGCAGGCGCGACGGCGAGGACGTTCACGATCATCAACAAGTGCGGGACGACGATCTGGCCGGCGGTGACGCCGTCGCCGAGCGACAGCTTCGGTGGCGGCGGGTTCGAGCTCAAGTCGGGGCAGTCCGTCGTCTACGACGCTCCCCCGGCATGGTCGGGCCGCATCTGGGGCCGCACCGACTGCGCCTTCGACGGGTCCGGGACCGGCAAGTGCGGCACGGGCTCCTGCGGGCCCAACCTCAAGTGCTCCGGGGCGTCCGGCGACCCGCCCGCGAGCCTCGCCGAGTTCACGCTCGCCACGCCCGACTTCTACGACGTCTCCCTCGTCGACGGCTTCAACCTGCCCATCACGGTGCAGCCCGTGAAGGGCCACGGGCCGGGGAACTGCTCGGCGGCCGGGTGCGACGGCGACCTCCGGGACACCTGCCCCGACGAGCTCGCCGTCAAGGGCGCCGGCGGGAAGACCGTGGCGTGCCGCAGCGCCTGCGACGTCTTCAACACCGACCAGTACTGCTGCCGCGGCAAGTTCGCCGGCCCGTCCACGTGCCCGCCCACGCCCTACTCCAAGAAGTTCAAGGAGGCATGCCCGACGGCCTACAGCTACGCCTACGACGACCCCAGCAGCCTCTTCCAGTGCTCCGGCGCCGACTACGTCGTCACTTTCTGCTCCAACAGGTGACGACGACCACATCTTCTTCGTGTCTGCAGACTCTGCACAACAGTTATCCTGTGATTTTTTAGCTGATGCATTTTTTTTTCATTTTGAACAGCAAGCAATCGGTGTGCACTTACCACAACAACAAGCTCGTGTGCAATGGCTCCGGCCGACACCTGCCGCCGGCCATGTCTGCAGCCATGACGCTCCTGCTGCTCTTCGGCTCCGTGGCACTGCAGTTCTCGGTCTGACTAAAGGACGATTTGATCCAGCGAGAGGATTTGTGTGTTCTGTGACGTGTGGTTACCAGAATTTCTTTGGAGGTTTAAGGATCGGTGATTCTTTTTCTAATTGTGTTTTCAATCGTCTATTCTGTAAACTTTCTCCATGCCTCTTGCCAAACTGAACTATGTCAGAGTTACTGCTGCCATTGATGCCCGAAAAGTTAACTAAAGCTACCGTTCAAATCGGACAAGCTTCCTCCAAACAAAATTTCAATATGGATTGGTTGGGGTGCGCCAGGCCAAAGCATTTGTAATTCAGCAACTAGTGCAGTCTGTAATTTGCAATTCAGCATTGTATCATGCAATCTGAGATTGTAGAGCTGCACTGATCATTCCGTGCATCGAATGAATGTGCCCTCAGTTTCTCAACCATTGACAGTTTCGATGTGTATGTAGTTGGGTGCCGCCTAACAGTGGCAGCAGTGCATCGCCCATATTTGTAGTTCAGCTACGAGTTCACTGGCTACAATTCTCAGATTTAGACTTACAACTACTCCCTCCCCTCTCAAATTAGATGTCTTAGATTAGTCAAAATTTAGATAAATCTAAACACTATTTAACATATAGATTTATCTAAATTTTAATAAACTTAGAAACATCTAATTTGAGAATGGAGGGAGTACCTGAAATCTTGTGCCCTCAATTCCCCAACCAACGCCACTTGATCTTATCTTAGCCAAACGGCAGAGAAAGGTACGATTTGTGAAACGTTGTCCTGCCCCTCTTCTTATAGCTCCTTCGATCGCCTCTATTCTCTGGGCATACAAGGTGGGACTAAGGGTGTGTTCGGTTCCGGAACTTGGTGAAACGGAATCGGTCTATTCCGTGCCTAGCATCCATTCATGTGTTCGGTTGGAAGAAAGAGACGGAACCAGGTAGTCCCTCGAAACGGAATATTCCTCTAATATGTGGAACGAGATCTTCCGACCAAATCGGCCGGATCGCGCGGAACGGCTCGCTAATTCACGAACTAACCCAGCTGAGATGATTAGTTACCGAACCAACGATGATTTTTAGCTGTGGAGATGATTAGCGAGAAAATCCTTGAAAAAACACGCGGCCCTCTAGTTTGAGTATATTTTGCAAAGATTTTGAAAAAAAGATTTCCGTGATTTGGTACTTTTAGCAAAGAATTTAAGAAAAAAATATTTGCTACCATTAATTATAATTGTTAGATTTAAGCTTAAATTATTAGAATCTTAAGCATCATTATAACTATTTCGTTCCGGTCCCAATTCTCCCAAACCGAACACAATATGGGGCCAGTTAGATTCACCTTTTTTTCGAGCCGAGCAGAATCGGGCAATCCCATACTACCGGAATGGACTCCGTTCCGTTCTCCCTCGTTCTGGAACCGAACACACACTAACGACGAGCGTCTCTGTGCTTCGCTGTTGTCTGGGAGCTCCGAAGCCCAATAAGGTAACAGCAGCCCATATGCATGTACGGCCCAGCAACGGTTCTTTCCATTTTTTTCATTGAAATATGCTAGTGCTTCTTTTTCATTCTCGGAGAAATAAGAGGGACAGTGCACTGGTTTGACAGCAACAGCAAGTGCTTGTAACAAAGGAAAGTAATCCCTGTTACCATGCCATGATCTTCACTCACAAACCTGGACTTGTCCAGCAACCATCTTATTGGAGCGATTCAGATGCCCTGAAACAATCGAGTAGGACTACGTACTACACTTTCCTTTCTGAACTAAAACATTTGCAGTGATGATTTGGAAGGTTCTGTTCCAACGGCAAGCCACTTGGTCAGGTTTCAGGGCGCAGTAAGTGCAGTAAAAGTTAGTGGCTCAAGCAGTAATAGTGTAGATAATTCTAGTAGTGATTACAAGCAGTAAAATTAGAAAAATGACAGTCAATCAGAGACTAGCTGGATTATGAGCAGCTTCTGCAAGAAAAACTAGCAACGCTTGCATACATGGTTACGGTCCAGGGCTTGACCTGTCAGACAGACATGCGTACACAAACAACCAAGGATGATCTTGTGGATACCTAGTCCAGGACTCGATGAAGATAAGGCATGTTTCTACGACACTTTGTTTTTTTTTTCCAGACGACCTTGGGATCGAGCTCAGCATCCACGTGCGAAAGAACAACCAAAGAGCTACGGTCCGGCCAAACGGACACAAATGGACTGTTTAGAGTAACCGTTTGTCGACCCGCCCTTAGGGCGTCCAATGCTGCACCAACATACTCTTTTTCTTCCAAGCCAAAATGACTCCCGAGGCTATCAGCCTCCCAGATTCTCTTACCAGCCTAGAAATGTTCATCATCATCAGTTTGCTGTGCCGCTTAGGCCCTACCGCCGCCGTCGGCTAGCGAAATCTGCCGAAGAATTGCAGCCGCTTCGATGACAGCCTCCCTGTCCTGAGCTCACCAAGGAATAGGCGGCATGACAAAAATCAGCATAATCCAACAGAATGCAGAGAGCAGGTGACTGCAGAGATTCAGTAACTTACATCGGCGGAGTCCAAGTCCATGAGCAACTCGTCCACCTGCTGCCACTCTGCCGGCGTCAGGTCGACGCCTCCCAGCGACATCGCGGCATCCCCCTTCGAGCCCCATGTCTGCGCAGCGCTCGGATGGCCGTGCACGCCCCGGCGGAGCTCCGTCAGGGCTTCTTGGACGCACGGCTCGGCTAGGAGCGGGGAGACGCCACCGTCGTCAGTAGCGGCTGGCTGATCGAAGTTGGTTTTGGCAGCCGCGCCGTGCAGCTCGACGGCCGCGGCGTCGAACGCTCTGGCGGTGTCGAAGGTCCCGAGCCATCTGTGGCGGTAAACTCCTCCCTTGAACTCTCTGACCTGCGCCCCAAACTTGCCGCTCGGTCGCCGGATCACGCCGCGGAACTCGCTCCAGGTGTCCGGCCTCGCCTTCTTCCTTCTACTCCCGCTGGCGCCCGCCGCTTGCTCGCTCATGCCGGCGTTCGGACGCTCTCCGCCGTCACCACTATCAGCTGGAGCTAGAGCTGGACTGGAGTGGAGTAGACAAGAAGAGGCGGAAGAAAGAAAAAGGGTGAAATTTCGTGGGTTCAGCGAGCAAACAGAGACTCTCTGCGTCAGTCTTCTTCAGAGAAACTCCATGAAGAAGGTGAAACAATGTTTGTGGCTTGCGATGGAAGGTTCCTAGGTGCTCTAGGCTGCTCTTGTCAGTGCACAACCCACAAGTCTTGCAATGCAAGGAAAATTGCTTGCTGAAACAATGTAAGTATTTTGTGCGTCGAAGAAACTCTTTTGTTTTCAAACCATGAAGAAATGATCACGTGACTATTTTAGACCATCTGTTTGAGGGAGCGTCCTACTTAAAAATAGTCAAATTGGCTATCAACAATTTATCGCACCAGGGCTTCCTACTTGGAAAAAAAAATCATGATCAGGCAATTTTTTTTTTTTTGATAAAACTAGCACGGTGGCCCTCGCAAATGCGAGGGCAACGTATTAAGTCCATTGATTGTGTTGGATAAATAATTTTGTTCTGTATATGCCACAAAATGTGATGTTAATCAAATAACACCTAAGTATGATATGAATCATCAAAACTTATTGGCGAATAAGTAATATGAATTCATTAAAAAACACCATGTCACACTATTCTACGACATCGCCAATTACTCAAATTCTTTGAATCTTTCTTGCTACACCCCACTCTTCAATCCCCCTGCCATGTATTAATTAGTGGTCCTATCATAGAACAATACCAACTTGTCCACATAGTTTTAGCATTTTAATTAGTGATATTTATTTACTGCATATCCTTATCCGAAGTGAAGAATTTCTAAGACTGGGTTAGAAAACGTAAGTGTATAAGTTGAGATAACTAACATCAGTTGCGGATCCACGTTAAAATGGAAAATACTGACACCTGGTGAGGTGGCATACAAATAGCATCCACACATATACTTACTTTAAATTATTTTAATAGCATGCGGCAAATATAATTTTTTGCATTTCCCATTCTTTAATGACTATTGAATGGAGAAAAGACTAATGTAGTTTCGTACTACAAAACTAAGCATAATAAGGTTATCATTGTCAACCAAGAAATTTTATTTTGCAGAAATTAATCAAGGTGTACAACAGAGCATGGAAGAGAAACCATTAGGAGTCGCCTGTCTGTTCAGGTGAAAGTTGTGTTATGTAGAATATGTTATATATTGATCTCCTAAAAAGGTATGTGGTTTCTTAGGTACATATTTAAGTTGTGTTGGTAACATGTATGGAAATGACATAACTGAGGTGTTAATACCAAAACTTATAGATATATTTTTAGGAAAGAGCAACTTAAAATATAGGTATGTAATGTACATATCCCATCCAATATGAAGATACATGATATCATGATAATAAACCTATTTTTCCGTGAGATACCTATTTTCCATATAACCATGCATATCAGTGTGTTCCATGAATGGTATTATAACTTTTGTACTTATTTAGTAAAAAATTATAGGCATCATGTGGGAACAACAAAAGTCATGTTCAAATAAAACAGTTTGGCCTAAGATTTCATTTCGTCTATATGAATCATTATCATTTCAAAGCATTTAAAGGAGAACTTTTGATAACTAAACACCCAAACTTTCTACAACTAAATTACTATATTATGACCTATGATGAAAACAATGCATCATCTTAATTTACAAATTACATTTACATCTGCAATATATTCCACCTGAATATCTTCGTGGTGAAAAGAAGCTCAAATGCATATGCATCTATTTGTTTTCAATAGGCATCAACTGTACTTTCACAACTGTTTTTTAAGTAGGCAGCATGCATTACTCAGACAACTGCATTTTACATAGAATGCCACAATATTATTTGGAATAATGCTTCTTTATCAACACGTGTAAACCGTAAATAAACATGATTTACCTTGATGTCAATCGTAATCTGAACAAAAGGCTGAGATTACACAATAACCCATGCGTAAAGGAAGATTTTAAATAATCCATCAAATACAAAATGCAATTTACTTCCACTCAGATTCCATCAAACACTCCTCGTGGAAAATTGTCTCAAAAGATTGAATATTATTTCTCTTTGAAATATAGTGAAGGACATGTTTAGAAATTCAAATATTGATGGCATGGAGTTCCTTACTCCATGTTAGTGGAGAATATGTTATTCAAGATCTTTTTAGGTATAACACCCATGCAACCAAAATATTTGAAGAATTTTCAAGATATCGTGGGTCACTAATATGTTGTCCTGATTCATATGCTAGACTTCAGATACATATAAACTATTATTTCTTCTACACTTGCCAAAAACGAAGGGTGAAGTGCTAATTAGAGTAATTAACATAACTATAGCATTAGACATGCTATGGATAAGAGTCCTTAGCTACAAAGGCCTAAGTTACATATTAAATATGCACCGATGTATCTTCGTGACTGGCGAGGAAAAAATCATATAAGAGTAGGGGCTAGACACGAGAGGAGATGGTGCATATAAGAATCCTTGATAGTGTAGAAACGCATGACATCATAAACTATATTTGTTTATGTATACTCATTTGTACTATATATAAATTTGCATAGCCCACCGCTTCATTTGTTACACATACCAATAGATCTAGTTTTTATACAGTACCACGGATTTTATGATTCTTCCTTGTATATACCATGGACTTTTTGTTTTCCGAATACACATGCTGGCTAATTATACCATCCAACTTTTTTCTTTGACTATTTTCAGGCTCACCTATTATAAAACATACTCTTTTTTTGCCGAATGGCATATAAACAGATCGCCCCATGAATCTTAGTGGTTAATTTCAGATCTATTCGTTTTTTTTCTTGAGAACTTCACAGATTTATTTGGGTGTTTTAATCTTATTCTTAATATGGAATGTCGTTGATCTAGTGCATGTATTTTTACAGGCCCATTGAGATGGACGTGTCTGCCATGGTAGGCTCTATCATGAAAAAAACTGTATAGTTCGTATCTACATAAAAGCCTTTTAAAAGCATTTTACGTGTCCAAAGTAGACACGGCTCATCCTTCCAATTGCTAGATGCATATATATCAAGATGGTTACGTCTTGCATCAACGTGACAGGCTGTACCAGGTTATAGTCATATATCAAGGTGGTTACATCTTGCATCTACGTGACAGGTTGTACCAGGTTATAGTTTACGTAACTTTTTATGGCTTTAAATCTTAACCGTTATAATTAAGATTAACGAATCATATAATTTTAGTATATGTGGATCAACGTGGTGCCTCAAAAAACACCCTTATATTACTTTTAGTATATAATAGATGGCAATCAACGATATCAATTATATCTTACATCTATAACAATATACTCCCTCCGTTTTCTAAAATATAAGACATATGAGGATTAGTCAAAATTTATATCTTACTAACTTTAACCAAATTTTTAGGCGTTGCATTTCCAGGTAGGACGAGAAAATATATCCGATGCATTTTCAGGTAGGTTTATCTTGCATTTCCAGGTAGGACGCGACTATTTTAGACCATCTGTTTGAGGGAGCATTGTACTTGAAAATTAGTCAAATATAGGCTATTTCAACAATTTATCCCACCAGGGCTTCCTACTTAGAAAAAAATCATGATCAGACAACATTTTTTCTTTGACAAATGGCAATCTGTTAATTCAAGACGATATCAATTATATCTGACATCTATAACAACATAATACTCCCTCCAGTCCAAAATATAAGAAGTCCAATAATTAGATAAAAGTCATATCTTACTGCGAATTATTGGGGGACACCTGCGTGTTCTACACGTCCGAGCTGACGTAACCATTCTCCAGATTAGATGCACGGATGAGACGAGCCGGACGCGTTTGTCCGGATGAGTCGACCCACTAGGACGCCGCGCACGTCCCTCGCATCCGCGCGGACCGGTTCAGACACGCTCAGACGGGATGCGTCGGCCCCTCCATCAGAGATGCCCTAACAAACAAGATCATACACATCATTTTTTTTTTGAAAAAGAGCATATATTAATATCAAATGATACCAAATACACCCATCATCTGCAATAACGCATTGCCCTAGCAGACACACGGATGCACATAGCCAAAAAAGAAAGAAGAATTACAAAAAAAAATCCTGCTACAGTGACTCATTCATTGAAACAACAGTACTACCACCATCAAGATAGCACCAGAAGTCTAGCTTCTTCAAAAACGATGCTGCAAGAAGCGAACAGTGCAGAAACACCGTCATCGTCCGATCAAAGATCTAGGTTTTTATCCTGAAGAAAGTCTGCGCTCTCAAAACAATACCTTCAACAAGGCCATTGCAGGCACAACCAATTAAGGCCAGACCCTGGGTTTTCATCCTGAAAGGTAGGACCATGAACCTCTCCTGTGCAGCGCCCCCACTTGCATGCCACTGCTTCAATTCACAAGTCACCTAGCTAATTCTTCGTCACCACCCAGACTCGAACTACCATTGTATGTCCTCAGATCTCAATCTCCATGACTTTCTCCGTCAGCACAATGGAACGAGAACATGCCCCATGATAATAACAGCCAACAAAGCTTCAAAGCACACCCTCTAAAACCAAACGGTCAGGGTAAAACATGGGTGTGTACGACCGAATTCAATCCTTCCAGCAAACTCACAGCATAATAGTACTTATGGAGTTCCCCGGTGGAGCCTTCCGAAACACGACACAGAAACCAAACCAATGGAGACCAACATCCGGCAGATCATTGTCTTGGCTTGAGAGGGATCCAGGACCACCTCCTTTATTGAAACCGAGCGAGCAACCCCCACCCCACCTGCCGGAAACTAGCAGGATCCGCCGCAAAGACGACAAGACCACCCGGCCGACCATTCCGACGGAGAAGGAGGCCACCACCACCATGTCGGGGGCAGATGCCCCAAGCGCCCTAGTGTCACGGACAAGGCCCGGGTCGCCTGGGTGCCAGCATCGAGACCAACATACGGGACAGATCGCGGCTAGACCCAGATCCCCGCTACCGCCTGCCGCCATCTGGGCCGAGGATCACCAGCCGCCGCTCGCCGCAACACCACCGCCAAACCAGCCGAGACGAACGCCGTCGCCTTTTCGCCAGATCGCGATTAGGGACGCCGCCGCCACGCCCCCAGGTCTTTGCCTGGCGACGATCCGAGCGATGGCGACGGAAGGAGAGACCACGGGAGGGAGGGCTCGGCGGGAAGGGAGGCCGTCCGGCGCGGTGCCGCCGCGCGGGTGCGGGAGGAGAAGGGGTCGGAAGGAAGATGCTTAGTATACTCCCTCCGTCCAGAAATAATTAATTTGAGTTTGCCTACATTCGAATATATCTAGACACATTTTAATATATAGATACATTCAAATCTAGACAAACACACAAGTCAGTTATTCATAAATGGAGGGAGTTACCGATCATACACATCATTTGCATCATGCAGATCGTTGGTATTGGTTTTATATACCCTTTGAAAAAAATTCCACTCCTTCTTAAAAAGGAAAAAAAATTGCGCTCTAGGAACTGACTCGTGTGCTTTGTGGGCTGCGTGAGCTACCCGTGCCATGCCGACACGAGGAATACAATCGATCCGCCCACTCCAGAGTCGGAACTGATCGAATCAAAACCCAGCGGCGGGGACAGCAGCCAACAAAAGGGCCTGCCTTTGGTGGTAGAAGCCAGGCATAATGGCGGTCATGCTGAGGTGGTTCCTGCAGCGGCTCCAGCCCGTCCTCGCGCACCAAGCCGCCGTCCGCCGTACTCCCCACTACAGGCTCCTCCACTCCCCCTCCCCCCTCACCGCCGCCTCCGCCTCCCCGCCCGCACCCGCCGCATCCCCCTCCCCGTCGCCTAACCTCCTGTCGCGCTCGCTCCTGCCGACGAGCGCCGGGGCCTTCGTGGAGGCCGCCCGGACCGCCGCCGCGCGCGCCGCTCGGTCCTTCGAGCTGTCCTCTCTGCAGCTAAGCAGGACCACCTCGGCCGGGTTCACCTCGTCGTCGTCGACGTTGCTCCACGGCGTCGCTGCACCATGGTGAGGTTTCGGTTTTCGTACGACTCCGGGGAGAAGAAAGTTCTCGCCTTTTTTGGTCGTTTGGCCACTCAGTTTCGGTCTCGGTGTCTCGATCCGCCAGGGCGCACTGGACAACAACCCCAGCTGACGACATGGTGTTGATGCTCGCCGGCGCCAATGTGGCCGTCTACGGGCTCTGGCGCATGGCAGATCCCAAGTTCGCGTTTAGTCCTTCCGTGGTCAGTCATCTCCCAGGGAAATTATTTCGCTTTGATTTACCGAGTGGTGGGAACTAGTAGTGATGATCTTGTTGATGAGCAGATTTGGCTGGACATGTACACGGGCGGGCGGCTGCACGCGTTGCTCACCAGCGCTCTCAGCCACGTGGATCAGAGGTTCATGGTGAATCATTTCATGGTTCGTGGACTTCTACTTCAATTTCGCAAGCCATGACTGGACAGTGTATCACTTGATGATTTTTTTTTGTTGATGAGCAGATTTCGCTGGACAATTTCAAGAGCTTGCGCTGGCACACACTCCTCACCAGTGCTTTCAGCCACAAAGATGCTGACCACCTCCTCCGCAATATGATTGGATTCTACTTCTTCGGTTCAAGGGTAAGTCGCTCACTCTTCTACGATGCTATGTCGACGCGTATTAGTTTGTCATGCTGAAATGGAAAATAAACGTGCCAAAGGTGATATTTTACATAGTTAAAATCCATAAATAACCAAGTCTGCAAGTGAGTAGCTAGATAAGTTGACAACTGTTGGCATTATACAGATAGTTCACCCCTGATTTCCCAATTCCACTGAGAGCAACCCCCCCGTAGTAGTCTAGTAGAGCATGCCACACTCTCTCTGAAATATGATGTAAATGAGTTGCAATATACAATTTATCCGAAGCTATCTTTCCTGTATTGGCAATCAGACCAACATCTTACAGAACTTGCACTTATACATGATCTATGAGTTGCTGCAGTCAGCTGATCACTAAAGATCCTATTACATTCTAATTTGCTTCAAGTGTTTGTCAATGCTTTGATCAACCTGTTCCGGGAAGTAGAGGTTAGCGGTCATACTGTCTAATCATTTGTACTCTGCATCTTCACTCAGAATTCTATTTCACCGGGTCCATGTGAGAGACTAGCGGCTGACCTTAGAGTACTTGCCGATCCATCACCAGAGACTATATCATTAAACGAGCTAGCCTCCTTACGGAACTTGGCAGTTTTGCCAAGTATCCTGCAACGAGACTACTGAGAGCCAAAAGTATTAAAGGCGCATTCCAAAAAGTAGTTTTGTTGCTTCCACTTTAATTCAGGAGTTTCAGTAGTACATGCTCACACTATGTGTTTATGGTGGCCAATTATCACCTTTCTTAGACATGCTGAATTTATTTTACCTTTTTTGCATCAGATTGCCCGCTTGTTTGGTCCTGGTTTTCTTTTACAGTTGTACGTGCAAGGAGCAGTTCTTGGATCTGCATTCTTCTTGGCAGAAATGGTTTTTCTAGCTCCACGGAAAGAGGTAACATGCTTATGAGATTTTGAGGTTTATACATCAGGGACCTGAATTCCTAACTTAATATGTAATGCTTCTATCGCAGGGTTTTGGAGGATGGAATACTCATGCGCTTGTAAGTGAATTACTGTCTTACATTTACATCATAATTAAAGTGAATTTGACCCCAACCGACCAATTATTTATTATCCTATAGCAAGAAAATTATTTGGATGATGGTAAATATGGTGATCAGACTTGCATGGTGATTTACTCTTATATAAAATGAAAAATACCAAATTTTCACCTTTCACTTTTAGTGACTTTGTACAAAAGATACTGTTTGTTACACACTAAATATTATACTTTCATGTCACTCAGGGTGCGAGTGCTGCAGTGAATGCAACTATTCTTCTCTACATTTTTCTTTACCCGACGAATATATTATACCTACACTTCTTCATTCCTCTTCCAGCTGCATTAGTGGTGAGAAGCTTTTACTTGTATTGATGAAATCTGCTAAACATGTGGGAGCTTGGTAGTGAGAACAGAATTTATTTGACTTTACTTATTTCAGGGAGCTGGTTTGATTGGTGTTGACCTATGGAGGGTGAAGAAGGTATTCCTTTCTTTTCAGAATGTGGAGCATTTTAGGATTCTGAGAATTGCCACAATGCAGTGCATTCTAGCCTCCCAATGCACATTTGCCTCATTAAATTTCCTGGTCATAACTTATTCTTTTCTTTTTCTGCCCTACCCCTCATGCTTCAAGCTTTATGATGGGGCAAATAAGTCTACATTCCATTTCCAATGCACTTTTACATGAAGATTCGATAATCTTAATTGACATCATGAAGGCTCCTTGTTTTGTCTGAAAAAACCTAGAAATGCACTACATGGTGAAATGGGAAGCATGTATTTAACTCTAATCCCTATTATATTAAGTTTTTTTTTAAATTTAATCTCTATTAAAACTGGTACTAAACAATTCTGGTAATGAGTATTTTTATTGGTGCCACTGTTGGGAACGTTCATTGGCCATGAGTTTTGATACTGTCACTGCTACTTTCATTTACTGTTACTCAGAACTTGAAAACTGCACGTGTATAACCATACAGTACAGCTCCTGGTCTTTAATCTACCTAGGATTGAAAATATGGCTCAATATTCACGCCTCGTGAGTTTGGCGATAGTTCTAAGTTCACATCGATGTGATTACTTTGCATTGCTGAAGTTAGTATTGAGTATATAACCATATGACATTTATCGGTTTTAGGCTTGTATAAGTCTTCCCCTGTTTGTTCTTCTATCTTTTGCACATTTTTGGTGATCATTGCTTCTACTATATATTTAAACACATCTAGTTCAATTCAATGTCTCGCCTCACACTGCCATCCATTCAATATGCTAGTCAAGCCATATCAAAGTACATCATTGCTTGAAGATCTTGCCCTGTCTGAAACCTCTAATTTCCACATTATTGCCGCTGACTATATGATACCAAAATGTTAATCATGTCATGATAGCCATGGATTCTTCATGCTTCCTGGTCTATTACAACGCAAGTAACTGATGCCCTGTTCATTTTCCAGGGCCAGAGCCATGTGTCAGGTTCTGCTCATCTAGGGGGTGCATTTGTCGCTGCGCTTGTGTTCGCAGAAATGAAGGGCTGGATCTGATCGTGGTGCGTACTCATAGTGGTATGCAGTAAATCCAAATGTCGTGCCAGTCAGTACTTAACCTCACCCCAGTACTTGCGCTGGTGGCCTCTTGGGTTGTGTTATTTGACTAACGTGGGCCTGAGGAATGATTCCCTAGAACATGCTACTCATTATCCGAGTTTCTGAGGTAGAAGTCCTTAAACAAAGCTTAGACAACATGATTGCCAGATTTTGCCAACTGATTGGTAGAGACCTGTGAATTTATCTCCTCGGGAGCCATCCTCAAGCATGAAAAAACTAGAAATGCATTGCTAAATCTCATTTTCATGAGTTAATTTTGAATGCATATTTTGAATTGTGCCGTTAGAAAGTAGGCTGTCCAATGAAAGAACCTGGAACTGTTCATGTTTATCTAAGATTCTTAAGCCCCAGTATAGTCTAAATCCAGAGATCAGACCTTAAGCTAGTGATCATGCAGCGCCTAGTGGTGCTCCTTGGGAGCGTTCATCTTTCTCGGGAGATCAAGGACGCCTTGGTCTGGTGCCAGACTAAATCTGGGAAGTACTCCGACCAAATCTTCCTACAATGCTTTCATTGATGGTTGGAGCTCTGGCAGCAGGATCGGCAACGCTCGCCCAATTTGAATGCAAGATCTTTAGTTGGCTTGCACCGTAAACCACCTCCCAAGTCCCAACTTATCACGGGATGTTGGCAGTAAAATTTCACGGGGGCTGCAGGATCTCAGTCCTACATGAGTTCAAGGCTTCAATCAGAAGCACCGCGACGCTAGGGCGTGTTAGCCTGCGCTAAACTAAACCACCGGATCTTGGCATTCGACAACCGGGTCTTCTCTTTCACCATTATTTAGATAGGCTGGCAGTTTTCGTTTTTTGTACATTGGTTCTAGGTTTGTGGAGTTGTGATGTTGTACGTTGCGCCTTATTGGTGTTTTCTTCTAATATAAAGTGACGCACATTTAGATGTGTGTTGCAGAAAATAAAAGGACAAAAGAAGTGTCTTTAAAACAAAACCATCATGAAATTGAGGGTATTTTCTTTTCCATATTCCACTATAAGAGAAATTACTATGGCTGACGGTTTAAAGCTTCCCTAGAAAAGAAAATAAGGCCCAGTAGTTAATATGGAGTTTACCTCGCTACTACTGGTCAGGATGATGTAGAAATTTTAGGGCTAGACTTGTCCCACAAACATATCTTACTAGAGAAATTCAGGTGCCCTGACTGAAACAATGTACACTTCCTTTCTCAACTCAAACATTTGTTTGCCATGAAGAATGATGATGAGCACGGTTCTTCTGCCACATACTGCTGCCAAGTGCCAAAAGCAATAAGTAGAAAACTATAACAACAGGCGAAAATAGACTCACAGCCACCTATATCAGTCTAGGAGTCAGGAATTTTCAGCATCATCATCAGTTTGCCGTGGCGCTCGCTTCGCTTGGATCACCATTGATGTCGGTTAGCTTCTCCTACCATCTCCATGGCCAGCTAGCGCAATATGCCGAAGAATTGCAGCCGCTTCGGTCGGCGCCTCCCTGTCCTGAACCTCACCAAGGCACAAGTGAATGGCGTGACTATAACTGTATAGTCTGTACACAGCAGCAGCTGCAGATGGAGTAGTAAACTTACAGCTGTGGAGTAGTCCATGTCGTTGAGCAACTCGTCCGCCCGCTGCCACTCTGCCGGCGTCAGGTCGAGGCCTCCCAGCGACATCGCACCATTCCCCTTCGAGCCCCATGTCTGCGCAACAACACTCGGATGGCGGTGCACGCCGCGGCGGAGCTCCGACCGGATGTCCTGCTGCCCGCACGGCTCGGCCAGGAGCGGCGAGACGCCGCCGTCGTCAGTTGCGGCGGGATGCTTGAAGTTGGTTATGGCGCTCGCGCCGCGCAGCTCGACGGCCGCGGCGTCGTACGCTCTGGCGGCGTCCTCGGCGGTGTCGAAGGTGCCGAGCCATCTGTGGCTGTGAACTCCTCCCGGGGGCTCTCTGATCTGCGCCCCGAACTTGCCGCTCTGTCGCCGGGACACGCCACGGAACTCGGTCCAGGCGTCCGGCCTCGCGTTCTTCTTCTTCCTCCTCCTGCCGCCGGCGCGCAGACCTGGTTGACCGTGGACTTCCGCTAGCTCGTTCATGCCGTCGTTTGGACGCTCTCCGCCGTCACCGGTCACCACTATCAGCTGGAGCTAGAGCTGGGCTGGACTGGACTGGAGTGGATTGGACAAGAAGAAAGAAACGCGTGAAATTTTGTGGGTTCAGCGAGCAAGCAGACTCTCTGCGTCAGTCTCCAATCTCCATCTGCTGCCGCCCACACGCACGACTTCGTGATTTGCACAAGGCTTGCGACGGAAGGTTCGGCGTTACAGTAACTCTGCCGTGAACTTGTCAGTGCACAAGGCAGGCTTGCAATGCAAGGAAACATGGCTGCAGAAACAACGTTTATTATACGTCCCGGAAACGGTGTTTGTTTTTCGAACGACGAAGATGCGTCTGTGACCAGGTGCCTATTTTAGACCATTACTACTCCCTCTGTTTTAAAATATAAGATGTTTTAGGTTTATGAAGAGAATGTATCTAGATCCCGCCAACTACACACTAAAACAAGATGTTTTAAAATATAAGATGTTTTCGACCAGTACTACACACTAAAACAAGTCTATTTACATTCTCTTCACAAACTTAAAACATCTTATATTTTAAAACAGAGGGAGTATTAGTTTGTTCGAGTTTAGCTTCTTCACAACCGAACACTTTCTTGACCAAACCAGGGTGGTTTTACTCTACCATGCCATCATGGACTTTATGGGATTTCCTTGCTATATTTCAAAGTATAAGAGAAACTACTATGGACGGATCTATTTGTATACTAAAAGCAATATAAGACTGCGTTTCGAGGCACTACATAGTCCACGTCATCCAAATTACCGTAGTGGTTAGATCTAGAATTTACGGTTACGATTTAACAAAAAATAGTCACGTGACCGATTATCACGACGTAAGTTTTTTTTTTTGAGAGCACGCCAAGAAACATGCCTTATCTTTATAGAAAAAAAAAGACTCAAATTATAAGAAAACCAAGAGCCAACCGCAAACAGTTGGATTGGCTAAATACACACCTATAAACACACACACTCTACTCCACTCTGAGACTAAGCCTACTCTCGCTCTAACATGCCTCCCTCATGCCTCCCTCCAACTCTCGCCATTTCCTAGAGACGAAACTCTTCTTTGATCCTACCTGTGAGCTGTGCGACACTGCACTGCTCTCGTGTTTCCGAAAACCCTAGAGTTCCTTTATTTCCATCACATCCATGAAACAAAGATGACTAGAGTATCAAATTTTCTCTTGTCGACAGACACCACTCCTTCCCTCGCTTGAAGCCACCAATTCTCCAAAGTTCTCCCCATTTGAGGATCCTCCAACTGCAACGATGCTGCTTGCAAGCAATTGTACCACACCTGCCTTGCAAAAACACATTGCACGAGGATATGCTCAACATTATCCTCCTCTTGAAGACATGTGAAACACACACTTGGCTGATCTTGCAGGCCGTGTTTGTGTCGCCTGTCAGAAGTCCAGAGTCTTTTCTTCAGCGCTAGCTAGCAGTTTGTATGTATCTTTGGCAGTGTATTGACCAGATCGGGAGCCAATCCAACTGAAAGTATCCGGTGCTTGTGGGTCTCTTCTAAAACTGCTTAGCTCTAACCAAATGTGCACACATTGGGCATACCCCTCCTTGTCCAGACCTCCTACAATGTCTGTCACCCATGCATTTTGCGGCAGCGCTTCTGCGACCAAACGACTGTTTTTTCTCCGTGTCGGGACCAATTGACAGATCCGTGGCGCTATGTCCTCTATCTTGCGCCCATTAATCCACCTATCCCTCCAGAAGTACACTCTCTTGCCGTCTCCCATAGTAATGTTAGCAAGGCCGTGAAAGAGCTCGGTCGCTGCAGTATCCTTTGGCACTTTTAGACCTTACCACGGTTTCAAAGAATCCATCCTTTTCAACCACTCTCAGCGTACTCGTAAAGCTAAGCCCTGTATCGTGGAGAATTGGGAGTTAGAGTCACGACGTATGTTGAAAAGGTCACATGGAGCGTTGAGTCATGGACTAATACGACCGTCAAGTCCTGGATATATTGGCCGTGAAATCTGCGTCCAATACGACCGGAACAGATCCAATGCTACGTGCTCCTTTAGGCCCTATTCGGTTTGGCATGGATTAGGGAATTGATATGGTTTGATATAGATTAAAATCCATTCTAAGTCAAAATACTTCTAATTCCACTCCAATCCACCTCAATCCAATTGGGAGGTGGATAACCGAACATGCCCATAAGAAAAAATTAAATTGTGCTGGTACGTCTATCTCATGATATGCATACGGGAAGGCTATTTTTGAACGTAACAGCTAATCGCCTGATCCATGTGCGAACCCGTATACGTGTCAGGACAAAAAAAATCTCTCCATTATTACACTTCTAATTCACAGATATAGTATTTCAAAAAACAATCTCTCCATTATTACATTTCAAAAAAAAAATCTAGTGCACTTCTAATTCACAGATATAGTATTTCAAAAAACAATCTCTCCATTATTACATTTCAGCATAAAAATTACACAATCATACACTGGTTACATTTTCATTTTTAAAAAATATTCACCTCTACATTACGACAAAGAAAAATGAATTTTATTTGGCATGAAAAATATTTAATACTATTGTTGTTTAATATGATTTGGAAATATGTTCTGTAAATTATTCCCCTCAATATGAATACACTCCTTTTTATTCTTCGGATTTACAGTTAATATAATGTCTTTTTTTGTTTGTCAATATATTTTTTTGTTTGTCAATATACGATCATCCCCAAACCCGCATAATCGGAATTCGTTTACATCCACCTTCTAATTATTTAATACTATACCCATTGCTAAATGAAAATAGTATATACAACTATTTTGCTAAAAACTATTAAAATATCATTTCCATTTTCATATAGATATTAAGAGCCATGATCCAATATGAGCATTGGAGAACATACCAAAACGACGTGTATTTACAGACATAGTGAGCACAAAAATTTATAGAACAACTAATATGAATAACATTAACGAAGGCCTTTCACTAAAATAAAGGTCACAAGGTACAAAAAACCATATTGACGACAACAATAAATACCAAAACCCGCAAGAGCTAAACTAATCTCCTTAATTTGAAAAGAGGTAGTTTGGAATCCAGAGATCATACCTTAAGCTAGTGATCATGCAGCGGCTAGTGGAGCTCCTTGGGAGCGCTCAGCTTTCTCGGGAGATCGAGGACGCCTTGGTCTGGTGCTAGACAGAATGCTACGCTAGGGCGTTTGAGAATGCAATGCCTGATTGCGAAGCGCTAAACTAAACAAACCTCCCATCTTCTCACAGGATCTCGGCATTCAACACCAGGGCAGTTTTGTTAGATAGGCTGGCAGTTTTTCATTTTTCTTGTATAGTGGTTCCATGCTTGTGGAGTTGTGGTGCATTTTTTTTGTACAGTCATTCCATGCTTGTGTTATACTTTGTGCCTTATTGGTGTTTTTTCTTCTAATATGAAGTGACGCACGTTTAGATGTGTGTTGGAGAAAAAAAAAGGAAAAAAGGTAGTATCTTAAGGCTAAACCATCATGAAATTGAGGGTATTTTCTTTTCCATATTCCACTATAAGAGAAATTAATATGGCCGGCGGCTTAAAGCTTCCCTTGAAAAGAAAATAAGGCTCCGTGGTTAATATGGAGTTTATTTTAGACAAATTTTAGTCAACATTTTGGCTAAACTACGTAGTTTGGTCACGGACACTCTTTTTTTTTAAAACGGGAGCAAAGCCCGGGCCTCTGCATCTAGGATGCACACAACCTATCATCAGAGTATTATAGTTCAAGGATCAGATAGGGTTAATACATGCACCAACCATCTAAACAAAGCTAAAAGTCTCACGGGAGAAGGAATGCGACAACTAGACATCAGTCAATGTACTAGAATGATGTCACGAAGCCCTGGCTGAAGAATTCTGAAATAACCGCCACAAGACGGGTGCACCCAGAAACCATAGGTTGTCGCTGATGTTGTCACGCCCCAACTAAGCAAAGGACTAAATGTGAACGTTGTTGTATCCTTATGAGATAAAAAATACCTCATAAGCATACAAGGCACCACTAGTAATCGTGAAATTAAAGCACAATGAGAATTAGGTTTCATTTATTCATCAATATTATATTGTAGGATACAAAGGCATGCAAGCTAAATATTATATTGGTCCAACCTATGAAGCATGCATCGAAGGCATTCCTTCAATTTATATAAGGCAACATTATTGGGTGTAGTAGTAAAATCCTAGCCCAACATCAGATGTCTAGTGGTTATTTGCTACAACTTCAATGGCATCCCCATCCAGCCCACTTTGCTCACAAATTGCGCATACCAGAGAAAAGAAAATAGTCCATGAGTATGTTGATACATACTCAGCAAGGATAAAGAGTGATTAACAATAAAATAGCATGTAATAAATTCAAGTAATTTAAGTGATAGAAGAACATGTCTCTTGCTATCTTACAAGAGTGTAAAAACAATATAAATGGTTAATTGGTTAGCGCAATCCTAAATATAGTGACCTCTGGAGAGACACGCTAATACCCGTCGTAATCTCCACCAATGGTTATACCCATCTTCGAGAATCACGACATCGAGTCCCCTACTTGTGCGAGGTAAATCCATCTCACACTGATACCGGTGTGACCGCGTACCGTTATTTCAGGTATCGACCGTCTCGGGCTAGATATACCATACATCCTATGATTACGACAGGCGAATGAATAATTCATGTATATTTATCTCAAGCGTTTCATCGATTCATGCATGGTGTTCACGTTCATTCAAATTCAATCATTCTTTATCAATCCACTTTCAAATCACATGTAACAGTCTAAGCACTTAATAATATTAAAGTATCAGGATTAAATATATTTAGTAATTTAATTAAGAAAACTGGTATGCACAACCTTGCCTTTGATTGTTTGTTCTCCGACCAACTTGGCTTCAACCTAATCAAGTTGTATAAATTATATCAGTCTATTTTATTAGAAACAAGTCCAATTATTATTGCATGCATAGTACCAACAACAATAGTAAGACATGCCATGATGTGTGAATAGCTAGCTATACTAGTACTACTCTGCCAATATATATTCATGGGTTGGGTTGACTACTCATACATGCATGCAAGAAAAATTAATTTTCTCTGTACACAATCGATGCACACTAGGTGCTACTAGCTGTACTAGTTCACTGTTGCAAGAAAGCATGTACTATTACCAATTAACACCAAGAAGTATTGCATCGGATGGTTCTTAGCAAGATTTTATAGTAAATATTTGCACCAATTTAATGAACATAATATACGTCATCTCATAGAAAATTTTCTACTCCACATGCAAGATTGTCTAGAGAAACAACAAGGATTCTATTTAAATCCATCAAGAACCATCAAATCTATGAGAGAGAAACTAGAGCAACTAGAGAGAAGAACTAGAGTAGCTAGATCATAGCACACAGAGGAACAAGGCCAAGGCTAGGGCTCTAGAGCGTGGGCTTACCTGTCCCTGTCGCCAAATATTCAGGTCTATCAGCTCTAGGAAAGCTTTAGGGTCGATTTACACTGTGGAGTGAGGTGGGCGTGTGCGATGGTAGAAAGCTATATATAGCTGGGAAAGGTTGGGGAGCATAGGACATCTGTCTAGGTTAGGGTGAGCGGTGGATCGGACCAAAAATCTAGTTACCTTCTGTGAGGTTACCTCTAGATATTTTCAGGTAGTTTCTAGTCTTTAGATTTTTTTTTAGCTTACTTGGCTGCTACTCTTCATTTTTTTTCTATATTTATTTTCAAGCAGATAATTATGCTTAGATTAATAAAGCAAGCTAGAATAAATAAACCAAAAATTTATTTTGTTCTTGAAGATATTATTATTATTGGTATATTATTCCTGGATATTACATCCTACCCTCCTTATAAAAATTTCGTCCTCGAAATTTTTCATACCTTTATTTTTCGAAGAGGTAAGGGTAATTTTCCTTTAAGTCGTCCTCCCTTTCCCAAGTGGCTTCGTCTTCACCGTGATTCCTCCACTGAACCTTGACAAACCGAATATTTTTGCGTCTAGTCTCACGGTCTTTAAAATCCAGTATACGAATAGGGTATTCTTTATAGAATAAATCTTCTTGTAGCTCAGGTAATTCAATCTCCATAGGTTTATGTGGGGGTTTCAAACATTTACAGAGTAAGGACACACGTGAAATACATTGTGTACACTTGCTAGAGAATCTGGCAGCTCTAGCTGATATGCGACTTCTCCAACTTGTTTGGTAATTGAGAAAGGACCAATATATCTTGGACTTAATTTCTTTCCCTGTCCAAATCGTTTAATCCCTTTCATAGGGTATACTTTTAAATACACTAGTTCTCCCTCCTAAAACCGAAGGTTCCTTCTTCTGCCGCCAGCATAACTTTTCTGCCTGCTTTGTGCGGTTCGTAGTCTCTCGCGTATAAGTTTCACTTTCTCTTCTGTTTCCTGGATTATGTCGGGTCGTAGAATTTTTCTTTCTCCAACATCATCCCAACAAATCGATGCTCGACACCTTCTTCCATATAAAGCCTCATAGGGTGCCATTTTAATACTTTATTGATAGTTGGTATTATATGTGAATTCAGCTAACGACATATATTCATCCCATGCCCCATTAAATTCTAGAACACACGCCCTGAGCATGTCTTCTAGAATTTGATTAACCCGTTTTGTTTGGCCATCACTTTGCGGATGATATGCCGTACTAAAATCGAGTTTGGTTCCCAACGCTTTGTGCGGACTTCTCCAAAATTTTGAGACAAAGCGAGAATCTCTATCTGATGCAATGCGCAAAGGGACGCCGTGAAGAGATACTATTTCCTTGATATATAACTTGGCTAACTTCTCTAGGTAAAAATTAATCTTCACGGGTATAAAATGTAAAGACTTTGTTAATCGATCCACTATCACCCATATACTATCATTCCCAGATGGTGTCTTTGGTAGCCCAACAATAAAGTTCATACTAATTTCTTCCCATTTCCAAACAGGTATAGACAAAGGTTTTAAGAGTCCACCTGGTCGTTGGTGTTCTGCTTTTATGCGTCAACATGTGTCACGGTGCATAACAAACTTAGCTATTTCTCTTTTCATATTATTCCACGAAAATGTTGTTTTAATGTCCTGATACATTTTAGTCTCACCTGGGTGCATGGTGTATAGATAGGAGTGTGCTTCTTTTATAATATGCCTTTTTAATTCAGCATCATTAGGTACATAGATTCGGTATCTAAAGCATATAGCCCCACTTGAATCAATATGAAATTCAGATGGTCTGCCATCATCGATATTTTTCTTTAGCCGTACTAGGTCCTGGTTATCCATTTGTTTTTCCATAATCCGCTTCTCCAAGTTTGATGTGACTTGAAGTGTAGCTAGTATGCTTCCACGTACATGTATTTTTAGTCTTATTCCCAATATTTCTCGCTCTCACAGCAGATGTGGTTTTTGAATAGCTAGGATAGAAATGTTGCAATAGGATTTTTGACTCAAAGCACATGCCACAATATTTGCCTTTCTTGGATGGTAATTAATATTAAGATCATAATCCTTCAATAATTCTAACCACCTTCTTTGCCTCATATTCAATTCCTTTTGGGTAAAAATATATTTTAAACTCTTGTGGTCAGTAAATATTTCACAATGCTCTCCATAAAGGTAATGCCTCAAACATTTTAGTGCAAAAATTACTGCAGCTAGATCCATGTCGTGAATTGGATAATTTTGTTCATGTGGTTTCAGTTGGCGAGAAGCATAGGCAATAACTTTACCTCTTTGCATAAGTACGCATCCAAGGCCCAATTTTGAAGCGTCACAATAAATGGTGAAATCTTCACCACCAATAGGCAAAGCGAGGACTGGGGCTGAAATTAGGCGATCCTTTAATTCTCGAAAACTTTCCTCACACTTAGATGTCCACTCAAATTTAACTCCTTTCTTTGTTAGATGAGTTAAAGGGGTAGCAATTTTAGCAAAGTTCATTATGAAACGACGGTAGTATCCGTCCATCCCAAGGAAGCTTTGTTGGAATTATGCCCTAGAGGCAATAATAAAGATGTTATTATTATAATTCTTGTTCATGATAAAGTTTATATTTCATGCTAGAATTGTATTAAGCGGAAACTTTGATACTTGTGTGGTTTATGAACAACACTGTGTCCCTAGTACGCCTCTATGGACTAGCTCATTGATTAATGATGGTTAAGGTTTCCTAACTATAGAAATGAGTTGTCGATTAATAATGAGACCATGTCATTAGGAGAATGATATGATGGACAGACCCAAATTAAGTAGAGCAATTAGATCGTGTCATCGTGTTCATCTTTGTGAAGCTTTTTCCTATGTCAAGTATTGTATTCCTTAGACCATGAGATAATACAACTCCCTGGTATCGGAAGAAAGCTTTGAGGTCATCAAACGTCATCCTATGTGAGGGTGATCATAAAGGTGTCTCTCAGGTGATCGGAAAGTACTTGTTGGGTTGTATGTATCGAGATGTAATTTTTCCCTCCCAAGACGGAGAGATATACTTCGGGCCCACTCGGTAATCGATATCAACACCGCTTGCAAGCACGTGGTTAAGGAGTTAATCAAAAAGTGATATCGGATTACGGAACGAGTAAAGTACTTGCTGTGAACGAGATTGAACTAGGTATGCCGATACCAACGATCGAATCTCGGGCAAGTAAAATATCGCGTGACGAAGGAAATACATATATGGGATTAATTGAATCCTGGCATCGTGGTTCATCCGATATGATCATCGATGAATATGTGGGAGTCAATATGGGTTTCCAGATCCCGCTGTTGATTATTGATAGAAGATCATGTCTACATATTCTCGAACCTGTAGGGTCACACACTTAACGTGCATCGATGCTAGGATAGAATGGACAATTGGTTTATGAGTTTTTGTCCGGAGTCTCGGATGAGACCCAGGACATCACGAGAGGTTCCGGAATGGTCCGGAGAATAAGATTCATATAAAGGAAAGCAGTTTTTGGATTTCGGAATCGTTTCGGAGTTTATCGGTATTGTACCGGAAGGTTTTAGAAGGTTACGAAGTGGGACCAACGTGGGACCACTTGTCAGAGGCCTGCGTGGGCCTAAGGGGAAGTGCCCTGGCCACTTTGGGCCAGGGGCACAAGGCCCCTAAGGCCCAGCCGGCCAGCCCTTAGGGGAAACCCTAAGGGAACCTTCCAGAAGAAGGGGGATGACTTGCCCCCCACTCCACCCCTTGGGCCGCCGCCCTAGGGCTTGGAGGAGGGGTCAAGGGGGCCGGCCAACGCCCTATATAAGGAGGGCAGGGGCGCAGCCTCCCCCCATTCCAACCCTATCCGCCGTCCAACTGCTGCCCCTCCACCTCTCTCTCTCTCTCCCGACTGCGCGTAGGCAAAGACCTGCCACAGAAACTCTCCACCATAAGCACCACGTCGTCGTGCTGCAGATCCAATCTATCTCTCCACCATACTTGCTAGACCAAGGAAAGGAGGAGACGTTGCTGCACCGTACATGTGCATCTCTCGGAGGCGCCACCACTTGCGGCGTAGGATCGGATCAGATCGCGAGTAGGAGACGGTGAGTACGACTACGTCAACCACGTTCTGTTGAATGTTTCCGCTGTGCGATTTCTTCAAGGGTATGAAGATCTCATCAATCTCTCTCGTTGATTACATCTACTAGATTAGATCTTGCTTTCTTGTTCGCATCCATAGGAATTTTTTTGATTTACTATGCTGTGAAACCCTTCAAGCTTCGGATATCCGTGACAGTTGACGGTCTTTGCCATTCCGACACGGCTTTCACCTTGGCGGGATCGACGGTTATTCCTTCGCCCGAAATTATATGGCCAAGAAAGGGTACTTGATCCATCCAAAAGTCACATTTCTTTATCTTTGCATATAATTGTTGTTCTCGTAGTGTTTGAAGTACAATCCTTAGATGCTTAGAATGATCTTCTTCCGTCTTTAAATATATAAGGATATCATCAATAAAGACGAATACAAATTGATCCAAGTAAGGCTTGAATATTCGGTTCATTAAATCCATAAAAGCTGTCGGGGCATTAGTCAATCCAAAATGGCATAACCAAATACTCGTAATGCCCATAGCGAGTGCGGAAGGCTGTCTTAGGAACATCACTTGGATTTATTTTTAGCTGATGATAGCCAGATTGCAAATCAATCTTTGAGAAAACCTTGGATCCTTGTAGTTGGTCAAATAAATCATCTATCCGAGAAAGAGGATATTTGTTTCTAATGGTGACTTTATTCAGCTCCCGGTAGTCTACACATAATTTTAAACTTCCATCCTTCTTTTTCACAAATACTACTGGAGCTCCCCAAGGGGAAACACTCGGACGTATAAATCCCTTTTCCTCTAATTCTTTCAATTGTGTCTTTAGCTCTTTTATCTCCATGGGTGCTATCCTATAAGGTGCCTTATGGATCGGCTTTGTTCCGAGAATTAGTACGATCGCAAACTCAATTTCCTGGTCCGGTGGTAACTCAGGAAGATCCTTTGGGAAAACATCAGGGAATTCATTTACTACTGGGATTCTATTTATATCTATTTCCTTACTCTCCATCATTGCCATGAATGACCTGAATAAGTTTCTTCTATTATTATGGTATACAACTTCAATTTGACCAAAAGGCCTAAGTGTAACCGTCTTTTCATGGCAATCAATAGTTGCTTTGTTCTGTTGTAACCAGTCCATCCCAAGTATTACGTCAAAATCCTGCATTTCTAGTACAATAAGGTTAGCCGTGAATCTCCATCCCCCAATCTCAATAGGACATGCTTTGCAAATTAATTTTGCACTTCGGCTTTTCTAATGGTGTCTCAACATAAATAATTTCTTCTAACGTAATGCTAGCAATCTTATGCTTTCTCACATATTTTGTAGAGATAAATGAATGTGTGTCACCAGAATCAAACAAAATTAAGCCTATATGAGAGAAGATTGGAAAATTACCCGTCACCACATTATTGGATTCTTCTGCACTCCTCTAAGTTAAATTAAACACTCTAGCCCGGTTCCCTCCACGAGGTTTCTCTCGGTTAATTGAATGAGCTCCTGATGGTTGATTTGAAGTGGTGGTCCTTGCATATTGGTTTGTCCCATGATGGGTTGTTGATGGAGGTGCAGGAAGGTACATTTGCTGAGGTGGCTGGGGTAGAGCCATAGTCTTTTGCTGAGGAGAAGCCATGATGTTATAATTCTGTTTATTTGGACACTCATGTCTAGTATGCCCCGGTTTTCCGTAGGTATAACACTTGCCCCATTGATCCGGACAAATGTTAGGAGAATGATTTCCCTTACATATTGGACATTTCCTTGCCGTGCTTCCCCATGAATTACCTATAGCTCGTTCAGGACGACCACTCGGTCTAAACCTCCCATTATTTTGATGGTTATTATTATCAAACTTAGGCTTCTTTAATGGATGATTCACCTCGGTTCTTTCTTCTTGATATCCTTTTTCAAGAGTTGTGCTTTGCTCACCACATCTCTAAATGTATTTAGCTCAAAGGCTTCAACACGTCGCTTAAGTGGTTGTCGTAAACCATTCTCAAAACGCCGCGCCTTGGAGCCGTCATTCTGGAAAAACTCAGGAGCAAATCTTGCAAGTCTAGAGAATTCAATTTCATATTCTGTCACAGATTTATTTCCCTGTTTTAGCTCAAGAAATTCTCTTTCCTTCATGCCTTTAACACTTTCAGGAAAATATTTCTTGTAAAATGCTTCTTTGAATACTTCCCATGATATTTCAGTACCATCGGAATATGACTTTTTGTGTGCATCATACCACTCAAAAAGCACTTGACTGTAGCATATAGGTTGCATACGCGACCTTCTCCTTGTTGGTGCATTTCATAGCGTCAAATGCTTTTTCCATGGCGGTAATCCAGTCCTCCGCTTCAAGTGGATTTGCTGTTCCAGAGAATGATGGTGGCTTAAGCTTCTGATATTCTCCAAGTCCACTACGTCGATTGTCGTTCTTCATAACACGCTCCAGGATATTCATTTGACGTTCTTGAGTTTCCTGCTGCTTGTCCAGTATGTTGGTAAGCAGATTGGCGAGCGTGTTTTGGTCTCCCAGTTCGTGTACCGTCAGCCTAGCATTATTGTTATTGGAGTTGTTCGCCCCATTTCTAGTACCGTTGCTAAGATCATCATCCATCTATGACAATAACTCAGATAAATTAGCTAAGCTTGTATGGTAGGGTATAGTCACATCAAGGTACGGATAATAATCTCATGGAAAGATGTATGGACTGTGTATGTGTGTTGTGATGAGGTAGGCAACCACCCCAAGTCAATGGAAATAGTTAGTCTAGCAGTGAAAAGACATTTT
The DNA here is from genome assembly GCA_030063025.1 of Avena longiglumis. Taxonomy (NCBI): domain Eukaryota; kingdom Viridiplantae; phylum Streptophyta; class Magnoliopsida; order Poales; family Poaceae; genus Avena; species Avena longiglumis. The sequence goes on from CP125978.1 coordinate 78,032,997, forward strand.
GCATGTCAGTGCATGCATTCCTAGACTACATGCATCGACCCATGCTGCACCCAAGCTAGATAGTAATTTCTCTCAGTAGTACAAGTCAGCGTCAAATAGTAAATCTACTAGAGCATAGCTACTACCAACCACACCATACATACACTGCATGCATAGACAGGAACGGGACACATGCATGCATTCGATGATGTCATTTATTCTCACTTGGTTACATGCCTATACACTATCATTACTGAAAGGGGGAGAAATGTCCGATGACAAAGCATGTTTTTTTACTAGCAAAAAAGGTACTTCCAGGAAGTTGATTTAAACGATGCACATGTATATCACAACTCTTCAATAGTCAAATATTGCATGGCAAGGAAAATCAAAACATATATCAAGTAAAAAAATATTCAAAGAGATTTCAATACTTAAAAAACAGTACCGATTATTATAACAGTATATTCTACGAAATGCATTTTCCCTTTTTAAACTTCAGGAGGTGTGATCACACAGTCAACACGACATAACTAGTAATAGTTTCATATCATTCAGCCCACAAGCTTAGGTTCTTATATCACATGCAAGGAAAACATAGGTATCTTAGGTTCTTGCACAACATGCAAATCATAGTACTACTACATGTCATTTCCATTTCCTAGCCCCAAGAAAGATGACCGCTGCCATCCCCGCCATACTTCCATACTCGTCTTGTATCCAGACTACACCACCCAACTCTACGACTCTGCAAGACATTATTCTTTAGGATACTTGATTATAGAAGACTAGAGGTACTACGAGGGTGCTGACTGCTCCATGATAGACACACCCCTTGATCAGGAGCTGCCAGCGGAGCTCTCGTCTCCACTTCCACTACCATTCTGCAGGATAGTGATAGTGTCCTTCAGGCAACAAATGCGGCGGTAGAACCTGTGAACAAGACGCTCCAGGATGGCTACTTCCTTTTCACTGGAACGGAGAGCATCCATTAGTTCAACACAAAGTTGCTTAGTCTCCACCAGCTTCTTGCCCATATCATCCATCTCAAGGCGCTGGTACGCCAGCAGTGGGTAGTTGATGTCCCTAATCTACATCTGACGCTCAGCTGCCAATGCATGGGTGACCATCAGAGAAGCAGCCTGTTCAGCCTCAGCAATGGTTGTTGTAGCAGCTTCAAAGTACAGAGAGGGAACCCAGTCATTTGGTCCCATGTTGACTTGAACACCTATGATGTACAACCCTTCGGTACCAGGCTTCCAGTTAGAGACTGGTGCTTCCAGACCCATCATTGTTGCAAACTCCTCTAGGAAGAGCTTAGCTGGAAACTCAACGTACGACATCCTGAGTTGACAACACATCTTTCACATTAGTAAGACAAGCATGCATGCATAGCTACACGTTTTCCTACAGGCTACTACCTAGTCTATCATATAAATAAGGCCGCCAATGTAGGAGTTCACAAGATCGAAGCCCATCACAAAAGTAAAAGCTCAATTAGTACTAGTACACATAAGATCAAACTAGGTCACCACTCCCCAAGCTAGTCTCCCTTGTTATTTGTCATACTAGGTTTTATATGTTGCCATGCCTAAGGTTAGTTAATAAATTTATTAATAGGTTAATTATTTGTAAACCTGGCTCTGATACCACTAAAACTGTCATGCCCCAACTAAGGAAAAGATTAATTGTGATAGTTGTCGTATCTTTATGAGATAAAAAATACCTCATAAGCATACAAGGCACCAGTAGTAATCGTGAAATTAAAGCACAATAAGAACTAGGTTTCATTTATTCATCAATATTACATTGTAGGGTACAAAGGCATGCAAGCTAAATATTATATTGGTCCAACCTATAAAGCATGCATCGAAGGCATTCCTTCAATTTATTTAAGGCAACATTATTGAGTGTAGTAGTAAAATCCTAGCCCAACATCAGATGTCTAGTGGTTATTTGCTACAACTTTAATGACATCCCCATCCAGCTCACTTTGCTCACAATTTGCGCATACCAGAGAAAAGAAAATAGGCCATGAGTATGTTGATACATGCTCAGCAAGGATAAAGAGTGATTAACAATAAAATAGCATGTAATAAATTCAAGTAATTTAAGTGATAGAAGAACATATCTCTTGCTATCTTACAAGAGTGTAAAAACAATATAAATGGTTAATTGGTTAGTGCAATCCTAAATATAGTGACCTCTGCAGAGGCACGCTAATACCCGTCATAATCTCCACCAATGGTTATACCCCTCTCCGAGAATCACGACATCGAGTCCCCTACTTGTACGAGGTAAATCCATCTCACACTGATACCGGCGTGACCGCGTACCATTATTTCAGGTATTGACCGTCTCGGGCTAGATATACCATACATCCCATGATTACGACAGGCGAACGAATAATTCAAGTATACTTGTCTCAAGCGTTTCATCAATTCATGTATGGTATTCACGTTCATTCAAATTCAATCGTTCTTCATCAATCCACTTTCAAATCACATGTAACAGTCTAAGCACTTAATAATATTCAAGTATCAGGATTAAATATATTTAGTAATTTAATTAAGAAAACTGGTATGCACAGCCTTGCCTTTGATTGTTTGTTCTCCGATCAACTTGGCTTCAACCTAATTAGGTTGTATAAATTACATCAGTCTATTTTACTAGAAACAAGTCCAATCATTATTGCATGCATAGTGCCAACAACAGTGAGACATGACATGATGTGTGAATAGCTAGCTATACTAGTACTACTCTGCCAAGATATATTCATGGGTTGACTACTCATACATGCATGCAAGAAAAATTGATTTTCTCTATACACAATCGATGCACACCAGATGCTAGTAGCTGTACTAGTTCACTATTGCAAGAAAACATGTACTATTACCAATTAACACCAAGTAGTACTAGTTGCATTGGTTGGTTCTTAGCAAGATTTTATAGTAAATATTTGCACCGATTTAATGAACATAATATACGTCATCTCATAGAAATTTTTCTACTCCACATGCAAGATTGTCTAGAGAAACAACAAAGATTCTACTCAAATCCATCAAGAACCATCAAATCTATGAGAGAGAAACTAGAGCAACTAGAGAGAAGAACTAGAGTAGCTAGATCATAGCACACAGAGGAACAAGGCCAAGTCTAGGGCTCTAGAGCGTGGGCATACCTGTCCCTGTCGCCAACTTTTCAGGTCTACCAGCTCTAGGAAAGCTTTGGGGTCGATTTGCACCGTGGAGTGAGGTGGGCGTGTGCGATGATAGAAAGCTATATATAGCTGGAAAAGGTAGGGGAGCATAGGACATCTGTCTAGGTTAGGGTGAGCGATGGATCATACCAAAAATCTAGTTACCTTCTATGAGGTTACTGCTAGATATTTTCAGGTAGCTTCTAGTCTCTAGATTTTTTTACCTTACTTGGCTGCTACTCTTCATTTTCTTCTGTATTTATTTTCAAGCAGATAATTATGCTTAGATTAATAAAGCAAGATAGAATAAATAAACCAAAAATTTATTTTGTTCTTGAAGATATTATTATTATTGGTTTATTATTCCTGGATATTACAGATGCTCTGTGAGCAGGAAATCACAAAGCTGAATCCAATGCGTCGCTTTATGAATAACCTTCAAAAAGGAAGGAACTCCGGTCTTGTTAAATATAAATTTATTTCAACATTTCCAAATGGAGCAACAAATGGCCGAAATGCCAATCCGAATTCTGCCCTATTCATCTTGTCTATACATTTAACTAATTTCCAAATATATTAGTGATATTGGTTGGAGGAGGTAGATTATAAGTGCAAAAAAATCATACGTCAAATTATTTTTGCGAAAGGACACAAGAGGAATAAATGTTCAATTGTTTCGACTTCGTCACAAAAACAACATTTTTTACACCCATTCCAGTTTTTCTTGCTTAAGTTGTCTTTTGTTAACAACAATTTATTATTAAAAAATCACATGAAGATTTTAATTTTTAATGGTATTTTTATCTGTCATAAGTACCTCGTAGGGAATCGTGGATGTTCATTCATGAGATCTTCATATATATATTTAACTGAGAAAAATACATTCTTAGTTAAATTCCATAAAAACTTGTCCTGCTCATTTGTCAAGGTTATTTCCATCAACCTCTCACATAGGTGCAGCCATGCATCCCATTTATTACCATTTAAACTTCGCCTAAAACCGATATTTAAAGGATTGTGAGACAAAACATCGTGAGCGATTACATAATTTCTATGTACTATGTTATATAGAGATGGATATTGTTTGGCGAGAGATACCTCTCCTAGCCAAATATCCTCCCAGAATCTGATCTCTTTCCCATCACCAATTTTGAAAGCACCGCAGGCAAAGAAATCATCTTTCACTCACATTAGTCCTTTCCAAAAAGGTGAATCAGTCGGTTTGGTTTCGACATGTCCTAGAGTTTTATTGACAAGATATTTGTTGTATAGCAACTCTTGTCAAACCCCTTCTTCTTTCAATAACTTATATAACCATTTACTTGGTAAATATTTGTTTTTAAGTTCTTGCACTTCAATACCCAAACCCCCTGATCTTTGGGTCGCAAATAATATTCCACCGAGTTAGTCTATATTTCTTCTTATGTTCATCACTTTGCCAAAAGAATCGTGAACGATAGAAATCCAGTCTTTTCCTTACACCCTTCGGTATTTCAAGGAAAGACAGCATAAACATCGACATACTTGATAGAACGGAATTAATTAGGACAAGTCTATCCTAATAACTTCCCTTGCCAACATCCTAACTTACCCTCAAACCTATTTTCTATCGGGTTTCATTTAGAATTACGAAGATTCCTATGATGTATAGGTACCCCAAGGTATCTAAATGGTAGAGACCCTGATTCGCATCCAAAAATCTCCCTATAAGTGTGTTCTTGTTCAGCAACTTTGCCAAAACAAAAAATCTCATTATTATGGAAATTAATTTTAAGACCCGATAATTGTTCAAAGATACAGAGAATGAGCTTCATGTTAATCGCTTTCTGAAAATCATGTTCCATGAATAAGATTGTATCATCAGCATGTTGCAAAATAGACACTCCCCCCTCGACCAGATACCTGATCATTCTCTTTTGCTCTAGCAATTAGAATAGCGAGCATATCAGCTACAACATTAAATAACATAGGTGATAACGGATCACCTTGTGAGAGACCTTTTCTAGTCTGGAGGTAATGGCCAATGTTATCGTTGACACGAATGGCTACACTTCCATTTCGTACAAATAGTCGCAGACACTCTTGTGTTGTTGTACTTCGCGCCTTATTGGTATTTCCGTTTCTTCTAAACAAAGTGACGTAATATTTAGAGTGTGTTCAAGAAAAATAAAAGGAAAAAGAAGTGTCTTTAAAAGAAAACCATCATGAAATGGTGGTTTTTTTCTTTTCTTTATTCCACCATAAACGCAGTTTAAAAGATGGAAATCACCTTGCTACCTGTCAGTAATGTTGTAGAAATTTTAGCATTGAACAGGTTTAATCCCTGTTACCATGCCACGTTCTAAACTCACAAACCATGAATTGTCCAGCAACAATCTTAGGGCATGTGCAGTGAGACATTGCTAGACTTATGCTAAGAAAATTGCTAGTCTCAAGTCTAAGAAATGAATTGTATTCCACCGTTTAGCACATGTAAAGGCCCCACCAAGTGGGATAAAAAGAATCAATATAAAAAATCTATTATACATTGACAATTGGGTATGTCTGTCACATGATTCTCTTTGCATATGTCTAGTAATAGAGTAAGAGTCTACGAAAACATAGCTAGACTCACCTCCTCCACCGTTAGATATAGGTCTAAGACCAAAACGGTATCCTTAGACATACGTTTTCCACCACATTGCACACCACTACACTTCCCTTTTTGGACTAGTATAAAAATTTGCGGTAATGGTTTGGAAGGTTCTGTTCCACCGGCAAGCCACTTGGACAGGTTTTAGGGCGCAGTAAGTGCAGTAAAAGCTAGTGGTTACAAACAGCAACGATGCAGTAAATTCTAGTGATTACAAGAAGTAATTGCAGTAAAAAGCAGAAAAACGACAGTCAATCAGATGGCTGGATTACGAGCAGGGGACACACAGCTTCTGCAAGAAAAACTAGCAAAGCTTACATACATGGTGTACTCAGTTACAACAACCCAAGGATGATCTTGTGGATGCAGATCAGCCATGTTCCTACGACGCATTTGTTTTCCTTCCAACATTTTTCTTCCAAGACAAAAGGATTCCCAAGGCTCCCAGATTATCTTACCAGCCTGTTCATCATCATCAGTTTGCCATGCCACTTCGATCATCATTTAGTTAGGCCCTACCGCCGTCGTCAGCTAGCGAAATCTGCCGAAGAATTGCAGCCCCTTCGATGAGCGCCTCCCTGTCCTGAGCTCACCAAGGTATAGTCGGCATGACAAAAATCAGCATAATCCAACAGAATGCAGAGAGCAGGTAACTGCAGAGATGCAGTAACACATCGGCGGAGTCCATGTCCATGAGCAACTCGTCCACCTGATGCGACTCTGCCGGCGTCAGGTCGAGGCCTCCCGGCGATATTGCAGCATCCCCTTCGAGCCCCATGTCTGCGCAACGCCCGGATGGCCGTGCCGCAAAGTTCCGACCGGATGTCCTTCCCGCACGGCTCGGCTAGGAGCGGGGAGACGCACGGCACGGCTAGGAGCGGCGAGACGCCGCCGTCGTCAGTTGCGACGGGCTGCTTGAAGTTGGTTATGGCGCCCGCGCCGCGCAGCTCGACGGCCGCGGCGTCGTACGCTCTGGCGGCGTCCTCGGCGGTGTCGAAGGTGCCGAGCCATCTGTGGTTGTGAACTCCTCCCGGGGCTCTCTGATCTGCGCCCGAACTTGCCGCTCTGTCGCCGGGACACGCCCCGGAACTCGGTCCAGGCGTCCGGCCTCGCTTGCTTCCTTCTCCTCCTCCCGCCGTCGCCCGCGGCTTGCTCGCTCATGCCGGCGTTTGGACGCTCTCCGCCGTCACCACCACCAGCCGGCGCTAGAACTGGGCTGGAGTGGAGTGGAGTGGACAAGAAGAGGCAGAAGAAAGAAACGCGTGAAATTTTGTGGGTCTCAGCGAGCAAGCAGAGACTCTCTGCGTCAGTCTTCCTCCATCGGTGCCGTGCACAAAACTTGCGCTGGAAGGTTCCTCTTGTCAGCTGCTGTAACTCTAGGCTGTTCTTGTCAGTGCACAACCCACAAGGCTTGCAATGCAAGGAAGCAATGCTTACTGAGAGTCTGAAACAATGTAATGTTTTGTGCGTTGAAGAAACTCTTTTTTTTTTCAGACCATGAAGAAGAAATGATCACGTGACTATTTTAGACCGTCTGTTTGAGGGAGCGTCCTACTTGAAAAATAGTCAAATATAAGCTATTTCAACAATTTATCACACCAGGGATTCCTACTTTTTTCCTTGGACAAATATCAATCTATTAATTGAAGACGATATCATATCTGACATCCATGACAACGTAATACTCCCTCCTACATATTAATGCCTCAACTTTATCTAAATAGACTAGATACATTTGTATCTACACAAAGTTGATGCTATTAATATATACCTGAGGGAGTATCAAAAGCAAAATGATTCGGTTATCCCGGAGGATCGTGTCGCTCACGTCCTCCGGTCCCTGCATGCGCCATGCGTTGTGGAGCGTTAAGACATCGAGGGTTGAGGGCCTCACCACGATACTTATCTCCACCCGCCCCTTCTTCCTCCACCGGTTCATTCACCCTACCCTTCTTCTATCTCACGCATATATAGGGAGATATGATCTGCCATGAATCATTCACGCTCTGTCTGAGCACCCGCCCATCCATCGCGTCTCCTCTCCCACCGCCAGTGCCCTACATATCCTTCCCTCACCTCTCCCCAACCGGCAACTGTATCCGCTACCGCATCGTCCCCACGGGCTTGAGCTCCTCCGGTCGTCGCTCAAGCATGTTGTCGTCGGCAGCCATTTCCAAGACCTCATGTGGTTCCTGCTCCTCCAACTCCCCACAGCCATGGGCAGCCTACTCCCCTTCCCCCGCACCTCCCAAGCACCTCTACCGGTGCTGCAAAGTGTCATCGGGGTCTAAGGTGAGAGGCGTCAATGCCTAGCACCACCTCCTTCCCGAGGCTGGAATAGTGGCCACATGCGGTGTGAAGAGCGAGACCTGGTTTTGCTGCAAGCTGGAGGGAGGCGCTGCTGCGAGAGAGGCCATGCACTGCTGCGAGCGGGGTACGATGGTAATAGAAGTGGTGTGCACAGATGATACGAAGGAACCCGGCGGTGCTACGAGGAGTGTGCGGTGGTGCTGCAAAGTAATCCAGGCATTGTTGCAAAGGAACCTTGGTGCTATGAGGAGTGTGGTGGTGCATAAGTAATCCGCATTGTTGCAAAGGAAACCCATTGGTGCTACGAGGAGTGTGCGGTGGTGCCGCAAAGTAATCCAGACATTGTTGCAAAGGAACCCCGTTGGTGCTATGAAGGAACATCGGCTGTGCTACGGGGTGTGTGTACCGGTGCTGCCGAGGTGGGGATGCTAGCATAGGTAATTTTTGTTTCTACCATCGATGGGGCGGTGGTGCTGCAAGGAAGGTCGGCGATGCTACCATGGATGATATAAAACATTTTAGATTTAAACTCCCAAAATGTCTTACATTTAGAATAAGACCAACAACATTGAACGTCGGTTTACGCGTGTGCATGTTTGATCCAACGTTCGAGCAGGGTTCGGGCTCTAGTGTTTTGTTGAAAGCCTAACATGGAAGCTTGAAAAACCCTGAAATCATCAAAAATATACTCCCTCCATCCCAAAATAGATGTCTCACATTTGTCAAAATTTAAATGAATCTAATATTATTTAAATTTTAACAAATCTAAGACATCTATTTTAGGACGGGAAGGAGTACTTAACTTTTAGAAAGATAGGATTAATAATGCATTTTGATTGATATTCTAGAAAAAATTAAATTAATATGGAAAAGACACATTTTACATGTACTACGTATTGAGCTTGGCATTTTCTTGTCGGGATTTTAAAGGAAAATGATATGGATCCCCGGACGATGGGGGTTCCCATCGTCCTCCCCCCAAAATCGTTCTAATTTTCATTTTTGCTGCAAAACAACCTGTTTTTGCTATATATGTCCCTGCTTTTGCTTTCGAAGCAAAAAAAAAGGTTCGTTTTAAAAATAGAATGTCTCGTCGAAGACCTAGCCGAAGATCATGCAGCAAAAAAATTGTGCTAATGCAGCAAAACCGACTTCGCCGGAAACTTTTTTTGCTGCATGGTCTCCGGCGAGAGTCATCAACGAGTTGTTTCCGACGATGTCTCCGGCGAAAACGGTTTTGCTGTATTAGCACATTTTTTTTGCTGCATGGTCTCCGGCAAGGTCTCCGGTAAGGTCTTCGGCAAGACGTTCTATTTCTAAAACAAACCTTTCTTTTGCTTCAGAAGCAAAAGCGGGAACATATACAGTAAACACGGGATGTTTTACAGCAAATGGACACATGTCAGCACGGGAAGCAGAACGATGGGAGCTCTCCCGTTATCCGGGGAACGTCTAGCAGTTTCCACTTTTAAAGCCTGACCCGACAATGCACAAGTGTCGGCCGGATCACCATAGAGTAAGAACCGAGCAATCTCCATGAAATGCTTTCACTGTGGAAATGACGGGAACACTACCAATACGAGGTGTGGGCTGAGAAACATCTCTCTCTCAACCCCTCTGCCATCAGAGTTGAAGCCTCCCGCAGATCCGCCCGAACTGGCCGCCTTACGCCGAGGGATGGCCGAGGGAGGTGCCATGTAATTGTAGCTATAGGTGTAGGTGTTTTCCCGTAGTGGAGTCTTGAGCTGGAATCGATCTTGCGCAAGATCCGCGTCGAGTTCTTCTACGTCCGTCGTGGCTTCAACGGGTTGAAGCCCGGCGAGGAAGGGCTGGTCTCCGTTATAAAGCCGGTGTTCGTGGTGCGGTGGAGCTGCGTTTCTCCTCCTCTCTCCCGGCCGTGGAAGCGGGGAGAGGCGAAGAGGTGTGGTGTTGTGGCTTCTTCCTGGCCGCCGTGGTGGCGAGGAGGAAGAACACCGCGCCTTTCCTTCGCAGCGGCGGCCGCGTGTTGTGTGGTTGTGCCGATCTGGGCCTTCGCCGGCCGTGGCGGCGGGGAGGGCCTGGTCAGGGCGGCTACGCTTCTTCGCGTCATCGAGCTACTCCTTGGTGCTTCGGCGGTGCCGGAGGTCACCGGGTCTCCTCTCGTGTCGCTGCGGTGGTTGCGCAGCTGCGGCGGAGGTTGCGGACTCGATGGCTCGACCATAAAGCTCGGGTGTGCCTTCGTGGTGTCGACGACGACTAGCTACCTCTCCAGATCTCGGCCGCCATGGTGGCGAGGAAGGAAGGAGGTTGGCTTGTCACTGATACTTGCGATGGGTGGGGCCTTTGTTCCCGGCGGCGATGCGTTCTCCGGCGATCTCCAAGCGGAAGCAATATGCCAACCGCTATCTTTGGCCTAGAGGATGGCCTCGCTGAGCTCGAGAGGCCTCTGCTCGAAGCTACTTACTGGCCTCCGCGACCTTTTCTCTCCTCCTCGCGGCTCAGCGTCGACGTTGGCAAGTGGTTCGTCCCGTTCCGACGACGCAGCGGGCGAGGCGAGTGTCAAGCGGCATGCAGGACTCGATTGCTTTCTGATCTTTCCTGCAGGGTGCAATGTGTAAACTTGAAGGGCCCAGTTGCTATCTTGTTTTTTTCTTTTGGGTCTTATTGTATTTTGTACTCTCCGCTTTGACTAATGGCAGCATCTCGGTCCTTCGGGACCTTTCACCGTTCAAAAAAAAAAACTACCAATACGAGGTACTACCATCAACAGGTCAAAGCTAAGAGTCTAGAGCTCGAGACTGTACTCAAGATTCAGAGTAATCCTAGACTACCGAGTAGAAATGACACCTCAGAGTATATGTCAGTTAGACATATTTGATAGTTTAAATATTATAATTCAATTTATATTTAGTAGTCTTCTTATCCTAAGTCTTCTTGTATTATATAAACAACTTAAGAGCTCATGATATTAATCACCCCACGCAATATCAATACAATCTATACTTCTGCAGTCTATCATGGTATCAGAGCGGTTCGCTTCGCCTAGGTTTAGCCACCTCTTCCGCCGCACTGCCCCCGAGGAGATCGTTCTCCGCCAGAAGGCTGCGCAATAGTAGATTAGATCTTATTTTGCCAAAATTTTCTCACCGGCCGCTTGACCGGCGTTTCTTCTTCTTTCGCCGATCATAGATCGGATTGCGTCGTCCATAGTTGCATGTCATCATCACGCGCCTCTATTTCAACCTCAGCATCGACTCATCTCCGGCAAATCATCGCCAACGATCGTGCAAAGGAGGCTCCGTGCGGCGCCCCAAGGAACGCCTTCACGCGCTGCGTCGGCTTCTCCGTCCTCACATCGTCACCACTCCGGCCCTTCTTCGCCAACATCGATCGGGACTCACATCCCCGAGACGCGCCTCGCTGTGAACAAAGGGTTGCACCTTCATCACCATTTGTCATCATCACCGACAACCATCTACACCAACAACATCGCCGCATCGTCACCGCCACCACCGATCGTGGTCATCGTCAACACCAACAAGTTCTCCACGAGCGAAGCCGCGCTCATATAAGCGGAAAATACGGGACTAATCCCCGAAATCGACTACCACAACAATTCAATCGCCATCGACAACTACCTCGTCGTCGTCCATCACGACCGCCACCGAGTCGCGGTCTAAATTTTTATTTTTGCACTAATCAAATTTCTTTGTGCAACTACTTCATCTACTCCGACAAATCGGCGGACAACTTCTATGCACCGACCATTCGTGGAGAATTTCTCTGCTGCTCCCTCCGGCTTTGGCTCGCATGGTTTATGATGGTTCCTGTCTTCGCACAAACGATATTGGCAACATCGACGCATGCCTTCGTCTCTGGCGCACTTCCGAGTTTGGCAAGCTCGGCAAGGCGTGTCGCCTACCTCGACTACTCCGACTCAAACTATGTCTACCTCAACGGCGAATTCTCCAATCTCAACGACAACATCGACCACAACACAACAACATCATCAACTTTTGTCGGGGGGATAACCCCCGGTAGGGTCACGAGAGGGGAAACATAGCGCAGCTGGGTTGGCTCCGAGTAAAGAAAGAACCAGGCCGGGTAAGATAAGCATGAAAGCCGACATACAAACTATGACGGCCCGCATAGGACAAAGTTGTAACCCTTGCAAGAACCAACAAGCCGAGTCAACCGAGGAAGGGCCGAGTCAAGGAGGACACGTGGCACCTTTCCGAGTAAGGTTCAGGAGGGACCATGGTAAAGCATGGTCAAAAGAGAAGGGCGACGCCGAGTGACACAAAAGGAGCCGGTTGACGCCCAAAGCATGCGCTGACGTACAAAGTAACAGCATGACGCTAAAAAGAACAAGAAGCAGCGTACCAGAAGACCGTTAGCTGTCAAGCTTTATGGACCGGGCCTCTGGGCTTAGGGCAAGCCCGTGACCCGGGCCATATTGTAGGGACCAAGATCCAAATAGTAAACCCTAGAAACCCAAAGGGGTATTAGCTAGCTAGAACTGCCTATATAAGGGAGGGCATAGCAGTAGTAGAAGGAGGTTGGACCAAGTAAGGAACTAGTGCGGTGAACTCTAGCCAAAACAGCTCAAGGAGCACTTGTAATTTTGGGGGGAATCAATCGAATTGCCAAGTCTGGAGAGTTCTTCTTGTTCTTCGTGCATGGCTCGACCGTGTACTCACTCCCCGGTGACCACAAGCACCCATTCGGCCCCCAACTTAAGTCTACCCATGGCATCTGCCGTGCCACCACCACGAAAGTTGGCGCCCACCGTGGGGCTGAAGTAGGTGCTTGATGGAGTCTTCATCCGGACAGGCAACATCATCGCCAAGACCGGCGAGCGCGTCTACTCCAGCCTCATCCAGAGGTTTGGAGCTCTCAACTTCGTCAGCGACAACGCGGGCTGCTTCAGGACCAAGCCGTTCCCTAGGGGTGGTCGCTTCATCAAGTTCGGCGAGCACCAGGTCTACGTCGTGGTGCGTGTGGAGCGCGCATATCCTGAGCGCGTCGTCCTGGCGCCAGATCCGCCAGTGATTCCTGTCGCTGGGAAACTTCACCAACTTGTCTCCATGGAGGTAATGATGACAACCCCAAACCTCACAGCTCCTCCAGTAGTTCCAGTGGTGAATGAAAACGTAGAGGGAGGAAATCATGAGGAAACTCCAAGGGCTGCAAGAACAGCAAAGGCGCCGCTAGAAAAACCAGAGAACATAGCTAGGAGCAAGAGGGCTAAGGAGCTGCAGGAAGCAATAGATAAGTTTGCAGAGCCAGTTGCACATGCAACATACCCGACACGTGTGCAAGCCGAGTTGGAGAAAGCCAGGATAAAAGTCCTGGAGAAAGGCAAAGAGCTAGCACAGTTACAGCAGGACGTGGATATCACCATCCGAGAGCTTAACTCGGCAAATCGAGTCAAGGGCGAAAAGACTCGGCTTGATGCAACGAGATTGAGAGGAAAGAACCTCAACGAAGAGCTGGCAGATACGACATCGAAGATAACGCCGGAGAACAGCGAAGGAGACGCCATGCGCCCAACGTAACACAAGAGCGGCTAATCATGCGGCGAAGCGACAATGGCAGAATTACCCCACTTGAAGGGGGAAGCAAAGAAAAGGAGAAAGAATGAGTCAATGAATTAGTAAAAGCAGCCATCGTGCTGAATGAAGCGTATTACAGAGCAAATCCGGGTATAGCAGGGAGGTCACAGCTGGTTCACTCGGCGACTCCTGTCCCGGCAAGATCGGTAGGGCACACAACATCCTCACCCGGAGCGACGCCTAGGCCGAGAAAAGAAAAAAGTGTGGATTCTGGAAGTAACAAGCAGATGGTCGCCTATGATCCGGCAGTGGTTCAAGGAAACCCGGCACATGCGCAAGGGGCAAAAATAAATAATCCCCGAGAAAATAAAAACCAGGAAAAAATTGGGCAGAGAAATGACAGCGGAGGGCAAAATTTTGCGCCTCATGCTAGGCGCGGAACTCACTCGGCAGGAGGAGGAAATCCAGCTCCGAATAACGCACCAGCTCAGCCGGAAAGCGCGGGAAAAGCAGTTCAATAGCCTGCTGACCCGAACGGGAATAAGTATAATGATGGTTACTCGGCTATGGTAAATGACGGGTATGAACTGCCGGATCATGCATATCAAGCAATGGGAGCAAGGTTTGGAGGCAGGAACCTTCAGCCGGATGATGCTAGGCTGAAGCTTGACCGCATAAAAATGGCAGAGATAATTGAATCTCAAGGTCCGCAGGGTCCACCGTGCTTTGGCCCAAGGATCATGAAGGAGCCACTGGTGCCAAATTTCCAGCTGGCCAGAGGGACAAAAACCTATGATGGAAGCACAAAGCCAGGGGACTGGCTCATAGATTATGGAACCGCTGTGAAGATCGTGCAAGGAAACTTGAGATGGGCAGTACGTTACGTGTCGCAAATGCTGGAACGACCAGCTCGGGTATGGTTGAACAATTTGCCACCTGGAAGCATCAACAGTTGGATCGATTTTCACGACGCTTTCGTGAGCAATTTCACGAGCACTTACAAGAGGCCAAATCGCCCACAACAACTAGCAATGTGCAAGCAAAGACCGAATGAGACAGACAGGGAATTCCTCACAAGGTGGTGTACGATGCGTAACTCTTGTGAATGGGTAATCGAGTCACAAGCAATCACATGGTTTGCACAAGGATGTAGACATGGAAGTGTGCTGTGGCAAAGGTTACAAAGAGATATGCCGGCAAGCCTAGCAGAGACGATAAGAATCGCCGACTCGTATGCGTTAGGATATCCGACTCAGTCGTTGCTCATGTCGGCAGACGGAATGACTGAGACTCAGATCTATGACGCTGTCGGGTCGCAAAGGCGCCAGGAAAGATCCGAATACAGAAGCAAGAGAAGAGACGAAAGACCAGATTACAGATATGGTTTGACTCAGGTTGCGGCTGTGAGTCAGGATCATCCAGATGCTGGAAGCAGTCAGCGTCAAAGGACAAATCGTCAACAACAATGGGTGCCAAAGAATGATGGTAAAAGGCCATACGATCAGAGGAAGCAATATCAGGACCGACAAAAATACACCTATGAGATGATGCTGGATCAGCCATGTAAGTTTCACACGCCTAGTCCGAGTAAACCAGCTAATCACACGACGAGGCAATGCACTTGGTTTCAGAAGGGAGATAGAGTGAACTCGCCGAATAAGCAGCTTCCACCACCTCCCCCTCCACCACTTACAGGAGAAAATGCTCAAGCAGTAGGAGTAGATAATGGATATGAAAACAGGCAGTCGAGGTATCAGAATCAAGAAAGAAGAGAAGTTGTGCACCAGGTGCACAATCCAAGAGGTGATGATGCCCATGTCGGCCATGGAACCAGAAATGAGTACAGAGAACATCACCAGAGCTATGTTGTCTTTGTCACAGAGCCAAATGACAAGAAGAGCCAGTAGCGACGAATGATGGAAGTGAATGCCACGATGCCGACAATTCCCAAGTACATGCATTGGTCTGAGCAAGAAATAACTTGGAGTATAAAAGATCACACGAAGATCATGCCAACCCCTAGAGGATACGCTCTGGTTTTGGATCCAACATTCATGGGCCCAGATATCAACGTGAAGTTTTCATAGGTATTAATCGATGATGGCAGTAGCATCAACATCATGTACAAGGATACCATGCTCAAGTTATGCATTACCATGAACATGTTGGAGCCGATTAAGACAACTTTCCACGATGTGTCGGATCATTGTGAGCCAATTGGTAAGATCTGGGTCGACGTCTTATTCGGCAATAGAGAAAATTTTCGCACTGAAGCCATAGAGTTCGAGGTGGTAGATTTGGCCAGCTCATATCATGCCTTACTCGGCAGGCCGGCTATGGCAAAGTTCATGCCTACTCCTCACATTGCTTACTTGAAGATGAAGCTGCCAGGCCCATGTGGGGTGATCACAGTTGAAGGGGACTACAAAAGATCTATTGCTTGTGCCTCAGCTGGATCTTCACTGGCCAAATCACTCGTCATAGCACAAGAGAAAAGTCAGATGTTGGAAGTGGCAGCATTGGCCAAAGCAGCACAAATGTCCATGCCGGCACTCACCAACACGCATGGCAGTGTGTCATTTCAAGCTATCAAGGAAACCAAGAAGGTGCAGGTGGATGAAACTTTCCCAGAGCGCACATTTACCATTGGGGCTGGCCTTACAGACAAATAGGAAAACGAGCTCACCAGCTTCCTCCGTGAGAATCGGGACATCTTTGCATGATCCACTCAAGATGCAAGGGTTAGAGGAGCTGAGCACTCTCTTCATGTAAGGCCGATGCAAAGCGGTAAAGAAACCCCTCCGCCGCTTCACCGAAGATAGGAGGAAAGTAATAGCTTCCGAGATTGCAAGACTTTTAGCTGCTGGATTCATCATGGAAGTACTGCACCCGGACTGGTTGTCAAATCCAGTCTTGGTCGAGAAGAAAAAAGATGACCCGAACGTGGCAGTGGTATGGCGCATGTGTATTGATTACACGAACCTCAATAAGGCGTGTCCAAAAGATCCATTTCCTCTTCCTCGAATCGATCAAGTCATAGATTCTACTGCTGGGTGTGAGCTGTTGTTGTTTGTGGATGCGTATTCAGGATTCCATCAGATACCACTGAATCCAAATGATCAAATAAAGACAGCTTTTATCACCCGTCGGGCTTATTGCTATCGCACCATGCCATTCGGGTTGAGAAATGCAGGTAGCGACATATCAAAGATGCATGCAAAAATGCTTGCAAGATCAATTGGACAAAATGTTCAAGTATCGTCGATGACGTGATAATAAAAACCAAACAAAGTCATACTCTAATTGAGGACTTGCGTCAAACATTCGCAAACTTGAGAAGATTTCAGATGAAGCTTAACCCAGAAAAATTTACATTTGGTGTCCCGGCTGGCAAGTTACTCGGATTCCTTGTATCCAGCCGAGGAATCAAAGCTAACCCGACAAAGATCAGGGCCATCGAAAGAATGGAATTGCCAAAAACCCTTAATGACGTCCAGAAGTTTACTGGATGCCTGGCCTCGTTGAGCAGGTTTGTTAGTCGGCTAGGTGAAAAAGCCCTACCACTATATCAGCTGATGAAGAAATCAGACAAATTCACATGGACACAGCAAGCTGATAGCGCTTTCCATGAATTAAAGAAAATGTTGGCAAAAACACCAATATTAGCGTCACCATTATCCAAGTATCCAATGTTGTTCTATGTCACCGCAACCAATAGAGTTGTAAGTGCAGTAATAGTGGTTGAACGTGAAGAAGGGGGCAAATCAGTCCAAAGACCGGTGTACTACTTAAGCAAAGTGCTCTCTGTCTCGAAACAGAATTACCCGCATTATCAGAAGATGACTTATGGGGTATATATGGCAGCAAAGAAGCTGAAACATTACTTTCAAGAACACCCAATCCGTGTAATATGCGAGGCACCTATCTCGGATATATTGGGCAGGAAAGATGCCAGCGGACGAGTCGAAAAAATGGGCCATAGAACTAGCACCTTATACCCCACAATATGATAGGCGAGATGCAATAAAGTCTCAGGCTGTTGTAGATTTCTTTGTGGACTGGATGGAAATGCAGTACGAACCACCACTGCCAGATCCGAATTACTGGAAAATGCATTTTGATAGGTCCAAGACGAAAATGGGTCTGGGCGCCGGGATAGTGCTCACATCCCCAAAGAGGGATCAACTGAGATACGTGTTGCAGATTCATTTTGCTGCTTCTAACAATATTGCCGAGTATGAAGCACTTGTCCATGGCATTAAAGTAGCCAAAGAAATTGGTATCAAAAGGATCATGTGTTTTGGCGATTCAGATTTGGTGATTCAGCAAGTGTCTGGACATTGGGATGCGCTGGACGCAAACATGGCATTATATCGTTTCCACGTGCAACAAATTTCGGGATACTTTGACGGTTGTGAATTTCATCATATTCCTAGAGCAGAGAATGAGGCAGCAGATGTATTATCAAAACTAGGATCATCTAGGCAAGCAATACCACCAGGGGTAGCGTTGGAGCATCTCAGGAAGCCATCGATCAAGCCGTCACCAGAGTCCGAATCAATCAGGGTCATCCCGACAAGTCAAGAATCAGAGGCAGTGCCAATGGACATCGACTCAGGGGTAGGTTCGAGTCACTCGGGGACTGATCCATTCAATTCAGGGATGGCCGAATCACACTCGGGGACTCCTCAGGTTATGTCGGCGGAACCAATGTACATTGATGTTGAAGCAGACCCGAAACCACTAATACCAACGTGGGCACAACCAATATTCAGCTATTTGAAAGATGGGACCTTGCCGAGTGATGAAACATTCGCAAGGCAAATAACACGAAGAGCAAAAGCATACACCATAATCAACAAGGAACTCTATGCAAGTGTCACAAGTATACCGCTACAGCGTTATCACTCGGAAAGGCCAGAGATCTTATTGGATATCCATCAAGGAGAGAGTGGGCACCATCGTCAACAAGAGCATGGGTAGCCAAGGCATTCGGACATGGATTCTACTGGCCAAGCGCATTGGCACAAGCGCAAGAGTTAGTCGGAAGATGCAGTTGTTGTCAACATTATCGGTCCAAGTCGATTTACCGGCGTCGAATTGAAGACTATACCAATTACTTGGCCTTTTGCATTATGGTGCCTAGATATGGTAGGACCATTCAAAC